>QVRM01004455.1:75000-115000 GCA_003439945.1 Dermanyssus gallinae
CAACCCGTTTCGTATATCTCCTCTCGTTTTTTTACCTAAGGCTAAAACGTATTAACGATAAGTAACTTGAAGCGGAAATTTGCTAAAATGTATGGATACTTATATTATATATATAGTATTAAATGGGTGCAGTAAAAAGCAACAGCTGGAACAAGCTGAACGAATCGAATTTCTGTGACTAGCATTGCAAGCTTTGTAGAAACGAAACCTTTTATGAGCTAGAGTTATGATGTACTGTGTGTGGTGCTAGATGCAGGGCTACCTGAGCCCGCAGTTTGTATTATCGGTAAATGATACGCTGATAGGCTAGAACAACAAATAAAGGGATTAAAAATTATATTCGTACGTTACCACTTCTATGAACGTTAGCAATTAGCACGTAAACCTGTTAGTGTTAATTTGTCGACCTTATTCTGCTTTACTTATTCTATTCAACGACTTAGCCGCCTGCTTCGTTGTCCCGCAGAGCGATACGCTGCATTTCTACGCTGCTATTGGCGCAGAGTCTGGCCGCAGAGTGTAATATTCGTATTGAAGTCAAAGCTTTCGGGCTGACCCTCAGCCAAGATTTAACGTCCACGAAACTGTTTTTCACATTTTCACATTGCTTCATAGACGTACCCCCATAAATACAAATGTGCAACGGTGGGGCTCGAACCCGCGCACCTCTGTGTCTCCTCCGGTCGCGAGGCGCACGCGGAATGCCCCACGCCACCGGGCTCGACTCGTATCAAAGTCAGTGTCGTGTCAAAGCAAAGCATTATTTCTTCCCTGACGAATGAAAATTGACGTTGGTTGGCATCAACACGAGAGGAACAGAACACAGTGAGCACATCTCATTCCACTGGCGCCTGCCACCGAAACAGTAGCAGCGGCAGCACCAGTTTCCGTCATTTCATTCACACGTTGTTTCTTTCTTTTTCATTTCGGTTTGTGTTGGTTCGGCAGCATGTGGACGTGGCTGATGGAGGGAGCTAATGCTAGCGCCAAGTCGCGCCGCGGGTAGACGACAAGCCTAACTCGCACGGCTTGGAGATTCAGAGATTTTAATGCAGGTAAGGCAGGCCTTGCTTGAAGCCGCCATTACGCCACTGCCCCCTCTGTTCGCCACTACTTAGTTGTGAACATTGGATGTGAACGCCAGTACGTTAAGCTTGAATGGATGTAGGAAGGACCCATGTTGGAACCCTTCTTACGTAAGGCTGGCACGAAAGCAGTTGCAGGCTGCTTCAGTATTTTGGTTTAACAAAGTGTTATTTGTTAAACCGAAATGCTGAACCTGACCAAAATACCATAACATATATAAATTATAATACACAACGAATAAATATAAGCGACCGTCGTTGTACTGTCGATTGAGCAGTACGTCAAGGTTTCTAGACCGTGGGGCTGGTGACTCAAGCAGGCAAAAATTAATATGAGAACAATGTTATCAGGCAGGTGATAGGCCGATAGGCAAAGCAGTCGATTGCGACTTGCAGTTGTAGCCATTGTTTTAGTTGAGGTTTTTCTTTGTAACAACACGCGGATAGATAGCAACACATAGACTTGAACACGTAATGCCAATTTCATCTTCGGGAATACGGTTAGCTGAAACGTGGTATCTATGTAAATAGGACCACTCGTCGTATCATAGCCAACACGTCAGACAAAACCCAAAAACGAGAAGACGGATGAAAATGATTTAAGACGTGAGGACATGCTTCATTCTTGCAAACATTCGTATTACGCGTTTCCTAGTTTAGCTCGATAAGCGACGTTCGGTTTTGCTGAATAATATATTTGCATTATTATACAATATTAAGCTATATATTTGCATGTATGATACATCGCCCAGAGCAATTTTCACACCAAATAACGCCTTAGAAAGCTTTAACACGGTTGTTATTTATCAAATACGCTACAAGTCGTATGCGAAATGCTGTGGCACCATCGGGGACCTATGTACATAGGTAGGGTCGTTCATTAAGTAACCAGAATAAAACAATACGATCAAGTAAATACGGATTTGTTTGTGTTCATCGACGTAGTAATTTGTAGACGTAGAAAATGTTAAATAGTTGCAAACTTAGTTCAGCGGTGTCCCAGATTTTATTTATTTTGGAAGTAAAATCCCGAAGTCTTCAAAATACACATCCACAGCAACGATGATCTGTTTATCGGACGAAAAGTAATTTATTTTAGGTCATATATTGAGATTTGAAAAAAAGGCAAAATATCAAAAAGCAAATGCCTGCCCCAAACGGTTCAGAAATGTGGAGTGATATGCTTTTATAATCATTTAATCTTTCTGTAGTCACTGAATGTAATATATAGGGGGGGCACTATTCTTCCTGTTACCCAGTGAGAAGAACAGTAGCCATATGCTTCCCACCTGACAAACAACCGCTTTCGCCTTCCTCGACGCATCATCCCCAGCCGCTGCTTAAACTGGTGTTTCGACTCGGGTGTGTAGTAATGAATCCAGGTCTCGTCCGCGGTGAGGAAACGACACCAAACATTTTATGGATCGCGTTTAAGCATCGACAGAGACTGCTACAAAAGGTTCTCTGGAATGCGTTTTTTGATCGATGATCAGCAATCGTGGCACCCGCCATGCAAAGTGTTTTTTCTAATCGTTCGTGCAATATTGTATGCCCATCCGACGAGATGCCTGCAATCTGAGCTATCTCATAGATCCTAACTCGACGTCTGGTGCGGGCTGCATATTTGATTGATGTCCGGCCATTTAAAATCATAAATCTAAAAAATGATTTGATGACATAGGTGTCCGTTTTTTGAAATTGGCATGCGCAGTTGAGGTTTCTTTTACACCTTATATAAGCGTCGTTTTTGCTCGCCTCAACCGCATCTAAACCACAGACGGTCGAACCACGCACTCTGGTAATAATCATAATAATAATAATCTGTGAATGCAAACACACCATACCCTCCATGCCGGTGTCTATCAATCTATCTTTATATCTAGTAATCGATTCGTTCATTCGTGCTCAGAATTTTAGCAAAGCTATCGTCGGTTCGGCTTGTCATTGCGTACATATTCGAAGCAAATCAATGTTCTTGACTTTCCGCTGTTTGTTTAATTACACAAACTTTGCCTCTAATCCGGACTTAAAATCGTCGCGAGGCATATATTAAACCTCTTCACAGTCAGACATGACCTGCCGCTGTTACCGCTATTCCTGCTAATGCTGGTACTGAAATTTGTCCTACATGTGGTACTGTATCGTATTCTGCTTTTAACATCTCTGTTGATTAACGTGTTTGTCCACTTTCTGTCGATGAAAAATGTCGTGCTCTTTCAGCTTGCGCCTATATGAAATGAGAGTTGGCCTTTTGCTTGTCTTTTTCGCCCGTCGACGTTTCAACCTTTCAATCTTTCTCTGTACTGCTACGGGTAACTGACTAGTTTAATTCGTTTGCCATTGCTGAGTTTTGTGCTTTATTTTTATAGTTAATGCCTGTATTTATTTTTAACGGTTGGCCAATAAGGCTGCTGCTGTTTGCGATTGTTGTTTGTTGGTTGTTTTGTTGGTTTATGTAGTTTGAAGTTTGTTAATATATTTGTATTTAGCTGTGCCGTAAAGTGCGATATCAAAAGCGATAAGACACATACGCACAGACTTATCCAATACGATGATGACCGTTAGAAACGTTTTACATTACCTCAGTTTGCTCAATGTTTGTATATTTTGCTTATACATAATCACGTTGCCAGCTAGTAATCACCACAGTTTTGGTGCGTGCCTCATTGATGCTCATAGTCTGAGCTACTACTGATGTTTCTATATTTAGCTTTACTACTATTGCAACTGTAACCCCTGATATAAAAGAGTGACATGTGTATTTAGGTATACATGCCAAGCGAACAATAAATCAATAACTGATTTTGCAAAAAACAGTTAATTACTGTTCCTACAATACAATTGTTCTATTTGATCTGTTGTTTCATTCTATTATTTCTTCTTCTCCTGTTCTATTTATAAAATACAGAAAATATACGTGGCTTTTCCAGAACAGAACTGTTTTTTTAGAAGGGACTAACTGGAAAATGCGGTTTGCACACACGGACGCGACGGCAAGAAAGCTTAGCTGCAAATGTGGGCCGGTAGTGTGGGACTCCAACCCACTAAAAACAAGTCATGTCCCCATCCTCACACTCAACTGAGAACTGCGCAAGCAATACTTCAAACATTTAAGGGGGTGAATTGTGGCGTCCTTATCTTAGCTGCCCTGGAGTGCCTCACTGGGCCTTGTCAAGTAAAAACGATTCTTCGCTTCTTTGGCGTGCATAATACGTTCTATTGTACGAGCTATAAGATTCCAGTCATCACGTGAGTTCATAAAAAGGTGTGTCACCTTTTTAAGACTGCCGTCACTTGCTGTGGTTAGGTCCGTGCGGAATAGAGCCCACGCCGGGCACAGCAATACTGGGTGTTCCGGAGTGTCCTCCGTTGTTCCTTCACAGTGCTTGCAGAGTGGCGTATCTGCTTTTCCTATCCGAAAGATGTAACTCTCGAAGTTGCTATGCCTTGTGAGCGCTTCTGTCACCTGGTGTGTCAACTCGCCGCGGGGCCGGTTAATTCACGCCTTAATGTCCGGAATCAAAACCTTCACACGGGCCCCAGGTGCCCCGTCCTGTCTGGCGTCCCATTTATTTTGCCAAGAAACCAAAGTATTTTTCCCTCTCTTCTTTCTTATTGCTTGTCGATTCCGCCCACAAGCGACGACGTTCGTCGGTCTTTAGGTCCCAAGGGATCGTACCAGCCGGTACAAGAACAGCCGCCGCGCTGTCCGTCTTCTAGGCCATCGTAATTCGTAAAGCCGGGATGCGTTGAGCCTTGCGCATCAGCGCCCTGCTGTGGGCCAGAGTCAGTGCGGTTAATGGCCACACCGGGGTCGAAAATAACATAGTCGACTCGGTAATCGACAGAAGAAGGCATCGCTTCCGGTCCGAAAGTATTTGGCATCAGCCGGGCGATGCCGTGTGAAACTTGGTAGCTTTCTCTGCAGCCAAGCGCAGATGAGGTGTACCGCGCAAGTCTCTGTTTAGGTACATTCCCAGATAGCAGGCTGATTGAATCACTTGAATATCTTGGCCGTTCAAAATTAGCTTTGGGAGAGGACACGTCTTAGGCCAAGCAGGATGACTTCCTCGCTTTTGATAGGGGCCAGCGTTATTGGCTCTAAGCTCCAGTTGCTGGGGGGTGCTGCCCTGTACTATAACTGCAAGGTCGTCCGTATACGCTAGTAGCTCTGTCCCTTCTAGTAGGTTACTCAAGCGTAGGACATTGTCGCACACCAAGTTCCATAATTTTTTTTCCATTTTCTACCCACTGTTCGTTAAGGTAGTCCGAGACAACCCGACAAAGGTGATTTGAAACTCTCTTTATTTTGAGCGTCTCCAGTATTACCCTCCAGGGTAAGCTGTTAAAAGCATTTTTAACGTCCAGCAATACGACAATAAGAAGATCTCAGGACTTTGCCGGGAATTGTCGTAGCTTTTCAGCAAAGACCGTTGTATTGCGGACAGACACCAGCGGCATTTGCGAAACCTGAAGTGCTTCGGTGAAAGAAAGCCGCGTTTTTCTTCGAATATTCAAAAACGGTTCTCTATAATCGCCTCAATACTTGGCCAGTGTACTGGCTAGACAGATTGGTCAGTAGGTGCCGTTTACTTTGGGGATAAGCACAAGGTCGGCTTTCTTTCAAATCAGAGGAAAGCGTCCGGATCTGAGTTTAGTACGGCAACGTGGGACGCTACTTCAGGAGACTCTTTAAAGAGCACCTTTACAGCGGAAGCCGATATACCATCAGGGCTTGATGTCTTTCCGGCCTTCAGGCTCTCTCCCGCTGCACGGATCTCCTCTAAAGTCACTTCTTGGGCTGGTCTTTTGTCTGCATCCGCTTCGAATAGCGTCCAGTTAAGGAGTTGGTGCCGGGAGAAAAACGTTTCTATTACCCGTTGGCGTTCGTCCGTGGGAAGGTTAGCGCTCGTTCTTGTTTCTGTCTTGCCGCGGATCAGCTTGTACGGTCGTCCCTACGGGTCGTTTTCTATTTCCAACAAGAATTCCTTCCAGCGTCATTTCTTGCTCTCTGCTATAGTTTTACGTAGAGTGGCCCTAAGGCTTCTAAATTCGCTTTGCAAACTGCACAGTACTTGGGTCATCCATGCTGCTGCGCCTTGCCCTGGTGAATCTTCGCCTGGCGTGGATGCAGCGTCTGCGGGATTCCGAGATCACTCCGTTCCACCAATATTTCGGCGAACTGGGCGTAGTCGCTTTGGATGCCTTTGCCTCTTGCTTGGCGCCTTGCACGCTTCCTTCAGAACGTTCTAAAGATTTTAAGCGGTTTCAGGTTCTTCCCTTTATTTCTTGTATTCCTGCCAGCTTTCCTTGCAGCTCCCTGTTGTCAGGTGGTTTTAGCCGGGGCGGCCTAACCGGGGCAGAAAGGGCTGCTAATGGAGTGACTCTTTCGAATAGCAGCAGGACTGGTATTGAAGTGTTCTCGATGCCAATGTAATTTGTAAATTACCTATGAACAATCACCAACTTAAAGAGATCTGCTTTGGGTCGCCCATTGTGCAACTTGTCTTCCATGCGTCAATTGCCAAAGAGTATATACGGCCAATATTAGTGGCTCATGCCCAGTATTGAGGAAGCGTTCACATTTGCGGTGCGCTGCCCAGTATAGTTGGTTTTGTCAATTACCTTGAAAACTATAGGGGGGCTTATTGTAAAGCTGGAACAAACAATAAAAACACATGGAGTATTTCTCTGGCCCTGGCTACAGGGCACTTGATACGGAAGTCGTTCGTGTCTTAAAATTTTTGCTCAATCTGACGACTCAAATATGAGTATATGCATTTTTTATATATTAAAAGAAGTTATATTACGTATTATCCTAAAACTGTGGTGACATGACGATAACAACGGAATCACTAATGCAAACATGCACTTTCACGTACTCAGTGTTTTGGTGAAATCAGGATTACATTCTACTATACCATATCACGAACAATCGCCGTCGTTAGTATAATGAGGCAGTTACAGTGATATAGCACAGAGAAGACCCATCACGTAACGATCTGAGATAGGAAAGAGAAAGGTCTGCTAATGCTGCAAATAGTATGACAACGTACTGATCCGCCGTAACAGAGGTAACTTGCGCTAAGAACAGCTATTTTAAGACTGACAGCTGTGACGCAACATGTCTGATATTTGATAAGTTTTGGTCAAAACAACTGTGCATTAACAGAACAACCGACGGCGACTACTGGCTTCTTATAGCATCCACATCTATCGGTCTCTTGTCCTTCATTATAGTAGGCACAGGAACCTTTGCAGTACATTTGTGTGCAGTACAGAAAACGTACATCTATCCTCATATCTTTTTATAATAACCATATTATTACCATAACATTTATTTTACTCATATTGTGTATGCATAAAACACTGACACGCGATCACGAAAGTCGTTGCATTCCACGCCCTCATCTATTACACTGCGTCGGACTGGCGTATTGGCATTTTTCCCCCTGGATCTGTCTGAGCAAACGATTTCTGGATCTTGACATACAACGTGGAGACGCTGTCTCCGTTTGGGGGCACACTTCTGAAATGGTCTCGGCCTGGCCTCATCGAAACGGACACGTGATAGTCACAATACACGCCAGTTAGGCACATTGGCTTAGCTAATCCATCGTGATATGTGTCACATATGCATAATGTATTATACGGAAAATAAATAATGATATAAACAAACAAAAATAAAAAAAACATTGATACCTATATATACATATATACTGTTAACTGCATTCGGCATGCCATTTGAGAGAGAGGCAATGCAGTGATCTTTTCGTAAGGCCGGCAGACGCGCTTCGTACAACTTGAGAGCACAGTCGACAGGTGCACTCTGTGTAATCCTCGTGGAAGTTCGCATCCAAACAGACCAGGTGACGATAACCATATACTATGTATCTGTTAAAGACGTGGCGATTGTCACATGCAGGACCAGACCAGAGGTAAAAGGTACTGAAAATATCCAGGTTTCCAACCTCTTATTCAAACTCTCAAGTCGAACTTATTCAACCTTATCTTCCCATTCCGAGACAAAGCTTTCAAGTGGTTCTGTTTGCGGTGTCTTCAACCTCAATAGAATTACCTCAAAAACCGGTGCGCAGCCTAGCATTAGGTACAAAAAGCGGCTCCTTGCCCGCATCGACAGGCAAAGTACTCGCTTTGTGTACATTCCGAAACATCTTTCAAGCAAACGAAAGTTTGTCCAGTGTGAGTGAGGTGTCTCATACTCTATAAAGGCCATACATCAGTCTTGGAACAAGACTGAAGCGGCTTGTCTCGACTGTGAAGTGAAGGTCATCCCAGCATCATGGAGCCGAAGCCTCAGATACCGAAAAGACTTGGCAAATTCCAAAGGCTCCATTCTGAATTTCACAGCTTTAAACTTAATATCGTTTATTTCCAGCCCCCTTAAGGCAAGAAACACCTCTGCCAGAGAAGTGATGCACTCAGGTCGTAATGAAGGACCACTATGTCATCCGCATACATCACAACTACGACCTTTCGGTACTCCTGTGGAAAATAGCCGACAAAATCGTCAAGCAGAAGGGTGAACGAGACTTAGCTCAGTGCGTCCCCTTGCGGGGTTCCCACATTTTGCCTTACCCGCAACACATTCTCCTCATCCAGTTCCAGCTAGGTATTCGCATCAAAAAAGCTCAAAAAGTCAGAAGAGAGTCATCAATCCCTGCGTGTCGAAGTGGCTGCATCAGAAGATCTCGGTGTCGAATGACCGGATTGGGTAACCGGGTCTGGCCGATCACGCACTTAAGCCATTTTATAACTAATTTGCAAAATATTTTTGTGCGTGTCTATTCAGACGCTATACCGCAGTTTGAGTTTAGATTTCGTCTGTCATTGCCACGTTTGCCCTTAAATAGCAGAGAAGTTCTAGCGATATGCCAGGCTCCTGGTATGTCTTCCCTCTTCATGATTTCGTTGAAGAAATCAAACAGGTAGTTTGCCAACAGCGGCTCAAATTGCACCCCATGCTCGTAGTACACCTGATCGGGCAGTTCTGTAGTACACACTTTTCTCTCGGAAGTGAGCGCAGGACTTAGCTGACTTTTTTTAATCTCAAAGGGCAGATTCATGTCATGCTCATGCAATGTGAGCCGGCGCTTATATATTGATTGCAGTTATAAAAGACCGGTTAGGTGACTCGTAACCTGTTTGTCGCTGAGCAGGTGGTTCACTCCCCCCCCCCCCCCCCCCTTTAAAGTCGCGCAACGTAGGCTGAGGGCTTCCGTTCTGCTCTTTTGAGCACTAAGATATCCTCCAGTCTAGCGTATTGACGCTCGTAGTTATAGCTTTATGTAAGATCTTCCACTGGTGAAGTAGACAATCCTGCGTCTGGCTAGCATATGCGGTTTACGCTCACTTAGCGCAAGAGCTCGAGCAGCTCACGATGGCAAAACCACTGCCGTGATCTCCTCTACCCCAGTTTCTTCTACCTGACTGCACTTCTCAGAGCTCTCTCTAGCAGACCACAACGTGTGTTAACATCATGGCCCACTTTAGAGCTATCAGCTGCTAAAAGCAGCTAATTCAATGCAGCTGATACGTGCAAATGTTCAACGCAGAGGCTGTAGTATATCAAAAAAACTTGTAGAAATAGAAGCATGTCCAGAAGAAGATGTACAACAGGCGCGAAAAGCAGAGACACTCTAAGGCCTACAAAAATGAACGGAAACCACTTAAATAATGATTAGCTTGTTGCTTTTTCTACGTTACTTGTAGAAACATCACAAAAATATTGACTTTATTTAATTTGACTTGAGATTATAATTGTAGGGTGGAGTATATCACAAATATAACCTGCCCCCTCTCCCTAAGTCTATGAAATTTCCCATTGCGTCTGCAGTTGGTACTCAGATGTGTCAATTCTTCGTCTTAAAAACCCTCCTACCGAACTCGTTAGTTGTATTTGATTATTTAATGTCGGACTGCTTAGATATTCGCCGTACCTACGTATCTGTAGAATAAGTGCTCTAAATAACAGGGTGACTAGAGAATACTATTATGGCCCCGTTTCTCTGATACATGTTTGGTACTGTGCTTCTGCCAATTCAGAGGTTATATATATATATATATATATATATATATATATATATATATTATAGTACCGATTCATATTGATCTACATTTAACTCTAATTCAAAGTTGATATATTGAAGCTGCATGGTGTATCGTGTGTATGTCTCTATACAATATATTTAGTTGTTTTGAAATTCTTACGATTCATTGCTGTTATTTACAAGTCGCGGAAACAAGGTCTTTAATTACAAAAAAAAAGCATTTCATATGTGTAAACAGTATGTTTGCCGAGGTAGTCGCTATCAGATTAGCAAGAGTATCAGGAGAGCACGTACTGCGCAAACTAAGATGACGCGCACGCTGCCAATGATAATGAATGTGAAGATATGTAAAGAAAGGGTATTCTGACGGAATTCTAAGAAAAACGTGCAAATGTTCAATGCAGAGGCTGTAGTATCTCAAAAAACTTGTAGAAATAGAAGCATGTCCAGAAGAAGATGTACAACAGGCGCGAAAAGCAGAGACACTCTAAGGCCTACAAAAATGAACGGAAACCACTTAAACAACAAAAGAGAATACAAACGTTCATAGGTTTTCATAGACGAAAAATACTACAGTATAAATGGCTCTTAAGATGTGTGGCCCAGAAGCAATATTTGCATACAGTTAGCGTTACGCAGTATTGTCATATGTAACGATACAACAATAGCCATACTGTTTAACAATACACTTTCTCACTTGCATGCACACCGGGTAGATTAGAGCGATTCTAGTACATACGTGTGTAAAAACTGCAGATTAAAGCAGTTTATCCCTAGGGACGTCCAGGCTCAATCGGAGTATAGCGATATCAAGTCAACAAGTCTCCCGCCGTCAGAACCCTGGCAGAGTGAGCATAAGGATGGCGGTTCGGTTTCAAGAAGGAACAGGTCTTACCCACATTACAAGAGGCACGAGATTATATTGGTGAAGTCATTGTGGCATTAAATTTAAACAATAACTATTAGAGTACCAAAATAAAACTGGTCCTTTTACCCTTATATAACTAAGCCATACTATATAAGTAAAACGAAAAAACTGGACGACAAATTGAAAAACGCTGTCTCCGCGGGAGCCGTGCACTCTAAGGCACCAACCTAGCTCGGAAAATATGGACTGTAGGGGCAACGTTTAGTTCTACGCTCATTATGCATTTCATTACGTATTGTACGGGAGGGCAGAGCGAGGGCAAATGTAAGTAGAGGCAGGTTTCTTGACAAAGTAAGGAGGCCGGGGTTCTGGTATGTCTTTTAATTTTAATAACCTGTGCCTGCAGACAAAAGTTGGAGTAATGATGGCTCGTTAAGCTCTAAATATTTTAAGCAACACATGAACAGCATTAGCTGGGTAAATAAAAAACGTACACGTCGTATTTTTTTAAGCATTGAATGATATAGGTCGATAGTGTTTTAAAATGACTGCCAACTTCCAGAGAAGTAACCCCGTTTTTTATCACAGTATGTTTAGTAAGTTATCGTTTGTTTGATTCCTACGGCATTGACTATAAGAGCCGTCCTAAATAGTGAACTACTCCCGCACCATGCGTACGAAGCTATAGTAATTTTTGAAACGGGAAACCCACATGTAAGCTACCGCCTATCGCTATCTTGGAACGCACGGACTCGTCAGGGACAAAGTCTGAATACGTAAACGTGGCCTTTAGAATCCGGTGCACTAATTTGCGTGGAGCGCTTGCATTTAATTGCTAGAGGTTCCTTATGCTAAATTAACAGCAGACGAGAGATTTCATACACGGCTGAATCCTAAGCCTCTATCTGACTCCTCTTGGGGCAGGTCGTTGCCATTTATTTAACCTAGGCCAAGTTTACAAAAAAAACTAGCGTGCTTATAAAGTTTGTTGTGAGCTTATTTTAGCAGCAAGACATTGTTCATGTGGATTCAATAATAATAATAATAATACGAAATCATTTTACCACTTTGAGTAAGATTTGATGCTACTACGCTTAACATTGCTCCGGTTTTTAGTGCGTTAATTGCCTAAGTCACCACTCCTACGAGCTGAGTGTCACGAAACTAGGCACCATGGGGTTCGCAACTTTGGTCACATGGTACAGTGATAAAGACGTACTTTGGACGTATCGCGCCAGAGAAGATTAAATCGAAAGTTGACGGTGATGTTGTTGATGTTCAGTCGTGTCCTACATCAGCTGATATCGAGCCGGCGGGGGAAGATATCGGCGATCAATTAATTGTCTCTACATGAATTGTAGGTCTGCCGCCAAACCAGGTGCCATTGATGCACTAAGAAGCTATTGTTTGCTATATGACGTTGACGTTGTTCTATTATGTGAGACATGGTTTAACGAAAGCATACGTGATGCTGAAATCAGCTTGAGGAACAGATACAGAGTGTTTCGTAAAGATAGAGATTCGCGTGGAGGTGGCATCTGTGTACTCGTCAAAAACTCGATAGATGTTATAAAAGCTGATTTCGGCTTACCGGGTGAATGCGTTTCCCTTGACATAGTCTCCAAACAAGACAACTTTCGTCTTGTCTGCTGCTATGCATCTCCCTCGGGGGACAGTCTTCAGAGGGGAAAACGCATAGATGATATATGTGCCATTATAAACACCTGTTGTCAAACAGACTATACTGTCATATTGATAGGTGACTTCAACCTTCCGAAAATTGACTGGCAATCTCATATTACTCTCAATGACTCTATGGAATCGAAATTTAGAGCCTGCTGTTTGGCAAATGGACTATCCCAGCTAATTCACTCACCGACTCATGTATCTGGATCCATACTTGACCTTCTTCTTACCACTGACTCAGATACAATTGATAATGTTGCCATTATCCCTCCTCCCATAAAATCTGATCATCGCGCCATACGTTTCAATATTGTACTTGCTGTCAGTGACATATTGCCGTCGAATGGTCGGCTCGATTACACACGAATGGATGCCGCTATTATTGCGAATCATCTTGACGTTGTAAACTGGGCAAATTTTTTCATGGGTTGTCCAGATGTAAATGTAATGTACACCAAATTTGTTGACTATTGCTATTATTTAATTAACTCGTTTACTCCACTGGTTCACCAGTGTGATTCCATCAAGGATATGGAGACTTACAAAAATCGTCTTGCTCATAAACTAAAGTCTTGTAGTACCGCATCTCAGTCTCTTGAACGCAAGCTAATGAAAGTGACCAAGAGACTTCGTATTTTACATGAGTCTAGAATGAACATTAGGGACTCTCGCTCACTTTTTCGGTATGCCAATGAACAAATTAAAGGAACTGAATCTCTTCCTCCCATCATTCTTGGCCCTACGGTGGCTTATACTGATTCACATAAAGCTGAGACTCTCGCTGAACATTTTTCTACCCTGTTCTGTGCATCCGGTCCAGGTTTTTCAACGGCAAGCAACCCACGCAACATTTCTCATCGCGATCCCTTGGTTACCTTCTCTGAGTTTGCAATCTATTCACTTCTTTCTGGGCTTAAATTGAAGACTAGCCTTACACCTGAAAACATTCCTCCAATTTTTTACAAACGATTTGCGTTGAAAACCGTTTCACTGTGTTTATTTTGACCAAAAGAGCGCATTTGACAGAGTAGATCACTCTCTTCTGCTTTGCAAATTGGAAGATCTAGGTATCCATGCATGTACAGTGCAATGGGTGAAGGCATTTTTAAGCGACCGTCATTTTCGAGTTAAGGTTGGTGACAAACTTAGTCGACCATATCCTGCAGTATCTGGTGTACCTCAAGGGGGATGTTTATCCCCCCTTCTATACACAATTTTTGTATTGGACATAAATAAGTACCTGCCACCGGCGGTCAAATATCTTGAATATGCTGATGACTTAAAACTTTATTATCCTATTTGCTCTAGTGACTCCCACGCTGTTCTGCAGACTGCCGTCGACGGCATTGCACGATGGTGTTTTGAAAACAACATGATTCTCTCACCCTCTAAATGCATTGTACTGAAAAATGGTGCACCTGACTTTGACTACAAAATTGACAACTGCATTTTACCGACCCTCTCTTATACCCGGGACTTAGGCATATATATTACGCCTGATCTTAACTTTAGCCTTCACATTACCAAGGTTGTGGAGACATCTCTGCGCACAATAAATACTATCTTTCGCTGTTTTATTTTAACGACTCCACATGTGTACATTCGCCTTTACAAATCTCTTGTTCTTCCTAAACTCACATATTGCTCCCCTGTCTGGGAGCCTTATCTGTCCAAATATAGGAAGTTGGTGAATGGCGTCCAAAACATGTTTCTAAGACGCCTGCGAATCAGGTGCCCCCACAGCGTGTTAGATGACGTTGTTCCAAGTATCGACACACTTTTCATGCAGTGCAACTTATCTGTTCTACGTCAATTACGAAAATGTGACTTGTTAGGACACTTTTTTGATGTACGCTCCAATAACCTAAGGAGTCAACGATCAATCACCTCAAAAGCCGTGGCCCGCGGAGAATTCGTGAACGGACTGTTTGCTTGGCGTATGGCCAAATGGGCCCATGATAATCCAAATAGTGCTCGCCTATTTGGTGATTAATTACGATTGTCTTACAGAAATATGTATATTGATACCAACCCTTTTATGTGAAATAAAAGTGATGTTATGTTAATTAGTCACACGTCAAACTCTGGTCTTTAAGAACGGGAGGAGGAGAGGGTAACTCTGACACACCGCCTTACCCTGCTGCTTTGGGTAATAGGCACATTGAGGACTCTGTTCCTTCGAATAGATGTGTGGGCCGAGACGCGATCTCCTAATGCACTGCCGTTCAGTTTGTAGTATTCGGTCCATAGCCCGGTTCAGTTTATCTTCTTCTTCTTCTGTGCTGAACCTTCTACATTTTTGAATCTTGGGTTTGAACGGGATGTGGAATAGTACCAAAAAACTTGTAAAGAGAGGGCGAACTGCGCAGTCCTGAGCCGACGCACATCCTCATCATGAACTTTCACTTCTCTGCTTCTCACGCACAGTCGGAAATCCGTATACATGTATGCTATCACAGCGACTCTCTTGGTGAGCGACGTGCCAGATAAACAATTTAGCAGGCGCTATCACGGATAGCTCTGGGCAGATGTAAACGGTGATGCATATAGGCTGAAGGGCACCCACCAGAAGCTTCAGCAGTTCAATATGCACCGCCAATTAAAAAAAATTAATAGCAGAAATTTATTTCAGCTAGACGTCACGTCGACGTATCGCACACGGCAACCGCATTCTGATCTGCCCTGACCGCGGCAGCGCTTCATGCATTATCGCCATAACCTTTAACTGGTTTAATTCTGTTACGGCAGATGGGGTACAGTATATCACGCAGTCAGTTGCGCAATTTCTTGAATTAATCGAATTCGAACATCAGGCTAGCGATCATGGGTTAAAAGTTTTCCTTGAAAATGTAATCATTTGAAGTTGAACTGAATACTCTAGCCCGGCTGCGTTACGCGAGTCAGGCCTGATACCCGCTATATAAATAATACCCGCTTTACAACGGAATTTGGCACTCTATCTAGGACTAGCCTGCGCCTACGTATTTGTGTTTGTATATCTGTATGTATAATGACATACATACATACATATACATATGCATGTCTGTACGGGTGGCTTTTGTTGAAAAGCGACATTGCGACACATCCTATACTAGACTAACTATTGCAACGAACTGTCTTTGACCCGTGCGTTCGTCGACACGTCAAGGTCCCTCGATTCTACATTGAGCTACTATCAAGGAGCTAGCTATTCGCCGATACATAACAGCGAACAATTTTACGTACACAGATCTTTGTTTTTTTGCGCGCCCGCGCACCCGGCCGCGTGTATCTGTCCCCCCCCCCTCCCCACACGTACGAACCGAAAGTACCCCCGCAGCGTTATGTCATCACGTCGGTGGGGTGACGCCTGTCATTACTTCACCGTCACCGTATCTGTGCTGGTAAATCTTCTGCGTGGCGTACGACGGCGAACAACAACAGCAACAATAACAGCAAAAAAGCGACCATAATCGGGATATAGGAACCGACTACGAACCAAGGCCGAACCAAACCGGCAGGGCTTCAACAGAATAGGTTCTGAACTACTGTCATAAAGTTACGGTCACCTCCACTACCAAGACCCTCACCTCTCCCTCACGGCCCCGGCTTCTAGCTGGTAGCTAGGTACTCGCGTACGACGTATTCGGCCTCAAAGACATCTTAAACGCAATAGCGATAGCTGATTTCTCTTCGCAAAACGACATTTCTTTTTAAAACAAAGTAGGTAAAACAAAGTAGGCCGGCGACTCTAAGACTAAAAGCCAGTAAATATACTTCTAAATAAACAGTAAATCCAATAGCGTCTCATAGGCTAATGGTACAAGAAAATAAGTTACATTGAACACTTGCAGCCATATTTATTCAGTTAGTCGCGTTTGAATATCTGTTCGATAAAATTCAAATGTGGCCGCCTAAATGAGATGCTTCTGCGTTTCTTTTGTTTCTAATGTGGGTAACTATTTCCTACACCAACAAAACTAGCGTGACGAGATCAACTGTATTAATTATATATATATATATATATATATATATATATATATACAGCTATTTGCATATTGGCGCATCACTGATCGCTGAAGGAAACCGAACGTCTGAATGAGGAAAAATGACGAATAAATTACTTTCATATTAAACACATCATACGATACTCAGTTGCACATAAAACTCGCGTAACACTACTAGGGGTTGACAGAAGTCCTCAAACAGTTTAAAACAATTTTTGGCCACTAGAGCGCAGCTGCCAAGGTAAGTTATGTACCCGTCATTTGGTTTCAAATCATATATACGTGAAAAAAATGTCAGTCCCGCTTGAAAGCAAACGCTTTATAAGTTGTCACATCGAACCGCGTAACTTGTCCTGGTGTATTAGGATTGACACCCGTTCTTAAGATTAGAAATAGCAATTGAATGCTACATAATTACATATAGGTTGCACAACAAAGTACGCTTGCACTGTCCTAGGAGCTTTTAAAGTTAAACAAAAACCACTGACCACTAACATTCTGTGCTAGCGTGTTATTTTTAAAGATATGTCTAGTTAATTTAGAAGCTCCGCAGTCACCCTACGCCGACGACAGGCTTTATGCTTTTTGACGATAGGCTTTGCTTTTTTCGTACATGCTTCAGTGAAGGTAACTGTTTAGTTTCGCGGTAATTACCTAAGTACATGATTGGTTTAAATTCCAATAAAAGTAAAGTTTAATAACCCCCTAAATATTTTGGCTGTTTAAAGCGGTGTTTTTGGTTTGTTGTGATGGTCACAAATATATCTGTGCTGTCATACCGTTGATTGTTGTGCTACGTGTGTTTCTTTACTACTCCGTTTTATATCAAATGTACAAACAATAAAACTATACATGTGCTGTGCTTATCTCAAGCTATAGTCGATGACTCTTATTTGTTATTATTATCGCGGCAATAAAACTACATTTGATTGCTTTTCTGGTTACTCAATGAGCAAATCGCTACAGTTGTAACTATATATACGAGTGTGAATACTGTCACGTAGAATAAAACTGTAAAACACTGAATAAACATACAGTAAAGCAGATTGGGTTCGCTGGGACCGGTGCATAAATATAAGGGATATAGCCTACAACACGGGAATTTAGAATGAATACTAGTCTCTCGTGCAAACTATACAAGTGGAGCGAAGCTACGTTGTTTACTGAGTGTATGCATATATATTACCAGATGTTGAGCTCTGTAAGCACGTCCAATTAAAAAACGTATATATATATATATATATACATTGTTTTTATAGCGTGGTTACAGAGCTTTACACTTGGAAATAGAGGAGATAGTTTTAGACCAATTATATTAATGTTTTCTCAATATGCACACGCTATTAAACAAAATATCGTATAGGGCAGACAGCATAGCAGCAATTTTATAGACGCACATAAATATGTTTTAGTACCTTATACGGTGTCCTTCCAAAACAGGTTATAATACATATACAAGCTTGAGCAGAGTGCTCATCGTGCCGTTATATAAATATATGTTTAAACATATGCATTTTCTGGATGTGGCTGAATGCACCTTTTGTTCAGTATAATCAAAAATATTTTACATTGTGGGACTCTATTGGCCTATTGGACTATCCGCCAAAGCGCACTTGTTTACACAATGTTTTTGTTTTAAACTTTTTTTCCGTAAGGCTTATGACAGTGTACGGTTGTTCTCATGTCATGGCTGACTTTAAATCCACTCCGGCATTTACCTTGTCTAAATTGGAAACCATGCAAACCATATTAAGAGTGGCCGGTCTGGGTCTGGATCTGGAACTCAGGCCTCCCGAATGCAAGGCAAAAACTTTGCCACTAAGCCAACTTGCTCGATTTAAGATGATCGACATGTACATAAATATATGTATATAAATACACACGTATGCATTTTATATATGTATATAGCATACTATACCCTCTGCATATAGAGAGTGCTTGTAGACGTGTGAAAAAGGACATCTACAGCGCAACTGTTAAATATATATATATATATATATATATATATATATAGATTTTTCTTTTCAATTTCAAAGGCGATCTCTTTAACAAAACTATATTTTGCAACCCTTAAGTTTAATGTAAATAAAAATAGCTGATAAAGATGAATAAAACGACGAGGCAGAAACTCACCCTCATCTCCTTGCACAAGGAGATGTTTTGTACACAAAACAATAGAATTAGTACGTCAATCTTTTCTCATGTATCTAAATTAGCACGCGCTAAATAAACATATTGTTTATGTGTTCAGTGCGTGCAACTGCTTTTGGGTACAAGAAACACCGACTTCTTAGAGAATTTGGCCTTAAGTCAACGAAGGTGTGCATTAGATTTGCTCGTTGCAACTACCATATGCAGGTTTGTAAGTTTTAGAAGCAACGCAACTTCTGACAGATTAATGTCATTGTTTTTTAAGGAGCATTTCTAACGGAGTCTCCTTATATAATGCAATTGTATATTATTAATTATATACATATATATAAATATATATATGGTGGCCGATGTATAGTCTTCTTGAGATTACTTTACTTGGCCATTTTAACTTGCCATTATGGCTGCTGTACTTTTTGCGGTGGTTATTTTCGCTTCCAAGAAAAATTCTTTGAATCTTCTTACTAAAGACCAGAATCGTGGTCTTAAAGGAACGCCTTTTCATGGGTTTGACATGACGGGGACTTCCCAATCACAGATTCCGAGATAATCGCTCTCGCCCAGTATTGAAAGGGGCACCTCCCTCGAGTGACGCATACGACATGAGGGGGAGTTCGCTTTACCCATTCAGTGTAGGTATTGCTCAAAGCAGCCACCCGTTGGCAGTTGCGCGAGTGAAAACGTGAGCGAGCCGTGCTTAAAATGGTACCATTTTCTGAGATGAGGGAGTATTGATTTTGTCCAGTATCTAGGGTGGTTTGGTCGGGCTGTTTCCCATTACTGTTTCCACTTGCTCAGTGTATTTTTTTTGCTGATCAGCGCTTACCTCATTTGGGGACTGCTTCTTCTATATACATATACAAGAGATTAGCTAAGCCAGTGTGCCTAGCGGGTATGTATTGTGACTATCACGTGTCCGCCTCGTCTAGGCTAGGCCGAGACCACTTCAGAAGTGTGCCCCGAACGGAGGCCGCGTTTCCACGTTGTATGTCGAGATCCAGACGTTGTTTAAAAAAGGACGACGATCTGTTATCACCGGTTGACTGATCTAACAAAGTGCCGACTTTGCGGATCAGCTGTCTGGTCCGAACACCAGGACCACCCATGGTCTCAAACGCAAGTGGCCAGAATTCGTGGGGATACCCAATTGATGAGTATTTTCTTAGCTTGCTGGTCTCCGCAAGGTGGGCTGCATAACCGGCTTCGGATGCGCCGCCACCGACCATAGAAGGTGCTAAGGAGTCGGTAACGGTTGCATCCCAAACCAGCATTTTGCCTTTCTCGAATGGTGTAAGTGTCATCCCGTC
Source organism: Dermanyssus gallinae (assembly GCA_003439945.1). Taxonomy (NCBI): domain Eukaryota; kingdom Metazoa; phylum Arthropoda; class Arachnida; order Mesostigmata; family Dermanyssidae; genus Dermanyssus; species Dermanyssus gallinae. The sequence goes on from QVRM01004455.1 coordinate 95,155, forward strand.
TGGACGCCTGCCGTCCTCCACGCAGAGGCCCGGGGGTTCGAGGATGCACGGACGACCGCATGATCTGAGGGCTCTGCTGAAGGTCTCATTGATAGCGGCATGTCGAGGGCGTCGGCCTGCGCTGATGATACACGAGAGGCCGTGATGTCCCAGTTTGTCGACGGGGTGACCACATTGACAATACATATACATATATATACAATTACAATTATGTTTATTTCACTCAAATTGAGTATAATATACATTTCAAAAATGTTTCTTCATGTTGCTCTATCTTCTTCACGCTTCCGACGAGAGAAGTAGTGCAGCGATTTTCGGTCCAGCGCTGTGCATTCCACTGCATGGTTTGTTGTATATATATATATATATATATATATATATATATATACAACAAATGCTAATTGTAGCCGGCCGAGCAACCGCGTGTAAAAATTTTCAGCAAAGATCAGCTATTGTTCTTGAGTTTCCTTCCGGAGAGACCCTACTGAGGTAACAAAATTCAATCGTTCTCCGAAAACGACAGTTTATAAGAGGATTCAGGATAAATACATGGCTGCAGAAAAAAAACAAGACAAGATTGTTACACAGCAGCGAAAATTCACAATAGAAAGCGCGACGTAAGAGCTACAACACAATGTAAGGCAGTGCAAAATAGCATTTTAGACGATTTTCGAACTTCACGTATGCGCCCTTAGAGCCCGAACTTGATGTCGATATTCGAGAACCTCAGGTATTATCTGTCTTACACCGTATAAGTCAGATCGATTCTACTTGAGTCTGATAAAGCGAACAATCTCCTCTCGTGGGGTGCTCCCGGGTTTTTTCAAGCACAAATCAGCAGCAGCCGTATTTGATTCTTCTCTGACGACACGAATTTACCGTGAACGCAAATACTACCGGGCAAAATTACCGCCGGCTTACCTACTATCCAGAGGATGACTCTATTATGTGACAGAACAAATCTTCAGCTTAGGTGCTCTTCTCAACTGTGGTGTCTAGTGGAGAAAAACGTCAAATAGGAACCCATTATATTTGCATATTCTGCAAGCTGTAATCGAAACGTGGGGACATTTTGTGTCAAATTGTTTGCACTAGGCACCTCCGCAAAGCGGTGCACTCGTTCATGAGCGGCTGGCAAAGCATAAGAGCATGCTCTAAGGTCAACACTCTCAACCGTCTGGCAGTCTAGATTTAAATGCTCTGACTTACTGTATGCAAAGCGGTATTGAGGGAGAGAGAAATAAAATTCAACAGAACAACACAGACTCTCTTACTGCCTCTAGGCCGAATATATATATATATATATATATATATATAAATATAATCTTGTAGGCTTTATGCCAGTAGGTCACATGGGTTAAGAATATTTGTTCTCATTGACTTGCCTAAATCAACCTAGACCCAAGTTTCTCTAACTGGAGTATTTAAATAAAAACTATTTAAAATATAAAACCTCTCGTTAACACGAAATAACGTAAAGTCACTCTTACTACATAAATGTGCGCGTGACACAATATGTCAAGCAAACAGTCCGTTCATGATCAAACATCTACGTGAACGTAGCTACTGCGCTTAGTTTAATGCACCGTTGACTTCGTAAATTGTTGAAGCAAGTATCCTAGAAGAATAAAAGCAGCCGGTACACCTGTTTTGTATCCCGGAAAAAGCTTAATGTATTTTGCTAGTTGAGGCTTCCAAACCGGGGGGCATTAAGGAAACTTTAGAAAACACGTGCTTTATACAGACGAGTAAAAAATCCAGACGTGGCTAGGATAGGCGGGACGGGAAGTGGTACGAATGATACGCAGTGAGGCATCGACGGCATGCCCAATATGATGATCGAACTAAAAGCCGAGTAGATATATAATCCTCGCTCTAAGCGCCCCTTATCTAAAAAAAGACATGTGTATTTAGGTATACATGCCAATAATAAACCTGCCGCTTCGGTGAGAGGTCCCCTGGCTAGGTGGACCAGCCCAAGCCTGGACCTAACGCCTTGAGGTATGCCCCAGCGGGCTGTGTACATGTTGTTACATCACAAATGTATATTTTGTTACACTTAAATAAATTTTGAGTTACATATATGTGTATATATATGTGTATATATATATATATATATATATATATATATATATATATATATATGAGCACACCGTATGGCGGGCACACAGTATTAGAGGTGGGCGCTTACCGACTATAATGGCGAGTATGGCACAGAAATGAGGACCACTCGACGACGGGGAGGACCACATGATGTTCTCGCTGCTGCTGTTACTGCCGCTGTTCCAAAGTTACATTCCGACGACGTGGCGACAATCCGATCGACGCAGCCACGTCGGCTCACGGACGTATAGCGTGCACGAGCCCACGAGTTTGCAGTTGGAGGCCGACCGCCATCAGTCGCGTGTGTCGACTCGCGGGGGGGGGGGCAGTGGGTGCTGGGCAAAGAAGAAGCGATTGCTGTCGATGGGACTGGACGGGACGGGACGCGACGCGACGTCATACAATGGGCCGTGCAGGTACACGTCCACCCCAGTAGAGCACCAGAACACCAATGCAGAAGAATTCACGCGCACGCGACGATAAAACGACAACAAAACACACCACCGTATTCACGCGCACAAACAAATATCAACACAATACACCGCGCCACCCTCATACACGGCTACATCACCACGGGCACAGCAACAACAACGGCAGCAACAATACCAACAACAACATCAGCAACAACGGTAGACCGGAAGGACCGTAAGGGCAGAGTGGTAGCAGCAACAACAGCGGCGGCAGCTGCAGCGCGAGGGCACAGCGCCACCACTGGCACGAAGCCCGCACCTGCCCAAGGACACTCGCTATGCCTTCGCCACCACCACCATTGGCACCGGCATCGGCACCACCGGACCCGCGCCCAAGAGCCCAAGGGCACTCACTACTACCGCCACTCGCACGAAACCTACCTCGGCACTGGCCCAAGATGACACTAACTAGTTACGCCGACCACTCGAGAGCCACCACCAACCGCCGCATTGACAGCGCTAGAGCAGCTTCAAATAATGCAGACAGCAGCAGCAGATGCACCACACTAAATTACTTTTTGGGCTGACCCCCAGCCGAGACTTAACGCCCAAGAGACTGCTTTTCGCATTGCTGCGTACGGACGGACCCCCATAAATAGAAATGTGCAACGGTGGGGCCTAAACCCGCGCACCTGCTATGTGTCTCCTCCGGTCGCGAGGCGCAGGCGAATACACCACGTCACCGGGCTGGACAGATGCGCCACACTCAGACACAGCAGATGCGTCACACACTCAAACACAGTAGACACACCAAACTTAAACAGCAGCTGATGCGCGGCACATTCATTCACACGTTCACAAGCTTCAGCTCCAGCATCTAGGCGAACTCAAGACGAGCGAGCAGGCCTTGTCGAGAAGAAATCGAAACCGATGTCGTCCTTAAGAGACACCCGGGTCGGTCACTTGGATCACAGAGCGCGGTGGTACGGTAAACTCAACGAGAACGTCAACACACAGAAAGTCACGCATCGATGACCGAAAGCGATGACCACTTCCTTCGGTACATTATACTCGGTTCGGAGCAGCAGCAATAGTAGTGATGATGACGACAATGGTGATGATGATGATTGTGATGGCCGTGATGATGATGATGAACAATAGTTAGGAAAGTCATTCTCCACCATGGCACACTATGTGGACTGTTGGTGCAACCACGACGACGACGACGACAACAACAGCAATAAAAATCACAACGGCAACGACGACAACGACGACAATGACGACACAGACAATCAAAGCTCCACTAACGAGCAATTAAGTAGCAAACTCATCACCGGTAATACGAGCATCACCATCAAGCTCAACAGAAACAGGAACAGTGATAGCAGGGACAGGAACAAGAGCGACAGGAACAAAACCCGCCGTGGTAGAGGAACAACAAAAACATGGACACATGTACGACAGGAACGGCGACAGAAAGCTCACAAAGTATTACTCGGAACGGCACGACACGGTGGCGAACTACTTGGAAGCAGCTGAGTTGCACAATTGTCAACCCCGAAAATGGCGAACGAAATTCTTGGTCTCGCCGGTCCACATGCCGGTCGCGCACAACAACACTTCATTCACGACACGGTACAAGCTGACGTTGGACGATGCACAGAGGACACACATGCAAACGAACCGCAACAAGCAATTATTAACGTAAACTCGGTATATGAGAGAGAGAGAGAGAGAGAGAAAGAGGGCGAGTGAAGTGCAAAACAAGAGGTGAGAAAAATTGGCAGGAAGAAACTCTAAAGCTACGATCATAAACGTGTATTGCGACATTTGCCTAGCTAATCCGGTTAATGTCACTGTGGCGCAAAGAACACACGACATTTCTGCAGCGGGTTCACTGGGCATATATATATATATATATATATATATATATATGACCAAGAAACTGTCTCCTAAGCGTATTTGTTTTTTAGATTGCTTATGTAATGGTTATGTAACACATGTTACAAGTTATTCTCGTTCGTTATGTCGTTAATGGTGACCTAGTAGTAGTAGTTGTTGGTGTTGTTATTGTTGTTGTTACGTTTTCTAGTTCAGCTGCGGTGGTGCGCGATATCACATCACAAGCTCTACGCCGCTAAAACACCAACAATGTATGAACGTGTACGAAGTGTCACGCATGCATCAATTGACGTATATTATGAACCCATGTGTGCAAAGCGAGGAGACTTTCTCATGGTGTACAGAAGGTGTATAGATACATACAAACAAACATGCATGTCGGGCGACGTTTACACAGCAATCGAGGCAATATTACACCATGGTGGGGTTACGTGCAGCCTGCACGCCGTCACCACGTACCTGGCTAGCGTAGTTCTCACTGCACACATTGTCCATAGAAACGGCCCTCTTGCTGGCGGACAGTAGCACATCGCGTATGAGCGTATCCAACGTGCACGTAATAGTTTGAGGAGATAGACAAAGTAGGTAAAAAAGGAGGAAAGAGTAGAAAAAGGAGGAGTAGGCGATGAGGCGAGCACAGGATACCTATTTCTTCCTAGAAGGAAATCTGGTGTAAGCGTACAAGGAATACGTAGGGCAGGCCTTGTGCAGCAGCGCACTGACCGATCGAAGAGTGCAAAACACGCAGATCACACGTGCATAGACACAGACACATACACACACGCACGTATATATACGCAGGGAGAACGTGCGCTATCAGTGGTAGAAGAGTGAGGTTGGAGCTGGATCTGGTTGATTAGAATGAACAACGCCACGACATAAATCCAGGACGCGGGCACAAGTAGTAGCACACAGTAATTGCGAAGGGCACACAGCACGGTAGTGATAGAACCAAGACGGTGGTACGTCTCGACGGGCTTGAGGTCGACGACTGATCAATCTTGAGATCGCAAGAGAAATCGGGGCTTGGTGCAGTCCTTCGTCTAGGCGGGCCGCCCCTTTGCGTCAGTAAAGCTGTCCTATCCTCTCCGCCTATCTTGTGAACGATAGGTTTGTTGCCAATGTTGTGGTTCTGCAGAAATGGTGGAGACCGTGAAGGAGCGTCTGTGAAACGGTGTTCGCAGTGACGAGGGACAACAAGCCTAAGTCTACGAGCCCAGAACTGCCAGCCGTTAGTGCGTGCGCGCCAAGAAATTGTAGCACTACCAGCATGGCGGATGCCGGCGGCGCTTCTGTCACTAATGACCCTTGCTAGTGTTGATGACGGTAATTACGGTAATGATGATTATGAAGTTGAATAGACCCTGTCCGTCGTGATGAGGCAAGGTGGCGTGGGCGGCGGTTCAGAAGGGCAGAGTATGAGGAAACGATAGTGGCTTTGCACGTCGAAGGCGGCGTACCGTATAGCAGGGCCAGGAACCAAGAAAAGATGGGAAGGGGTGCGGGGAGGAACTACAACAAAGAGGCAATGACGCCGACGGAGTTGACAGGATTTTCACCTACAGAACCCCCACTAGCTGGTGGTAGAGTGACTAGCTAGAGTGACAGAGGGAAACATATAAAAAGATATCTAGATAGATCAACAGCTAGATAGATTGATAGATAGCGATATAGATCGGTCGGTAGATGAATTGGTGGGTGGAAGATGATCAGCTTCACTTCGGGGCGGCAACGGCTACTGCTCTCTGGTCGTATCGCCGTGACCGCGTGAGTCGTGTTGTCGAGTGTCTGGGACCGTGGCCGGGACTGCCGGAAGGACGTCGGCAGGCGACACCGACGACGACAACGACGATGATGCCGCCGAACACCACGAGGGACGTGCGTAGCCCGCCGCCCGCCGTAGAAGACAGACAACCAGCATGGGCAACCGTAGGCCGGGCTTGACACGCGCGCCGGCCAGACAAGACACCTGCGTGTGGGCTGCTGCCCGTCTATCTGTCTGCCCTTCTAGCTGGCTGCGCGGCCGGACGCCCGCACGCCGCCTGCTTGCCCGCCCGTTCGCCGTTTGCCGTTGTGAGGAAGAAGGGCGCCAATCGTAATCGCGACCGGACAACCAGCCAGCAACACCGACAATCGCAGAAGCTGTGCGGCTTCGAAAGCAGAAGCAAATCAGAGTAGTCTGCGCGTGATGGCAACGCCGCGACTATGACTCCTGCTGTTGCTGGTGTCGTTGTCTTTGTTGTTGTTGCAGTTGTTGTTGTTGTTGCAGTTGCTGTTGTTGTTGTTGACTTTGTTGTTGTTGCAGTTGTTGTTGTTGTTGTTGTTGCTGTTTCTGCTGTTGATGTTGTTGCAGTTGTTGTTGTTGTTGCTGTTTCTGTTGTTGTTGTTGTTGCTCCTATTGTTGCTGTTGTTGTTGCGGTTGTTGTTGTTGCTCCTATTGTTGTTGTCGTTGTTGTTGTTGCTTCTGTTGTTGTTGTCGCTGCTGGCCATGACGTTGGAGATGGTGGTGGTATGGTCGTGTTGGTACCATTGGCGGTCATTCTACGCCATTACAACCACTTCGATCGCTAGCATAGCTGCTACGGCTTTTACTACAACCGGTGCTGTTGTTGTTGTTGTTGATGATACTGTTGCTGCTTTCGTTGATGATGATGATGATACTGTTGTTGGCATTGTTGATAATAATGCTTCTGCTGATGCTACAGTTGCCTCCACCGCCGGCGTCAGTTACAGCCGGGGCGGCCGCAGCTGGCCCCGCTGATGCCGCTTTCAAAGCAGCGGCCACCACCCGCCCGCCCGCCGCACCGGATGGAGAGGCAGTGTCCAGTTAGTTGCACGAGGTAGGTGGTTGCTCGCTTGTGGTCGGCACGCAGCAGTAACAGTTGTTGTTGTCGTTGTTGCTGTTATTGCCGATTGGTTGTGTACCGGTGTCGCCGCCGCCGCCGCTGCTGCCGCCGGACAAGCTAGGCAAGGGAAGGAAGGCCGCAATCACAGCGGCACTTGACGACAACAACAACAAGAACAATAACAACCACAGCAACAAAGACGACGACACCGGCGATGGTGAAAATAGCGGAGCCTGGAAGCAACAACAACAGCAACAAACGAACGCGACGACGACGACAAAAATAACAACAATTCATGACAGCATACAAAGGCGAGAAGCTAAAGCTCTACTTGGCAAGAAGGACTCAGTCATCGTAGACCGCAGCAGCAGCAGCACCTGCAGCAGCAGAAGACGAAGAAACAGAGCCGACAACAACAACAGCAACGGCAACAACAACAACAACCGCAACAACAACAACAGCAACAACAACAAGTAGCTTCAGCCCGTAGCAGAAAAAATCCTGTCGGCCTTCGTCCAGCTAGCTGCTTAGACCTCTCCCGTTCACTCTCTTTCTCTCTCTCTCTCTCTCTCTCTCATTCCCGTCCGCGCGTACGTAAAAAACGTGGCCCCGTCCGTCTGCCCTATGCGTCTGTGCGCCGGCCCGACCGACCGACCCCCGGCCAGAAGTCCTACTGGCGCAAGGGCCTACGGGAGTAGCAACAAACACCACCATCACCAACCGATACATACATCTGCTACGACAACAACGAGTCGCTTACCAATACGGCTCCAATTACGACCAGAACAACAACATTGGCAACGGCAGCAGCAGCAGCAATTATACGCGAATTATTTCGGCAAACCACTACGCACCAAAGCTTTCAGTCTGTGGGCGACTTCAACTTCGAAGCAAAACTGTAACGGCGACTTAACTACGCCAGCGTTTGTTGTCGGTCATCGATCGGTCGCGGTATAGGCCGGTGGATGGAGGCGAAACAGTCCCTATGAAAAGGGCACTATGAGGGCGATGGGGAGGCACAAACCCCAGAACGGGGTGTTTGGGCGGGGGGGTGTACAAACCCCCGTGGGCAGGGGGGGGGGGGGGGGCAAAGATTCATAGACCACATGAGATGGGCAAAGATGCGCCGAGCCCTCCCCCTCCCCCCCCGTGGCGAAAAGGTGTAGGCCGATAACAGAATGATGAAGAAGCAGAAACAGAAGATGCGTGTAATCTTCGGACGGCGACTGGGTCACTGGTCCAATCGCCAGCAGGTGGGTATGTAGTGAAAAGCTAAGGTCAAAATCGGCTACGTGCTTGCGCGCCAATGTACCCCATCCTATGTGCATTGTAACGACAAGGTGGGGGTGGGGGGGTTGTGTATATGTGTGTGTGTGTGTGCCTCGATGCTCCCCCGATCTGATGCTGCACGCTCGCATGTACCGATGCACACGGACGTCGATAGATACATGTACACAGATAATCGAGAAGAAAAGATACGTCTGATTGTCATTGCTATTATTATGAAATGGCTGACCTTTTGTGCGTCTACTAATCGTTACATCTCGGCTACACGTTTAATTGCCATTTAAATGGGGGCAGCGAGTAACACGTGACAAGGGGCTTGCGTTCCTTCAACAAGAACAACCATACAGGCTGGCTACGATAAGCTATGTCTGTTCTGTCGCCTTACGAAAACAGAACATTGATGAGCGTATTGTAAGCGTCGCAAGCTTGAAATATATAATAGTAAGGTTGTTGAATGCAGAAAATATTATTTCTTTAATTATCATTACTTCATACTTCTGCGATGAGAAGAAAACACAAAATATACATAAGATCACGCAATGATTAGGCCAACCATTTCTTAAGCTGAATCGGCTAAGAGCAGAGCCATGTATGCGTTGCTAAACCGTCCGTATTTATAGCATATTTCCTGAGCAAGAGGCTGCTCAAGAAACACTAAACTAAATAGATTGGTCTTCTGAATTCTTAAAATTAATGGCAGAATGGGTATACATAGAGGGCAAGAGGGGCTTCGCTAGTTCCATCAGTGCAATCATAATCAAAGTAGTAATTATAAAGCTAGTAATCATGACAACAATCATAAAAATAGTTAATCCATTTAGTAACACGTGTCAGCATTAACTCATTGTGTAGCAATTGACCAGCAGCTTCGGGAGCCGCAGACTTCTGTCGTAGACTGAGCATGACGACGCGCCCCATTGATGGCCTTAATAAGCAAATGATGGGACTACTGCGTATATCTACCCATCATCAATATCTGCCACATCTATTAAGCTGTTAAATTGATACATCTGGCAGCCGTTTCGACCAGATGTGCCATTTCGATAAATTGCAGACAAAACTCTCGCCTCGTGCATAAAAAGCACTCGTGAAATAATTTTGTCTGCATGAAGTGGTCTCATACCCTGTCAAGCCCACATCAACTCCAGAACAATTTTAAACAGACCTTTCCTGTATGATAGCAGATCTAACTGCAGTCTATAATATCATCCTACTTAATATTCGATCTAGTAAACTCTGGCTAATAAGACCAATTGGCCAATGACTGAATTTGTTGTATCTCTCCCTTGCCTGCCTTGTTTTGATGCATCGAGATTGTAGTGATTCACCGATGTTATGACAATTGTGCGAAGCACACACTATCACCAAGAGGGAGACTAACGGAGAGGCCAAAAGCTCCCTAAGCTACTGAATAGGCTAGAATCGTCACTAGAGAATAGAAAAAGAGCCGCGCAGGACGCAAGCTAGAAGTCGAGTGCACTATCGAAGACCTCAAAGGGGAAGGTCGGGGGCATGAATAAAAAATAGACAGAAGTACAGGAGGAAATAAACAAACTCAAGACAAATCGATTAGAGCAGTCTAGAATCAAAATAGGAATGCTGTGTTCCCGATGTCAACTCACGGAGGAGGACAGAGTGGTAGCGCAAATCAAGGAGGAAATCGTTGATGCAGTGACACTCGATGAACAGGCAGTGGTACTAAGACGGAAGTCGCCGGACAATGTAATCAAACATATCAAGGTCACAGATACAGACCCCGTCTACATGAGAAATGTCTCTAAAGGGGTCTGCCTAAGGCGGGAAACCGCAGTGCTGAAAATCAGTGAAGCCATTTAGCTCATTGGCCATTGAGAGCCGCTTGGTTGTGAGTGTATTTTAGTGCGTTAAAGATGCTTGCTAGCTTGTGTCTGTATGATCCTATGTGTTGACTGTATTCTGGCGGCCGTGCTAATGTAATTCCCACATAAAATATAGGGACTGTCGAAGATTTTATTGAGACATCAGTTTTTATTTGCCAAAGAAAGTTTATTTATATACATTCTGGCAAGAAGGAGAACGACTTCCTGTCGATAATAATATTACTTTTGTACTTTAGTCCTAATAGAGAAGCTTAAAGCTCGGACTGTCCTTAGGGCTAGGTTACCTAGATCGGAACGCCGCACAAGTTCCCCGTTGCTAGGAGCTTTCGTCGCTCGTCGGAGGTCCCGCTTACTCCCGACAGGTTTCTGGCCAACTTCTGCACTAGCTTGGCTACTACTATGCCAGGTAGACCACGTGCGGCGTGCTTGACGTCAGCCCAGCATTAGGCATTGCGCGGAGGTACTTACCCTTCCGCTTAATGCACAGCGGATGGGTGCTCCGACAGTCTAAATGGATTGGTTTTATCCGAAGTCCGCGCGTTCTATTCCGTCGCCGTGTGTTAAACATGCGCCGTTTTCCTGGACCGCGAGCTGTAGCGTAGGTTAGAGCTTTCGTCATTCACATGATGTGACATGATTAAGGGGCTTCATTTGCCGCGTATTCCAGAAGCCAGTGTGATCTGCGCAGAGACCCCTAGCGCCAGGTCGTTCGGACGCAAAACCTTGCTGCTCCTAAATACTACAACGATATAGTTTATACGGTCTGCGGTACTGCTGGTTTTATTTACGTACCTAACTGTCGATTGTCGCAATGTGCGCAAGACACAGCAAAAATTCTGCTCATCGTCTCCTAATTATACCTCATCAACTAAAACGAGCATATTTTTCATCGTTTCTAATCCGACTCTCTAGCGTTCCAACAAATACTCGCAACAACATCAAAGCAGCTAGTTTAGGCAGGCTGCAATCTACAGAGAAAATATTGTGGCTGCACCATTGAGGTTTAATAGAATGACAGATGGATGTGTCGATATAACAGGGATTTCAGCCCAGCCACAGAAATAGTAATAGCGACGTTTAAATACAGTTGAAATTACCTCTGCTAGGCCTATAGTTCCGTAGTCGAGCCCGGTGGCGTGGTAGATTAAGTCTGCGCCTCGCGACCGGAGGAGACACATAGGTGCGCGGGTTCGAGCCCCACCGTTGCACATTTGTATTTATGGGGGCCGTCCGTCTATGAAGCAATGTGAAAAGCAATCCCGTAGACGTTAAATCTTAGCTGAGGCTCAGCTCGAAAAGTTAGGCCTATAGTTACGTCGCACCGCAGCGCCTGGGACTCAATTACGTTGTAGTATTGTATAAAACGAAAGTCTTAAGCTACCACTAGTTACAGAAAGCAAAAAGGAAAACGTTCATGACAGATACAGCAAAGCGTCGGATTATAAATATATATATATATATATATATATATATATATATATGGCTCCATGTTGGACAAGTTTATTCAATGCTTCCCTCCGTCAGGGACGTCTACCACGAACTTGGAATGATGCGCTGCTTATCATCACACCAAAGGGAAAAGGTGATCCGCAGGTGCAGTCGAAACAGGCATTCTACGCAGTTTACGTCAATATTAAATCTGCGTGGGACACGCTGCCTAGAGACACGATCGACGTCAGATAAAGCTGAGTGCGGAATCCCGCTCAACATGCTCCGGCTAATCACGTCTATGCTTCAGAAAAACTCAGTGAATATAGATGACGGGGTATCCCAGTTCCCTTCGTTTACCCAATCGAGCGGAGTCGCGCAAAGCGATAATCTGAGTTCTCTGCTATTCTCTCTGCTGCTGAACGACTTGCCATCTCGAGTCCAAGGTTCTACTTCTCACGTTAAAACGTTGCTGTATGCAGATGACCTTGTCATTTTCGGAATGAAGTCGTTTTCATGTCCAACAGGGATTGGCAAGGCTCTCCGCGTATGTACAAGAAACCGGCCTGACAATCAACCTTGATAAAACTGAAGTTATGAGATTCCGTCGGGGAGGGCGACTAGCCGAACATAATTTCTCAAACGTATCATGGGGCTACACCGCTCAACACAAAAGAGGTTAGTGTACCTCTAAGGTGGTACGTTGCTATTTATAGAAGCTCACAAGCGACGTTTTGACCTAACGACTAATCCAACTTACCTAATGTTAGTTAGCTTATGGGAGCGGAACATTTATGATACGGGTACAATGAAGCATGGAAGGTAGTTAACAAGACCAATAGGCACAGGCCGTGTGATACCTGTAATTGCAGTAGATGCGGGAACCTTTGCACCAAATAACACGCAACGTCATGCCTAAAAGTGACTTTATTATGGAGTCTTGCTCTAACAGGGGGGCGGCCGGATAGCGTGTTACAGCGTATTATTGTATCATAGAGACATCGGAAAGGAATTTATCCTGGAGTTGAAAACATGTGGATGTATATATTTTAATTTGAATGGCATATAGGCCCGCGAATGTAATTTTCTTTTTTTTGCGCCCGAAACGCAAGGTTACGTGTACCAACGTTTCTTTAAAATTGCGAGCTGTATTTTTTAAGGAAAGTTGGCACTTGCGCAGGGATGCAGTGATGTATCAGCGATAAGGCACGTCTGTTCATGGATAAATAAGCTCTGTAATTTCGTATCTGCTATGGCTGTGTCTCGCTCCAGCGGTGTTGTAAGCAACACTTATATTACAACAACACCGACAACAATAAAAATTAACAAAAACAGAATAGCTGTTAAATTGTTTCACAGCGAGGCAAATTAACTGTGCAACCTTTCACGGTCGAACAACAATAGACACACAACAACAACAACAACGGCATCAACATTGATCGTTGAGGCTAATTAGCAAGCAGACACGGTCAGTAGGCAGTTGTGGCCTGTAATGCTGAAAAAGCAGAGACGTGTATGCCTACATATCTCTCCCTCCCTCTATCTCTCCCTCTCTCTCTTTTTATTTTATATATATAAATATATATATATATATATATTACTTTTTTTTTTATTACTATAAAAAATTGCTTTTACGCGATGGTAGAAAAACTGTTAACGGAGAGTAGTCGCTGAAGTACGTTGATTGCAATTGCGTTGAGTTGCGTTGAGTGCAATTGCCGTCCTCATATGCTAGTATAGTTGTTGTTGTTGACGTTGCCTCTGCTGTTGGAATTGTTGTTACCGCTAGTTATGCTGTTTTCGTCGTCGACGTTGCTCGTAGCAAACGTAGTACCTACAAGTTGCAAAGTGCAATATATATATATAGATATATATATATATATATATAATTTTTTCAATTCGAGTGGTACCCGACGGTACCCGATGTCGTGGTACTTTCTAGCCTTGTCTGTCTCGGCGAGAGCCGAAGCAGTGACCCGTCCGGGCTGCGCGAGCACTGACCATTAAAGGGGCTAATAAATCATTAACTACATCTATGTATTTTTATTATAATTTAGAAGAATATATATAATGCTTCACAGGCGTTGCTGCTCGTCAACATAGTTGCTCCTTCTGCGCGCCGTAGCCGCTCTATCGCTCATGCCCGTGAGGAAGTCCTGCCCGCCCCCTGGCGCAAAGGTCCGGGTCCATCCAGTCTCTCATAGTTCCGAGCACTGAGGTCGCGTTACCTCTTTGGATCTCCAGGGACAGTCGCTGGGAGAAGAAGGCGTGCCCTCTTGTCCATCGTATCATGAATCATTGACTGTCGTATCCCAAACCGCCATGCATCCGCTCTCGAACGAGGTTAAAGGCAGACCGTCAGGGCTGTTCCCGCCCTCCCTTCCGTGTCCGACGGGTGCAAGGACGCACGGGAAGCCACCAGATTGTAGAGCTCCGCTGTAGGTTTAATTCAAGGCTTAATATATTGCTCGCCTACCTGGCTGACGATACAGGACAACCCGTGACGTCCGTCTATCCGGACGACGTCTCTGCAGACGCAGGTATGAGTGTACACAAGGTCTGTCCCCAAAGAAGTCCGATTGCGATCCTCACAGACTCGTCATCTAACAGAGTCCCGATCCGGGCGCAGAGAATGGCGTGGAGCCATGCGCCCGCCCATTTATATATATATATATATAAATTGCCGAGACGTAAGGTTACTCACGACAACGAGTTGGAGCTCCTGGGGTCGGTCTGCGTCCACTAAACGAGTTAACTCTAAACGCCCTTGAGACTCTTCTTAATTTATCGATGGCGCCTTCCGCTTGAAAACAGGCACAGCTGCTGATCTCAAAGGGGGTCTGGGGGGTCCCTGATCCGCTCGTCTCTGCGGGGCCAGCGATAGTTTCCTCCCTTTTCCGATCCGAGAACAACGTCATCGCACTATTAGACGAGACCGGCATTTGTCACTACAAGGAACTCCAAAGACGCCTGTACGAGGAGCTAAAGGTAGTTTGCAGGGACGCTCCGGATAACCTTTTAAGCCAACAGGACTGGAGCACGTTCATATACGACGAAGCGTATAGCGGCTTACTTGCGGGCGCTATTATCGACTCCACAAAGGCTCGCCTTCGAGCGGCCGCTGCTAAAGGATCTGGAGCCTGGTTACATGTACTTCCAAGTGCCTCACTGGGCATCCTCCTGGACGACGAAACAACCCAAAACTGGGTGGGTCTTGTCTCGGATGTGGCCTTGTCTCCCCCCATCAGTGTAAATGTGGCCACCCCGTAGACGAATTAGCCCATCACGGGTTATCGTGCATCATGAGTGCGGGACGGCGGAATAGGCATAACGGTATTAACGACATCTTTAGCCGAGCGCTTCGGTTAAGTGGTTTCCCCTGTATTCTAGAGCTCCAGGGCCTCTCCGCCGACAATGGTAAGCGCCCGGATGGGATAACTCTTACTCCCTTCAGTAGGGGCAGGATACTTGTCTGAGATGCCACTGTCACCGACTTTATAGCACCTTCAATGGTCGGTGGCGGGGCGATCTCGGCAGGCCACGCCGGTAATCTAGCCGAGACGAGGAAGCTCGCCAAATACGCCTTACATTGTTGCCCACATGAGTTTCAACCGTTAGCCTTCAAAACCTTGGGCGGACCAGGCAGCCTCACTTGCAAACTTGTCCACAGAGCAACTGAACCTCGCAACAGGAGACAAGAGACCTGCGGCTTTCTTAAGACAGCGCGTCGACCCCGAAGTCCAACGCGGGAACGCGGCTTCCGTCCGCGGCACGCTGCTGAAGTGGTCCCAGCCCATTCTATATGAGATGGAGTAATATTCCCAGTGCACACGTTCTCGGGAGACAATTGTCGCTCCATTTGTGTTCTTAATAAACATACACCTATATATATATATATATATATATATATATATATATATATATATATATATATATATATATATATATATATATATAAGGGGGCTAGTGCAATATATATATATATATATATATATATATATATATATAAACGAGTCTAATTATTTATTACTCAAGTCGAATGTATGTTGAATATGAACTACTACTACTAGGACTAAGATTATCGCTCTGTAGAACGCCCGTTGTCTGTCCAAATTTGGAATGTTTGGCAACACTGTCGTCCAGTATCACATAGTTCACCTAGAGTATAGCCGCCGAATAGCTTGAGAGAACGTGGTGGCACACCCAATGTCGCCATCTTCTAAAGAGCAGCGCTGCGAGGTGCAGTATCAAAGGCAGATTTAAAGTCCACAAGTATTGCAAGCATCGACCGCCGGCGGCGGCTTACTGTTTTCTTAATATCCTCCAAGAGTATTGCGCAAGCTGTGTGTGTTGACTTGCAGCGTCTAAATCTATGCCGTTTTTCGGTTATGAAGCCCGGTAGTTCGAGAACATTTTCTAGGCGCCAAATTAGGAGCTACGATATTAGGTTGTAGATGTAGGTTTTCTTTGGAATTCTTCTTTTGGCTGAAGGATTCAACACGTTTCCTTTGCCATTGGGAACCACGGCCAGCGTACAGTCTCGCCAACTAGCCGGTATATGCCCTATATCCAAGCATCTATTTACTAAATGAATAATCGCTGGTTTCAGCAATTCGGGCTGCTGGATATGATCATCCCTAGTCATATCTGATTCCGGTGCCTTTCAATTTTTAAGGTGCAAGATTGCAACCGCAACTTCCTGTAAAGTGAGGTTTGTCGGTGTTGGTAAATCAGAGTCTGCTAAATCTTGCCAAATGCATGTGACAGGCATTTCGAAGGATGACGTTTCGTGACGAATTGTAGCTTAGTGCCGACCGGCGGAAATGTTGTGACTTGTAGAGAAAACTTTTTGAGCATAGCCAATAGTGGGTAGCAAAGCATGTAGGTGTTGATACGTGTATACCTAGTATATCGAGCTGCACCTATGGGACAGGAGTATGCACCTGTCGAGTTTGACGGATATCGGTTGGCGATGAGCGCGGGAGTCTCTACTCACCATCAATCAGACAACTGTCTGCTTTCTTTGAACTCTATAGAAAAAAAAAACTTTATGTTCGGCATCGACGGCATTGTTCGGCATTGATTTCGATTAGGCGTAGCAGTTTCCTCTTGTCTCAAAGGAAAAGTGATCAAAGTCTTCAATTGCGAAGCTCCGCCTGCGCTGATATTTAGCCGAAGGCATAGCAGTTGAGTGGTGACTCTCTGCTAGCTACCGCAAGACACAAATTATTCAGCAATAGGCTGTTTTTCTCATTTGTCATTTCTGTTGTTGTTTCTGATGCTGTCATTGCCGTGACGGTTTGTGTTGCTGTTCCTGTTGCCGCAATTGCGATTTGTGATGGCTGTTGCTATTATAAACCAATAATAGTTATTATTATTATTATTATTTTATTAACGCACGCGTCGGCCACATTATCCACCAATGGGAGATGCACAAACGGCGCCTATACGCGCATCTTCTTGATGACTACGTAATGGCGTTCGGCCTGGAGTCATCTGGCGTTTGGGGCAGATTTGCTCTTAAACTGACAAAAGAGCTTGAGGCCACATCGGAACCAAGATCGACCGTGTTCCTCCGACAGAGAGTGTCATTAGAATTACAGAGAGGCAACGCCAAGATGATGTTGAGTGGTCACCGACACTCAAGCAATAAGAATTTTATATGCAATATTGAAGATGTTATATAAGTAATATGTTAGCAATTGTGATACATGTTATTATTATTATTATTATTATTATTATTATTATGTATTTGTCCATGTTGCCGTCGACGCGTGTAACGTCTGTCACTAATGCTATATTTTACGGGCAGGGAATACGATTGCGCGGGTCCCGCGGCCGCTACTGCTTTTATTATACCGGCGGAATAAACACGTTGTCTTTGTCACGCGATAAACCGATGTCACGCTCGGTTCCAATATGCGCCTTCCTCTTGGCTAAGCCGGCTTCTTTGCTCCTCTAGCACTCCCCGCAAGTTTTCAGCTACGACACTTAGGCCTTGAATAACAAACCGCCCCAGAGCCGTGCTAGGTTATGCAATGTACAATACGATATATATATATATATTTTTTTTTAATATGCTTGGCGACAAAACGATATGGTGGAAAGAGCTGAAAATCCAGACTGAACTATGAGATAATTAAAATACTTTTATAATACAACAGCAATAACGAAAATAAGTATCACGCATTTACACCACATAAAATATATAGGCTTAAGGCTAGTCCTGCCAATGATGTGGCCTGCCGATAGTCGTTTACGATAAATTTTGAGCATTCATTGCCGCAATATTTACACAAACAGTCAGAGCATGAAAGCCCATAAGATATATGTAACGGATGATGATAGATATGCACTGCATATTTCATTGCAACGTAGAGATTTGTTTGACCCTAGTCTCTCCAGACAGATTGGCTTACTGCACTAGTGCCAAAAAAGCATCCTTCACTTTGCTCATTTTTTCTCATTGATTCGAACAAAATGTTAGTAGGCGGGGTCACAGGGAGCTGAGACTGAAATCTCGGAGCCACTCGATAGGTAGCGGCGTATCGCATAACATATACGAACATACAAGTCTGTTTTGGGCGCTTGTATGAAGCCTTAACATCTGTATTAAAAATGCGGCCTTAATAACTGACTGGTAATGCCATGTGGGCATTTATTAATAGTATGCAGATGGGGCGACTTCCATATCGAAGCACGCAAGTAACCCAGCTGCTGTTCGATCAATGTGTCAGCGACAGACGCTTTTCGAACCCGTTCCTCAATGTGAACACCAAAAGCCTTTTCGCTTGGTGTCCAC
This sequence comes from Dermanyssus gallinae, assembly GCA_003439945.1. Classification (NCBI taxonomy): domain Eukaryota; kingdom Metazoa; phylum Arthropoda; class Arachnida; order Mesostigmata; family Dermanyssidae; genus Dermanyssus; species Dermanyssus gallinae. Next base: position 113,792 of record QVRM01004455.1, read on the forward strand.
GTTAGCCTCAAAAATGTAGAGCGACGGACATATTTGCTTGACATCTTGCTCGCTCAGACGAAGAGAGTGCACTGCTACCAATGGGCCTCCTCGGCAAAATTTCATTTCTTTAACTTTTCTGGCGTTGATGTCCAAGCCAAGGGCGGAAACATGCATGGGCATAGGTAGAAAATTGCTGGCAGCAGACGAAATCTGCTGCGGTTGTAAGTAATCAAGTTATCCGTGAACATGACGAAGTCGACACGTAGGTGTCTATCTTTGACGTGATTCGAGATTCAGAAACAAGAAGGTTAACATTAAGGAACTCAGGCTGTCACCTTGTACAAACCAATTTGTAGTTTTTGATGGTTTGATATATTTTGTCACAATATTAATTACTTGGAGAATATCTTTAAAAAAAAGCTGCACAATATGTTTCCATATTCACGTTCAAAAATCTTTATTTTTTACGACTTCAATAGTCGTACCAACGAAACTGCACTATCGCATCTTTAGAAATGATATAGATCATATTGTCGCTCGCCGACTTTGCACAGGCACACCGAAATAATTTCATGGAACTTCTCTCGAAGACGGGTCTTCCTGTGGAAGGCTTGTATAGCAAATCGTGCGATCAGGTGTCTATTCTCATAATTACAGTGCTTTCACGAACTAGACGTCATCCCCTGCGTTTCATAAAACAGCAAGTCAATGTTTGTTATTTTACTATTCCACACATTTAGTCGTGTATTCGTTGAAAGCTACCGTTTTCGGCCAAGCGAGAATTCAAGTCAAGGGAGCAGACAAACGACATCAGTTACCTGTTGAGGCTCATGCAACAGACCCTTAGCGCCCTCTTCATAAAACTGACCTTGATTTAGTCAAGAGCCCTAACGTTTAGCTCAGATAGGTGAAGTAGTATAACCTGAATACCGTAGGAAGCAGTAGGCGCAATCTTCAAGTTGAGGAGACTTACATTCATTTTAATTTACAGTTTTTGAGGGTATCGGATACTATGAAAGTACTGTAGTCCTTTCTGAATTCGTTTTTAACGTGCCTAGAGAAGTGTTTACTTTGACTCTCATGTGGCAGAAAATTGGTGCAAATTCTTTAGTTCTTGAATCCAAACGAAGTTCGTCACTTCCAGTGGATTTTTTCCAAGTCTAAATTTCATCATCATTTATATTTTGCTCCATATATAAATATATATATATATATATATATATATAT
>QVRM01004455.1:120000-287500 GCA_003439945.1 Dermanyssus gallinae
CTCCCTCTATCTCTACATTACATGCGTTGGCGCGCTAGTAGGACGATGACTCGTTGTGATCGGATTCACACTGCATTTGGGTTGCACCGGCCTTTTTTGATATGTACCATTACAATAAACTATCTATATATCACCAAGTCTTCGTAGATGTGTTGCTTTAAAATGAACATCATCAAGCTGAGTTTCGCGCTACGGCGCTCACCATAGGGTAAACAGGTCCTCTGAAACGGCTCGTGGCTGTATTGTCATAAGATCGAGAAAAGGGTCCGTTTCCATGTACATGACCAGATCCATGGCCACTAAGCTATGAGGCGCGAACGTATATTTTTCTAGAAGTAATTTCCATCGATTTCTATATAATTTTTGAGGTGGTGGATTTTCGGAAGGAGGAAGATATTGCACAGTGCCAAAACTGCAGATGCGATATTAAGAGCCTTAGTGATTTAGCCCTGTGGACTGACGCATTGCCGTGGTGGAAGAACCATCGCCGAGACACAGTTTCTCCTGGTGAAATGAAAATGTTTGGCTTTTATTAGGCATTCTGCTTGACTCCAGTTTACTTCAAGTCTCGAAAAAGACCAGCCTTCGTAAAAATCTATCAGAGTTTTTCGAGCCAGAAAGACAAGCGTCTTGTGACAAATCACTCGTGAGAGCCGAGCTTCCCACAGATAGCAGCGTAATGGAATACGCATGGCGGTTGGGGTCGCTTGCCTCTGTTTAAGTATTGTTTGGGTGGGCTCCCGTAATAAATAATTTAACGTTGATTTCAGCACTTAAATATTTTACCTGAACGTAAATGTTGGAGATTTACGAGGTAGTTGCGTTCAGAACCCTTTCCTTACGCGCTCGTAAGCCCAGGACCCTTCTAGAAATAATAGTTTGACGCAGTCGAGTTTGTCGAAATTCTCCTCAGAAAGGTGAGTTTTTACTTAAATTCTAATGGCGGCGACTGGTGTCACCTTCTGGTTGAAGAGGAAACTAAATATTGGAGAAACTTGGAATTCACGTAAGTATCCCCACGTCTGCCAGATTGCTCAGGGTTAGGTTTCAGGGTGAAATACTGAAGACAGCCCGCCTGAAATCAATGGAGCGTATAGGTAGCGTATAAGATCTAATATATATATATATATCAGCGGATCGGCAAGTTATAATACTTTGATTTTTAGTCAAGTTATAATACTTTGACAGTCCGGTTTGTTTTAGTGAGAAGCGCCACTTATCAGCCACAAACAAGCCAAGTTTTGCGCTAATTGGCGCTAGCGGCGTTTATTGTTCGAGTTTGATCTCTGATTTTGCAAGTTTTGTGTGAAAAACCAAATAATATTATCTAAAGTTTTTCGCGATTTCACGACGAGCATGTAGAAATAGGAGGAATTGCGGATATCTGATGGAGCAGTTGTAACAGTCTTGACCAATATGTTATGCGTCAGAAGACTGAGAGCGAAGTTCGTTCCAAAAATGTTAAACTTTCAGCAAATGAGAGCCCATCGAGAAATGTCCGAATTGAACATTCCAGTGGTAACAGGATTTCTTGGATTGCTTTGGAGAGTAATTACAGAAAACGAGTCATGGGTATATGATTACGACATCGAGACGAAAACCGAAAGATGCATTTTGCGATGCTAGCGTCCATCCCACGCTGAGAAATAGTGCAAGGATCGCGGACGCACTTGACAGTTCAATGCATGGTATTTGACGCAAGCCTGCGACCAGAACCGGCATCAGCGTTTCTCACAGCTGGTGATGTGAAGCACACGAAGCAAACAAGGTGGCAGCCTTTCTCTGCCAGTTCTGCAAAAAGTGCTGGAATGGTTTAGTAATCAATGATTTCTTCCCAACAGTGCTTGTATCCATCCACTGCCAATCCACAGCCGCTCAGCAAATATATGAAATGACTCCTCGTTGTGCGAAGACTACAGAAGACCCGCTTCATATATGTGGTAAAGCACCTCTAGCTGAGCAAAGTTTGCCGACAGGAGATGTGTGCACAACCCACCGATGCTGTAACTCAGCATTAGCACAACATTTAAAAGGTCACATAGAAACACGAAGTGACAGTATCCAAAACGTCCCTCATCTCCAAATGTATATATATATATATATATATTATTATATGTATATATATATATATATATATATATATATATATATATGTATATTCTATATAATATATATATATATATATATATATATTACGCTAACGCGGAGACAATTGTTCACTCCAAAGTGCTAACATAAAAAGTCGTTCAATGTGAAAGAATAAAGCATGATATTTGGAGTCTATATATATATATATATATCATAGGCAGCAGCACTGAGTTACATAAGCGCGCCTAATTACGTTTGCTTTGCAAGAACGGCCCTCAAATGTTCGGTGAGGGAGGGGGAGAGGCGACTAAACAAAGAAGCTCATTTTGAATTCCAGGCTCTAGCTCGAGAGAACATAACAGATAAAAAGGCAGTTGGGCAACAATTGCCTTATGTATTTCCGCAGTTATTCATAGAAAGGCAAGAGCACGAAGAGCCTACCAAAGACACGCTTGCCGCCCAACATTCTGTGGATTCGAGGGCAGCAGGTCAACGCCGAGAGTTTCACACTTTCTAGTATTGTTGACCGAACTTGATGTGTCTAAGTGCACTTCATATATATATATATATATATATATATATATATATATATATATATATATACCATTTCCCTGTAACCATAAAATTAAATAATAAATGAAGTCTACCAGCTGATATATATACAGGGTATTTCAGGAATATTTTTAAAGCGATACATAAATTGTAGAGCTCCTTAAAGTAAATCTTTTTTCCAATGGAACATGGACTCTAAGAAGTCTTGTTTCGGTATGAGTTAAATTACTACGATTTGGAGCACTGTTGTTTTTGCCCGACATAGGAGCATAAAATGTGCTGTTTCGAGACGTCCAGTCCTCTGGACAGAAGCTAAGCACACCATCCTGTTCATGAGAAAATTCTGCTTCTTCCGAAGAACAGATAAGTACGGACAGAAGATGCGACATGGTCGCTAAGAAGAGAATTCGCAAAAAATCCATGATTTATTATCTCCACGCCAAATCCTCAAAATCTTACGCTACTACCCACTCACAGCGTTAAAACGAAACACATTCAGGAAACGCTCATTTTAGTACCAATCTATGTCAATGCCGAGCTGTGGTTGCGGATTAATTAAGATTTTTCGGCGGATGTCCAGATTAAATGCATGGTAAAATGGACTGTGTAGCGACGTTTACTACCCGCCGAAAAATTTTAATTACTCCGCAACCACAGGTCGCATTAACGTAGACTGGTATTGATTTAACGAGCTCTAAAATCCATGTATCGCTTTAAAAATATTCCTGAAATTGCCTGTATATGTGAAAACACAAATGAATGAGTTATACTTAAGAGAGCCGTAGAACTCGGTTAAATTAGCACTTTTCTAATGAAGTGGGGGAATAGTTGTAGATCTCCATGATGGACGAAATCCATAATCTGTAATGTCTTATTTGTGAATTTTATGTAGTACGCATATGCCTGTAATATTTTTCTTGATTTATTATATAGATAAATAAATTGGTTTTAATGTGTTACCCAGCCAGCAGCACGATATCAAGTACCGAGGCAAATGTAAAATCTGAAGCGCCTGACAATTCTCGACGCCGCAATGATGTACGAGTATATGGGACGCTATATATGCGCATGCTCTCCCAGTAATTGCAGCTGTCAATAATGTTCGACGGTATTGTGTAGTACGAAAATGTTTATAAGGTCATCATTTTTTATTCATTCATTAAATTCACAATAATCCAATTTCTTACTACGAGCACGTTACGGGACATTTAACCTTCTGGTTCTTCGTACGCGTCTTCATACTGAACGTGTTGACACGCATTATGATAGCCACTGACATGTTGATCTATTGATGATGACCATATTGGTGACTAACCATATTTGGGAGGGAGCAGTTAAGTGAACGATACGTTTGATCAGCGTCGTTCACCGACTGAGCCCCGCTATTCCGCCTGCTTGACCTTCATGAAGACCCGTAACCGTCACGGTACCGCATGCAAGGTAAACATCAGATTGACTAAAGCTGCAGCGGCAGCAGCTTCAGCAGCAAGAGTTGTTGTGTATAGCGTGTCAAGCATTTTATGCGAGCTTGCCAATAGAGCATAGAGCATATCGGAGCGGTGTCGGTATTTGTTAGTCAGTCTCAGTGTGTCGTAAACTGCGTTTACCGTAATAACGTTAGTCGTTGTTGTAATAAGGTTACTACTAATTGCAACAAAGACAACAGCAACATTAGTGAGAACAACGGGCGTTGATCTCCATTAGAGTCCCATAGAGTCCCGTAGAGTCCTATGGTAGTTACAACGCTGATCAGACCTATCAAATACGCAGACCTGCTGCTGCAAATACACAGGCTCATACCCGCTGGCATCGAATCGACGATCAATAGATATGCAAGCCAGAGTACGACGAGGTGAACGACCTCACCACGGCTGGCCTGTCGAGGAGGCTTTTGTGGGGTTCCTGGGGCTTTGGTTGCTGGACGTTGACGCGCCTCATGCACTCGACTTCCCGCATTGTGCAAATGACGAGCAATTTGTCCACTAAAAACTACAACAAAGAAACCACTTTTAGTCTGAAACACGACATTTGCGTCGCTCTCTCCCCCAATACATGTCTTATTTCATGAGCTACGAGCCTGTTAAGTGTAGCTTCTTTGTTTATGTACATATACCCCATATACCGAGTCGGTGGCAAAAAGTACAGGAAATATTCTACGCTTCTGCCACTAGAAGCAGTCGCATTGGGCTGTATGTACATGGCGCATTGCAAAAAAATATACCAATTATATTGGGTCTACAAAAAAGTTTTTTTCGGGAAAAAAACGGGAGAACCGAAAATACTGTTTGGCCTTCAAAAAAGTTTTTTTTTCAAAAAACTGGGAAAAACTGAAAATACTTTTTGGTCTACAGAAAAGTTGTTTTTGAAAAAAAAACGGGAAAACCAAAAAGACTTTTTGGCCTTCCAATTTAAAAAAAAAAAAAACGGGAAAACCAAAAAGCCTTTTTGGCCAACAATTTTTTTTGGAGGAAAAAAAACAAAACCACTTTTTTTGTAGACCTAATATATACTCGTATATATAATTTGACTTTGTAACTCAGGCCACAAAATATCAGTAAGCTACCGTGAAAGACACCTGAACCGAATTACATGATATCTGGTTTTTACTTTCTATTTTAGACCACTATGTCTGTATGCATATATATATATATATATATATATATATATATATATATCAGACGTATGAAATAGACACTAGACAGCGGTGAGCGCCTAAAGTGCGGCAAAGTGATGACGTAAGTTATCAGAGAGCTTAGACGATCGGGATTAAATCATCTACGACTCTATCTAGCCACCCAATGGCTCTATCGTGTCGCGCTTATCCGCGCGTGAGCGGCTCGGTCGGGGCAAAAATAGGTTCCGGGTAGATAGGGAATACAGATGGGTCGTCAGGCGGTGTAAGTAGCAGTAATTAATCCTTTGTTTTTCGGTGCGCGCGTGCAACACAGACAGCTTCGCCAAATCGTCCGAATCGTCGCGTCAGAGCCGGTCGACTTACGGCCCGACCGAGTCGACTCAGCTAATGCGGTGGCGATAGGCGTCTGACCGTGGTCTGAGCGTGTCTCGTCGGAGGCGTGTCGTATGTGACAACGTCTATACAGCAATACAACGTCAGTAGTAAGAGCCGCGTCACTGAGTCACACTGTACAAGCCCGGCTGTTACTTCAACGGCGGCTGTTGCTGGTGCTGATGCCGCCTCCGTTACTGCTTCTGCTGGCAAACGTCGACCTTGAAGAGCAGCTCCTTGTTCTCCTTTGTCCAAGGCGTAAGTAGCATCAGTGCCGGTTGAAACCACCGCCAAAGCCACCCGACATCATCATCATCATCACCATCATCCTCATGATCACCATCATTATCATCATCACCATCATCCTCATGATCATCATTATGATCATGATCATGTTCAACACGAACACCAATACTAGCACAGCGTTCGGACCCATACCGACGAAAAGGCGACATTTCCGCCGCTTTCCGCTGACGGATCATGGCACATGGCGATCGATGTCGGTGGCCGCTGGCCCATCGGTCGGTCCATCGTCATCAGTGCTAGCAGTGAAGCGCGGAGAAACACGGTCTGGCGCGGTGCGGCGTGGCGTGGCGTCGCGTCGCGTGGGCCGGCCAAGCGCCTACTACACATTCTGCAATTCTTCATCCGCAGAGAACCGCTAAGACTTTCTACAGGGAGGTGAACCCCGCAGAAGGTGGTGGTGGTGGTGGTGGTGTTGCTGCTGCTGTTGTTGTTGTTGTTGTTGTTGTTGTTGTTGTTGTTGTTGTTGTTGTTGTTGTTGTTGTTGTTGTTGTTGTTGTTGTTGTTGCTGTTTTTGTTGTTGTTGTTGTTGTTATTTTGTTGTTGTTGTCATTGCTTTTATCGCTGTTGTTGTCGTTGTTTTTGCTGCTGCTGTTATCGTTGTTAATGTCGTTTTTGTTGTTATTGTTGTTGTTGCTGGTATTGATACTGTTGTTGTTATTGTTGTTGCTGCTGCTGCTATGGCTGTTGTTATTGTAGTCCAGACAGAGAGGTGTCAGAAATCATTGTTGCTTGTTGTTAACGGTGGTGGTGGTGGTGTTTGTGGCGGTCGTTGCACAGCTTTTTATTGACCACTGCTGACAAGGTGAGCATCGTCAACTGATCGATGAATCCATCTGTCGGCTGTCGATTGCTTCATTTCCGAAACACTTCGACCACCGCAGTCCCCGACATGGGATCGGGGTGAGCAAGTGGATTGCGGTCTTTGCTTTGCTGGTGTTGCTGATGTTGTCGTTGTTGTCGTTGTTGTTGTGGTTTGTGTTGATGTTGTTGTTGTTGTTGTTGTTGCTGTTGTGGTTTGTGTTGATGTTGTTGTCGTGGTTGGTGTTGTTTTTGGCGTTCCTGACGTTGATGTTGTTGTTGGCGTTGCTGTTGTTGTTGTCGTGGTCGCTATCATTGTTCTTGTTGTCGTTGTCGTTGTTTATAGTCGACAAATTGCCCGTCACTCGCTGTTGTGGGCAGTCGAACGCGTCAAACGGCCGCGCGACCGTGCGGCAACCAAAACCTCACGCCCCAGAGATAAGGCCTCCTCGACACGGCGGCCGCCACCTGCTAGGTTTGCCACTTCGATTTGTCGGCTTCGATTTGTCGAACAGCCGCTGTCTGGCTGTGAGTGGTTTGATCAACATTGTAACCACCATGACAAATGGGGGCTGTAATAAAGCTATCTACGATCGTTTTTGTTGATGTTGTTTTGTTGTTGCTGATGTAGTTGTAGTACTAGTAGTCGTCGTCGTTGTTGTTGTTCTTGTTGCTGTTGTTATTGTTGTTGTTACTGTTGTTGTTGTTATTGTTGTTGTTGTTGTTGTTGTTGTTGTTGTTGTTGTTGTTGTTGTTGTTGTTGTTGTTGTTGTTGTTGTTGTTGTTGTTGTTGTTGTTGTTGTTGTTGTTGTTGTTGTTGTTGTTGTTGTTGTTTGGTTGTTGTTGTTGTTGTTGTTGTTGTTGTTGTTGTTGTTGTTGTTGTTGTTGTTTTGTTGTTGTTGTTGTTGTTTTTTTGTTGTTGTTGTTGTTGTTATTGTTGTTGTTATTGTTGTTGCGTTGTTGTTGTTGTTTGTTGTTGCTTGTTGTATTGTTGTTTTTGTTGTTGTGTTGTGTTGTTGTTGTTTGTTGTATTGTTTGTTGTTGTTGTTGTTGTTGTTGTTTGTTTTGTTGTTGTTGTTGTAGTTTGTTTGTTGTTGTTATTGTTGTTGCCGTTTTGTTGTTGCCGTTTTGTTGTTGTTGTTGTTATTGTTGTTGCCGTTTTGTTGTTGCCGTTTTGTTTGTTGTTGTTTTTGTTGTTGTTGTTGTTGTTGTTATTGTTGTTGCCGTTTTGTTGTTGTTGCTGTTGTTGTTGTTGTTGCCATTTTGTTGTTGTTGTTGTTATTATTAGTAGTGGTAATACTATTACAGCGAAGATTAACGTTACGATATGTGCTGTCATCTTATACGTGACGAGACTGGACCGGCTGACAGAGAGACTCGTCGCCGGCTGCTGCTAGGATGAATAATACGGTTCGGGGTCGAAACATCAACGTTTACGACGAACACGACGAGGCTGAACAGCCAGCATCGATCGCTTTACGGTAGTACGCTCTATCTAGTACGCTGGCAAGCTCGCATCAGATGTTTTTTTTGACACGCTATACACAGCGACTCGTACCGGCTGCGGCTGATTTTGTCAATCTGATTTTTGATGCATGCGGCACACAACGGTTACGGATATTCACAGCCGTCAGCAGTTCAGCGGCATAGTGGTTTTCGTGAGTGAACGGTGCTAATCGGACGTTTCTTTCACTTCACTGGTCGCTCCCAGCTAGGATTGCGTACTAATATTCGGTTCGATCGCACAAATGGCTGATGGATGTGTGTCAGAACAAGTGTCAGCGCTCAGAACGAACTATGAAGAACCAGAAGGTTAAGTGCCCCCTGACGTGTTTGTATTAAAAACAAGTATATATATATATATATATATATTTGCAGTCGCACGTATTTTATGCCTGGCAATTGAAACAATGCCATAGGCGAGCCTGGATTTTGTGATGCTCCCTTTCCCAGATTGACGTGGGAACGACCTGGATAATGTTAATGACATTAAATCATTGCGGAAAAATACATCATAAATAATAATTCGGTATTTACGTATTATGGTCGCACATCATCGACAGCTACAATTATCAGAAAACGTGCGTAAATAGCATTATATATACGTTATTGTCGCGTCGTGTGTCATGTGGCGCTGCAGATTGATTAAGTAATGATATTTCGCAAGTAGCTTATTATAATCCTTCAAATCTAATAATATTATCTATATATAAATCCGCGTATATCCGCAAAACGTCCTAATTATAAGCAGACAATCCTTGAATTCTAATTTACGATAACGCACCGGAAACATTGTTACTGATTTCGGATTATTTGATAACAACTTTGATTTAATAAAATTAAATAAATAAATAAAATAATAGCTTTGTATCATCCATTTATTATTCGCTCTCACATATTTGCAGGTTGTATACCAACAGACTAATCTTATGGTTTATTAACACCCAGGTTGGGTAATATTATAAACATATTGTACATCAGACACAGATAGTGCTTCCTTCACATTATTGGGTCTTCTCTTATCTTACTAGTTTAGTTATTGACTGAACTGTTGGACATGTTATGCGGCGTGGTATCTATCGTTCTGGCCAGAGCACCTCGTGCACCTGCAATACTCCTAAAGATCGCCGAATTCTTCCGTGTTGCATAGCACATGATGAAACCCGCGTTATTCCACGGGGCAAAGCTAACTCAGCGATGACTCCGCGACGACGTGCCAAACTACATTTCGTCGAGAAAATAGGCGCTAGACTCGTTTGACGCCAACCTTATGATTTGTTTTATCTAGAGTGTTTTGAAGTGTGCCAAAAAATATCCTAGATTGAAAGGTTTTAAATCAGCCATTTAGAGCTAGCCAAAGAAAGTTTCGGAGAATGTCGTCTTGGACGCAAGCGATGGATTCGCTAAGAGGCTACGCAAGATTATAAAGGCAGTAGGCGGTCCTATTGAGACTTTATATGTTCTTTTCGTTGAGAATATTCTAGGAATGGGCTTATAAAGTTACAACAAAATCGGGTATGTTATGAGGTATATGGTGCCTTTATATAAGAGCCAGTCTAGCATAAGACCTGGGTTGTTTAAAACGATGCACTACGTATGACCCCCGGTCCTTAATGGTCAAGCTCAATTTCTCAGGCATTCTAAGTATAGCAGGGTAGCATAACTGCAGAGCGTTACAGTTGCCTATAAGTGGTGCCTTGAGAGGCTTTGAACGGGTGAAATGCTTGATTTTCTTTGGTCACCGTGCGAAATAAGCGCTTGCTTTCTGTCCAGGAAGCGACAAAAATTCAAAATTGCTATAATGAAGCAAACAAACAGGGCAGACACCAGTGAGCCCGGTGGCGTGGTGGCATGCGTCTGCACCTTGCGACCGGAGGAGACACATAGGTGCGCGGGCTCGAGCCCCACCGTTGCGCATTTGTATTTATGGGGGTCCGTCTATGAAGCTATGCAAGAAGCAGTACCATGGACGTTAAATCTTGGCTGAGAGTCAGCCCCGAATCGATTTTTTAAACAGGGCATACATTCAAACCTTCTCAGTAAATAAGGATACTGTGGGAGTGACCTTTCGCGCGATCAGTTAGATTGCTCAGTTCTAAAGTACGCTGTCAATTGGTGAACCCAATTCAGCCATTTTCTTCCAGACGGAAGGCTCATTTCAGTATCTGGACGAGTTTTAAATATAGCACGTTCAAGCATAATAACTTGCGAGGGCGGATTGGCATGTTCTTTGAGTTTTCCGCCAGACCAAAGCCATCAAGGTCTTCAGTTTGTTTTGCTTAGGAGTGCCATCCCTCTCACATACATTTAGTGCCCATTAGTGGCAGTGATTATTTTCGAGTTTAGTCCCGAGATACGAGATATAAAAATGCGGTTTAGCAATTTTAAGTAACCAAAAATAAAGGAGCAACAATACTATTTCAAATTCTGTGTTAAAAACGAATATGTTCTAAATTAGTAGAAACCTTACGAACTGCTTATGGTAAGCAAGCAGTGCCCCCAAACTCGGTGTATATCGTTGATTTCGCAACGGGCGTGAAGAGCCGGATCAAAGATACTCCTGTTTGAGAAGGCCTTTGACGTTAGTAAAGGACGAAAAGGTACAAAGTTTATGATATCAAAAGTCGCCGAATTACTACGAGATAGCGAAATTGGAGATATCTTATAGATAACTTGTAACAATATTGACCGATGTTTTAAGCGTGGGAACACTGGCAGCGAAGTGTGTCCCAAAAATGTTGAATTTCTAGCAAATTAACGCCCGTCGAGAAATGTCCGAATGAAATCTTCAGACGTTAGCAGAGAATGATTACAGGAGACCATGGGTAATTGATCCCGGCGCTATATATAACTAACTACGAAATAAGTGTTGTTTGGACATTCAGGTTTAGACAAACGTTTCTAGAAATCCTTTGTGATATGTGTAACATATACACTATGTATTAAACGGAATAAATATAGCCCCATAAAGTGGCCCACACGAACTTAAGGTTTTTTGTTTCAAGCTAAAACCCTAAATGTTTAGGGTAAGCCCTAAATAACACATAGAAACGTCTACGCTTTACTCCGACAACATGTTTAGTAACTGTTATAGTATTGACACTTAAAATGTTCTGCGAATTATTGTCGAATTTCGGTAAATGTTAGACGACAACTTCTGACACAAGAATTTAGATGCTTTCGACGGGATTTTTTAACGGGAGCTCAAAATCCACCATTTGGACCAAGCTCAAAATCCAAATGGTGAACTTTGAGCTATCGCTGAATGAGCTTGAGTGTAAGGGGGTTGAACCTCCTATTGTCCCGAACGCCAACGGGCAAAATCGGTGCGGATAACCATTCAAGGGGGTCAAAGTGAAATCGTCCGGCGTGCCGTGCTTATCCGCCAGCACTTAGAGCGCATGATAAACCAATATGGGTCAACGCGTACACAAGATCACCTTTCTTGTAGAAGGGCCGTCCAACTGCCCGGTTAAGCTCGATTATAGGGAGGGGAATTGAATGAAGAAGACAATCTGTCGGTTAGCCTATGACACCAACATTAGAAACGTCCCACCCATCACGATCCAATAATGCCCTAGTCCTGCTTAGATCAATGACGACACGATGGCAGGTCCTGCCATAATGACCGTGTTTGGCACACCTAGGCAGCCCCAACAAACCGGGAGTATATTAATAATTAATAGTTTTTGTAATCATAGTGGCTACAGCAACAACAACCGCAAAAAAGTTAAGAGAAAAAGTGAACATTTCAAATTACAATAACAGCAAACTTCTTTATACTACTTATAATAACCACCTGGGCTTTCAAGAGACGACGGTAAGCGCCCCGACGGTATGACTTTGATACCCTTCTATAGGGGTCGTTCCCTGGTGTGGAATGCGACGGTGACCGACTCTCTGACCCCTTTCCTTGTCGGTCCCTTACGCGACCCGCCCGGGGACTGCCGTTTCGCGAGCTGAGACCTCAAAGATAAGAAAATATGCGAACCTAAGTCGGGCGCACCACTTTTCGCCATTCGTGTTCGAGAGGATGGGTGGCCCTGGGCCCTCACGGTAACATTGGTCTCTCGGCAGGCGACGATGGACAAGAGGGCGCACTCCTTTTTCTCCCAGCGACTGTCCCTGGAGATCCAAAGAGGTAACGCGACCTCAGTGCTCGGAACTATGAGAGACTGGATGGAGCCGGACCTTCGCGCCAGGGGGCGGGCAGGACTTCCTCACGGGCATGAGCGATAGAGCGGCTACGGCGCGCAGAAGGAGCAACTAGGTCGACGAGCAGCAACGCCGTAAAGCATTATATATAATCTTCTAAATTATATTATATGCTACATATAATTATACCAAGAAGATGGCTAACTACATAATGTCGACGAAGCTCTGCAACGATTTTTGGTACAGCGCTGTGCATTGCACTGCATGGTACTTGGCACACCTCTGCAGACAGAACCGGTAGGTGCACTACTCGTACTCCTCGTGAAAGGCTGCGTTTGGGCATACCAGGTAATGATAACCATGCATTATGCGCCTGGTGTATACGTGGCGACTGTCACATGCAGGACCCGACCAAAGGTGCAAGGCATTGAAAACGTCCAAACCACCGACCTCCCGTCTGACCGGTTCGACTTTAGCTTCCCACTTCAGAACAAAACGTTCACAAGGTTCTGTACGCGGCATCTTCAGCCTTAGCCGGATTGTTTAAGCAGCCGGTGGACAGCCAGACATGAAAGCTGCTCCTTGCTCGGATAGGCAAGCAAAGCACTCGCTTCATATACTCTTCATGCTTCTGCACACAAATCGCGGCAAGCATCGGCAAAACTGGCACAACTGAGGTTCGAACTTATTGAACAACCTTCCTATTCTCCAGACCTGGCCCCCTCTGATTACTTCCTCTTCAGACATTTGAAGAATAGTCTCGGTGGAAAGCGTTTTTCCAGCAATGAAGAGGTTAAGGCTGCTATCAATGCCTATTTTTAGTCTAAAGACGCGGAATTCTATTTAAGAGGTATAAATGCTCTGAAATCTCGATGGAAATAGTGTATTGAGCTTCTCGGGTAGTATTCTTAGTAGAGTAATCTTAAGCATGAAAAGCCTCACTGCTGAGAAAACGAACAGTCTTCGGACATTGTTAACTTCCCTATAAAGGGAGACAAGTGCTTTCTGTACTGTTTCGTTTATATGCGCTGTGAACGCCGTTCTTGTATAATGAACCCAAACACCAAGATACTGGAAAGAGTTAACAGAGTCCAATGGTTGGCCGCCGCAACATATCGCGTCTCTAGCAGCCAATCGATCTCCACGCCTAAATTGCATGGCTTTGGTCGCTCACAAGATGACTGACAAGCAGTTAGAAGTTAGAGATAGAGCCACCTGTGGATCACTAGAAAATAAGAAAACGGACGGAACAACAAAGATCTTAGAAGATCTTATGGAAAAACAATCCCAGAACGCTGTCCTGGCGATGAAGCAACGAACATGAAGCTTGGTGCGAAGCACACCCTCTTACGAAGAAGGATACTACATAATGGTCTAAGCAGCTCTCTAGATTAGTCGCGTCTATAGAGTACAAAGAGAAGCCACGCGAGACGCAAACTTAGAGGACGAAGGCACTATCGAAGATCTCAAAGAAGCAATCAAGCCTCTGAATAAAGAAATACAGGAAGAGAAACTTAAACTCAGAACGGATGAAATAGACAGCCTAGGAAAAATGTGATAATAGGCACCCTAGGAACAAAGGTGACAATGGGACATGAAACTCTAAGACCGAAAGAGGAGCGTTGTAATCCCAATGTCGAACCACGACAGAAGACAGGATGGTAACGCAAATAGAGGAGAAAATCGAGCGCAGTAACATGGTAGTCTCTAAGAGATCGAAAATCCTGCTAGAAAAGCTCGCGTCGTAAATCCCCTTCGTTCCGGTGGTAGAAAGATATAACGCCAGAAAAATTAGAGTGCTTCAAAACAGTGAAACAATAGAGCCATAGATACACTATTCGGGGTCTTAGAGCTATTATCAGGCCGAACGATGTGGCGGCAACCGTGCGCGGGATCACCTAGAACAAGGGAGTCTCGTTTAACTAGGGTCGAAAAGATGCAGGCTTGCGGAGTGGCTAATACTCCTTAACTTTTTTTTGTAGAGGGGGGTGAATGCTTTTACGCACGCTACGGGTACGGGGTATTTCCCCTCTCGAGCAGTGTGGGACTCGACCCTAGCGGTTGAAGTCCCACACTGCTCGAGAGGGGGAATACCCCGTACTCGTAGCGTGCGTAAAAGCATTTACCCTCCTCCACAAAAAAGGACTCCTTAACTGCTTTAAATGGCAGAAACTGGGCCACACGGAGTTACCCAGATGCTATGTTTGGGAAGTGGATGGGCATTGCGCAGATAACATGACCTGTCCATCCCAAAGAGGGAAGGTGCCCAGGGAAACAGGGGTCCCCAAAAGGGATCGATGAAAGGGAACAGCGGAAAGGTGGTAAACGAAATACAATACAAATGGAAAAAACGTACGAGAAGAAGGGAACAACGGTTGTTTAAAATCCTAGTCTCAGATGGTACAAATCCTCCCGGGGAATCTCCTGGCAACAGCACGCGATCGGGGTACTGCCGTTTCCCTGTTGCCCGAGATAAATACAGCAATTACCAGACAAAAGAGCGACAGGATATTCGATGCAGAGCCAGACACCGCGATATGGTGAACGCTAGAGGCTGTAGGTGCGATCAGCGGTTTGTTTGGGTTGAGCTGGATGAAGTGGCAGTTTTCTACAGCTGCTATTCCTTACCCAATAAGGACCTAGAGGAACTTGAAGAGTCTCTGGAGAAACTTGCTAAGAGCGTGAGCGGCTAGGGGGCAAGGAGCTAAGTATTACCGGGGACTTCAATGCCTCGAGTACAGCATGCGGGATCCGACGCACATCGGAGAGGGCACATCTTTTATAGGAATGGATACCCGAGAAGAAGTACTTAAGCCACTACTACTTTCGCCAGAAGAGACCAGACAGCCTTTATAGACCGAACGTTAGTCAGCGAATCGGTGTTTTTACGATAGGGGAATGGAGCGTCCTTTGCTTGGTTATTCCACACTGTCACAAGGATTTATCTTTAAATCCCGAGCTACAATCGAAATACAACGGAACTTATCAAGTTCCGGCTACACTGAATTGGGATTTGCGCGCTGTACTTCGATCGACAGATGCTGACGGAAGGATTTTATAGACTGCTGGATTTCGATTGCTAACTTTAAACACTTGCCTTAATTTTCCTAATTAGTGTTGCAGGCCTACACTTTTTCTCTTCAGACGCAAAGAGACACAAATTCAAGCTTTAAAAACGCTAGGTCCTACAGACTCGAGGCAATCGTTGTTAGACGGCTTCAGCCTACCGAGATATTTAGAAAGGCCGATAACGGAGTAAATAACCGATCGCATACTTCTAGGGGTTCAACAATTGGCCACTCTTCTCGGCCAATAGAGGCATTCTGCGAATGTCCCGAGATACCATCGCCGGCTCGCCTCCCAGTACCCCGTTGTCCAGGGCACACCACAAGGGTCGACCAATTCTTTAATAAAACGGCAAAATAACGATAGTCAAAGGGCCCGCCTTATTGCATCCCGCAGACGAAATGCAATCGAGTGGCCAACTTAAAAAAGCTGCAGAGGTGCCTACAAGACACTTTCGCCTTCAGGTTCTTCTGTGTCTAAGGTAAGCAGATAGCTCATACCTCAGATGCGCCCCGGGGTCGCGCACCCACGTACGCACACACAGATATACACTCACATGCATCCAGGGGAGTCCGACCGATTTGAAACGAGATTTTATTGAATTGTGTTTGTGGTTTCCATGATGGCAACATGGAACACATGGTTCGCATCAGCCGTACCAAGCATCGAATCCACCTGCAGGCACCCGAATGGGTACCTGAAGAGACGAACAGCAGCCAAGGCAAAACAGAAGAAGGTAGGCAGAAGTGCAGAAGCAGACCCGCCTGACCGGACGAGCCGTTTGACCGTTGCTGCTGCGAGCTGACTCATGGCGCCATCGAGCAAATAAATGGTCGCAATTGCCCCGTAGCCCATAGCCGCTCGTCCGTGTCGGCCGCGGATGACACACTTCACTTCGACTTCAAGGACTCACAGTGTTCTGGGCGGGCGGATGCACACGCGCCATTGATAACGATGGCGATGCGACGAGCAGAACTGACGGCCCACGACAATACCGGCGGTTAAAGCAGCAACAAACACAGCGACCACGGCAGTAGCAGCAGCAGCACTGACAACCACAACAACAACAACAACAGCAACAACAACAACAACAACAACAACAAAAACAACAACAACAACAACAACAACAAAAACAACAACAACAACAGCAGCAACAACAATCAAACAATAACAACAAATCTGACATAGTAACACGTAGTTTTCGAAGCATTCGTAGCACGAATCAAGATGACAATGGCCGCATGACGCGTTAATGTCGTTGTTGTCGTTAACGATGTCGGCGTCGTCGTACATCTGACTCATCACTTTATCGACGTTGCCCACATCTAATTATGATGACTTCGCATGGTTCAACTGTTATTGCGTTTACTAATATTATTCTCATAAATTGATACATTTGTGGAGTTGGGGAGTGTGTGTTGAATGTGATCAACAAAGTAGTACCGGTTGGCTACATTCAACACATCAACAACCGAGTACACGTCATTGTTCGGGTTCGTAAACTTTTTACCGTAGCGGAACTGACATAGCCAAGGGTCTCTAGATATTCCGTCACAAAGTGATAGCTGTTCTCAAGGCCAGAGTATAACTTTTGCCGAAGAAATGCCATACAGCTGCTGCATCGTGCCTAAGTGGTGGGAGAAAATCCGAGTTTAGTAAGTCTGGGAGTCAGGCTTTTTGTAAATCCCCCATAGAATGAAAAGGACTAGAGCATTTACATGCCTTCTTTCCTTCAGCGCCTGTTCCGCCACCTAACCCGAGATGTGAAAACTATGATGTAGGTATGAGCATGTCGCTGTGCAGGACACCATAAAATACAAAAAAAACATTTCTAATGGGAAATCAAAAGGCCGCTACTCAATTGTTATTTCATATCTGATTTTGGAATAACAACATATACGCTATTTAAGTTACGCCGTAAATAATAGCTTGAAGCGCCAGACATGCTTTTTTCGTGTTTCGCTACAATAAACTAAACGAACAACAAAAAAAGCATTTTTTTCATTAAGGATAACTTAGCAATTTCAATCTTATTTTCAAAGCTTTTTGATTGTGCAAAATCTCGTTAATGGGTAGCTTTCTGGGTAAGCTATTAGCTAAATAACAGGTTACTAGGAAAAAGCAGGAACGCCTGAGTATTTATACTTGTTAAAGAGTTTAATATACAATTCCAGTCGCTTTTTTATGAATCTACGCAGTAACCTGTTAGCGCGCATAGACACACTCTTAACAGTATTTACGTTACATGTTCAGCATATTTCAGATTCGGACTAGTGATCACTTCAAGATCATGAACAGAAGACACTTTCTTCTGTAAAACAGCACCCTCTAAGGTTTGATTAGCGTGACAAATGTACATTTCAGCTGGAGATCAATGCTTTCAATCAACAGAGTTAAGACAATCAACAGACAGCTGGAAATCAAAGTTTTGTGGCTGAATAAAAGAAAGCATTTAGAAAACGCTGAAAAAAAAGTTTAGATGATTCATGTTTTGACGTGGTATAATGAGTGTAAATTAGATTTATGATGGCCTAATACTTCACACAATTCTTAAGGCAAGGAGTGCGTACGTGAGCCGAATAAATATTGTCTACGAAAAGAAGATAGTATGTGTCAAAAACGTCTTTAATAGAAACTCCTCAGCGTGTCCCAACAACAGTTTAAAAAGCTTTGTTGAATGATCTTGCAAGCACGTATAATGGGCATCTAGCAGCCTCGCAAAATAAAAATCTCGTAACAAAAAAGCGGAATGTGCCGATTTGTTTCTTCTGCGGGAATTCCGAGTTCCTAAAGACTTTCTGAGCGTAAGATGGCCTCATCTAGCGCCAAAAGACCAAGATAGACCTGAGGTATCATCCGAATATCTTGCAGAAATTACTCGACGAAAGCGCAACAATAAGATTGATCAGAATCTTTACCATGTAAGTCCCCAAAACAAAGCCTCCTGACATGCAACCCTCCAAAGGTCAGACCAAAGTTGCAGATAGAATCGCTTATCTGGAGTGTCGAGAGTACCCGTCCGGAGTACCGTAGCATGGGACATCCTAGGTGCTTCGGTCGAAGCAAAAAAAGAAGGATTGGCGATCTCTCTGTGGTTAAGCACGTGTTTGCCCAGCGAGTGGCGGCGTGGTCTAGGAGATTGGTGCACGATGTAGTCATGGTTGTCATCTACCGAAGTATTGCTGGCTGGATCCTCGATATTGATCAAGTTACCTTTGAGCGATGCTCATGAGAATAGATGATAAACCATATATCGCTGAGAGCCAGATGCCGTGCTGCCACAAGGACTGTTGGGGAAGCCCTAGATATTTTTCCATATCCGGCCCTCGGTGCAGTAAAGATGTGCCGCTCGGCGAATCCAAGTAAGGTACGAAGGATAGTTTAAAATTAAAAGGATTACTTCCTAAACAAATGTTTAAAAAAGGCTTGCCGAGTAAGCTTCTGTCGTTTATCTTCTACTTTGCTCTAGTTTAACTTTTCTCTGGTTGTTTCGTTTTGACTAACTACTGTTCCACCCTTAATTGTCCGACAAACTAATTTTCAGACATGCCTTGCCCTACTTGATTTCATGCAAGGGGAACAATTTTGATTGACAGTATCACGAAGACGTGTATTACCCCTTGCAGTTCACATGCTTAGCCAAATTTCTACATTTCTTAGCCAAGCGTCCAGCTCTACCACACCTTTTGTCTGACCTGTCCTTTCGTTTGATAGAAAGCACCCAGTTTCTAATAGCTAACGCAGGAAAGAGGGCTGCCAGTGTCGTTTTTGCCTCGCTTGCCGTGTTTGCCCTCACATGGAGAACACAAAGTTTCGCTTGCGGCTAGTTATTCTAAACTTTTTTTCTAGAAATTCAATACATAATACAAGTAGGTTACTCCTGAACCTAGTTTACGCGTTTCCCGACTTTTCTTAAGATGATAATAAAAATAAACTGGATTAGCTTCTAGGAACAAATACGTGCAATTCTACGGCACGAATGCATTGGAAACCAACAGCTGGAAGGAGCTGATCAAAAAGCTGGTCGTTACCCGCATCGCTGTATACAGCTTTTACCACACGTTTTGTGGGGCGGCAGCCTTTTCTGTGCTAAAACTTGGATGCATTTCTGCCAGATATGGGGAGAGTTAAAAAAAATTGCATGCCATCTATAGTCCATTCGTACAATAAGTAGGAAGCCTGGTACACTACAAATTTTAAAAGTAAACCTAATGATGCCAATTTCCTTCCCTCGTGCGTTTTGTGTGCAGAGTTGTTTTAAAGCTAGCAACAAATGTGAGAAAATAAATAAGAACATTTGATTGAATATTTGTTTGATAATAATTGCCACATCATCTGAGCTTCTGTTAGAACAATTGAATCTGGATGCCGTCTTAAATTTGGCTCTTCTTAAATTGTCTTTTCGAAATGCTGAGTTCGATTTTTTCGAACTTGTAGCTGGCATCTACTGGTGTAGCCCGTAAGAAAAGTCATCACCGACTGGCATTGACTCAGGTTCAAAGCCCTCCTATCTCGGCTGCACACTTTTTCGGCAACAGCTGTTTCTGCGGGTACCGTGCATGGAGCTTGCGCTTTTTTTTTAACTTAAATTGTTTCCTAATTAGCTCTTTGTTTACTAATATGCTACTCTTTGCTATTTTCTCATTACACGTATTTGTTTCTAATTTAGTTTTCTCTAATATCCCATAATAAAAACAATCGGTTTTCGAGGCGAACTACATATTTCAATGAACACTGTGTAATCGTAACATTGATATTTTGCTACGCACCTAATAGATAGAAATGTTTGAACTTTCCTTTGGTTTGACTATCGTAGGGACCTTTCAATTGATATGTAACCTGTTAGTTCGTTTTGCGTTTTTGTAGAAGAGCCGTGTCGCAAAGTGGGTAAGTAAGAGCCAACCGTTTTCCTCACGTAGCGTTTCCTCACTGTTTGCGTAGGACTGAAGAATATACGCCTCCATTGATAGATGTAATCTTTCTATTTTGCAAGCTGCTATCAATACCGTTTCCGGATGATGCACCATTAATAGCATGCCTTGTGTGCGCCAAAATGTGCCGTCGTTGTATCAGACAACTCGAACCCTCACGTACACTCACACATTGTGTGAAAATGTTTCAAAATATATTCGGGTGGAAGTCGTTACTTAACTGGTATATTTTAGCCAGCATCTTCCGAGTGTTGCTAAATCTTGACTTCGCAATACAGCATGATCATTAAAAGCCACCCACCAGACTTGTACATACAACTTTTTAGAAGTATTTTAATTCTCTGGCTTATCTACTGCAGCTCTTTAGCGACCGTACTTCTAGAAGGATATGAAGGTACTAAAAAATGGATGCAAAGTAAGTAGTCTGATTATAACGGCTGGAAGATGTAAGGCAAACCGTGGCCTTACCTAACCTCGTAGTTAAAAAAAACTGACATGTCCCTCTCTTTGTCAAAATATGATTGATATTTACCTTTACTTGTTTGAGTTTTGTGTGACACCTTTCGTCACCGGTTCTATCGTTATATATATTTCACTGTGGGATACATGTACATGTGCGCCATGGATTCCTTAAATTAAAGAACGATAGATACAGATGAACTGTATCTATTGTCTTTTGGACTATTAGCTTATTGGGATGAAGCATGAGTTTTCGGGAGCATAAGCCTTAGAAAAAAACGTTCCGGTCGAAGGGTGCAAACGATTTCTTCAGTTACTTAAGTATGATATACATCCAACTAGGGCTTGCGTTCGTTTTTTGATAGGACTTCAGGAGCATGACTGCTGGGAGCAACGGCTTGCAGCTTGATTGCTGAATTGACCTGCCGGGAATTACCTGCAACCTCAGAATATCTACAGTATTAAGAGTAACGTAATAGCTCATTAAACATGTACCAAATTCCCTGGATATTGCAGTTCCAGACTAATACTCCAGCTGCTCAAAACGTTTTAGCTGTACAAAATCGCGTCTGTGAGGAAGGTGTTCGGTGAGATGCAACTGTTTTTGTAGGATACATATAATTTATTTTACGTTAAGAGTTAAGCATTTTCTGACGAGACGAAATAAATAAGATGGGCGCTTAACTTTACACACGGAACTGCGGAAATAATTCTGGCGCAGCACATACATTTTGAGGCGACCTTTCCTAACCTTGCAGATATAGGTTAAGGTTAAAACAATTACCAAAAGTAACACACGAGAATGAAAAAAATGGGTGGTAAATTTATTCAAATATCACTACATATAATGTTATTTGTAGATAGTAATAGACACAACAATATACTTATGATGATATATGTATATCCTCTTGTTTATTTGATTAAAGTTGATATGCAATACTTATCGATACAAACGGGTATATATATATATATATATATATATATATATATAGAATCTACCAATAACGGTGAATAAACAGACTTCAAAAAAAAAATATATATATATATATGAAATTTGACGTTTGCTGTGCCCGCAGCTTGTACACGTGAGTCATCTAGAGCGGACTTTCACGAGTGCTATTAGAGTCGGTCCCGTAGGCTCGCAAGGTGAACGCGAGCCCACGTGGGGGCTTAGTGTAGTGCTAGGGGTTTAGAGTACAGTACACACCAAGGCCTTGTGATTAGGCAGGGACGCTCCAGGCGATGACTCTCGACGCATCTCCAGGTGGCGC
This sequence comes from Dermanyssus gallinae, assembly GCA_003439945.1. NCBI lineage: Eukaryota > Metazoa > Arthropoda > Arachnida > Mesostigmata > Dermanyssidae > Dermanyssus > Dermanyssus gallinae. Next base: position 142,134 of record QVRM01004455.1, read on the forward strand.
AGCTGTAGAAGGCGTTAACGGTCCTGGTCGACGCGTATGAGCTGCACCAAGGCAGACATGAGACGCCGGATGATGCCAGAATGGAGTAGAATGTAGGAGTTGGTGCAACACCACTCCCAGGCATTCGAAGCAATGCCTACGCAGTTACCGATCCCTGGGAATGGGGCGGAAGCGGGTTTACTGGGTTTGCGAGTCCAAGACTAGTCACCATGGCTGGGGTGGCGCATGTCCGTCTGGATTCCCGTAATCCCCCAAAGTAATGCTGAGAGGTTTCAGCAGTAAAAAAAAGTACAGTACACACGTTCACTGAAAGCAGCTGTTTTTTTCCTTCACTGGATATTAACCAATAGTGTACCATATTTGTTGTGCGTTTCTTTATTGAAATAAAGTAGACGTTACAACACGAATCCATTCGTTGTTGCGTTTTTCTGTTAGTTTTATAGGAACACCTGCAGCCACAATCAAGTTGCAATGCTGCTGTACATAAATATCAATTGGAAAGCGGCCTATTTTGATTACAGTTACGCAACGAGTATCGACCGCACCAAAAAAAACAATGATAGCATCAGAGAAAAAACAACCGCAACAACAACAACAACAACAACAACAAGGACGACAATAATTACAACAGACAGCATATAGCATGTTGGCTGTGCAGCAAATAACAACAATGGTAGCACAGCACAAATAATAATAATAATAACCAGAACAACAGATCGCGACCATGTGCGCGATAATGTGCGCGCTATATGAAAACTGTGATGTAATAGTTCCTTCAAAGGACTTGGTCAAGAAACAAGCCAAAGGTAGAAACCTTGACGAGCTGCTGCTGCTGCTGCTACTGCCGCATTGCTAGTGATGTGTGTATGTGGGGGTGTGTCTCTTTGGAGAGAAGTTACGAAAAGAACCCAATCGGCGACTCCAGCAGGGTCACGCCTGCCGATACGACACAAGCAGGGGGCATTAGCAATTGCATTAGCGCCCATGTTGAGCATGCTGAGCGCTTTAAAGTGATGGTCATGGTTTTATTAGTACGACTTCTTTATTTGTTCCTATAATCTATTTCACTGCTATAAACGCCGCTATTAGTCGCTCATCCAATATTTGATTGCACCGATGAGAGGATCACTGCAAGGGCCGTCCTTTTTACGCTGTCATTCTGCGAGACTTCTGCTTGAATGCCCAGAATTCTCGTATTAAGTAGCGAGGACAACAAACATCGATCAATAACAACAGTAGACCCGACACAGACGGCAACGCCTTGGACGACGCGACAAGCGACAGGGCCGTTTTTCCGTTATAATCCGGCTGTTTGCCTTCACACTACGTGGTCACCGGTAATCACGAAACACGGGCGCTAGTTTGGGATGCCTAAAAAGAACGGCAACCTTTTGGCAACGCAAATTGTGAGTGATGGTTTTCTTTTCTTTTCGTTGGTGTTGTGTTTGGTGACGTAGTTGTTGTTGCTGCTGCTGCTGCCGCCGTCGGCATTGTTGTCTCAGTTAATGTTGTTGTTATTGTTGCTGCTGTTATTGTTGTTGTTGTGTTTGTTGTTGTTGCTGCTGTTGTTAATGCTGTCGGTGCTGCCTTAATGCTAGCTTAAAGAGCCCGTCTAGATTTCGAGAGGCGTTAAAGCAAAGGGCAGCAAAGCGCTACCGCCCATGCCTGAGTGATCACACTGGCCATTTGTTACCACTGACAGTACTCTTTCAAAAGCATCCTTCAGACAGCTATTTGTTGCGTGGTGTTATACAATAGCGTCAATCATGACGGTAGCATAACGTCGGTGGTCACGACTCCAAGACGAAGAAAGTCACGTCTACTGAGCATAAGGTTTTTGTTCTGTGCATTTCCTCGTTACGTAACGGCGGCAGCGAAATACAGATTTAAGAGTCAGTCATTTGGACGGGTGTGTTCCGTAACCATAGTGTTCTGATAATTAGCGAGCCTTTCCATTCCCGTTAATACTTACGTTGTTGTTATATATATATATATATATATATATATATATATATATATGTTACAGTGATGAGTGCTGTTAATCAAGCTAGTTCTCAAATCGGCCCCCTATCGTGCCCATTATTGCTGCCGCATTGCCGCGCTGAACCGCCAGTGATAGCCACTCAAGTAGATAGTCAAGAGCTCTTTTCTCCCTTGCCGCCAGTTCGATTCGTTTGTCAATCTTCTGGAGAAGCGATTATGCCTCGAAGCCGCGTTGTCTGATGGTCTTATATGCTAACGGCACGAAAACGAATTGTTGGCAAGCTAGGCATGTTTGTTCATCTTTAGTCGGTCAGCCTTGCATGTCACGGTTCGAAGGGGGCGCGGATATCGGTGATCGCTGCAACCCAAACAAGCGCCTTTTCCCTTTCAAGGGGATAAGGGTGAGACCATCCGGTCTCTTTCCGTTGCGTCTCAGAAGGCTGACTGGCTCTCGGGTGCTTGGGCATTAGGGTTGATGTGAAGGCCTGCGCTCTAATCTCGTCCACGTCGCTGTGACGGCTTTGCTGTCTTTCGCTTCTGCTGCAGGGGAGCCCGTGGATTCCCCAAATGTCCACCTGTGCTCCGCACGTACTTCCGATGATCCTCAGTCAGCCTTACCCCCGACCTCAAACCGATGCACAGACAAATGTCTACGTGGTCAAGTAAAGTGCCAAGGTATAAGGAGGGCTTAGTGCCGCCTGCTGGCTCTTTTTTACACATGCACGCAGTCGGGCTTAGTCTGCTGTTGTTAGCGCATTAGAAAGTAAAGTACTTCTTAGAGACGGTGAGGCCGAACCAGCAAGCTTTCTCGCGTTCTGGAAAGCCTGCAGGGTAACGGGAGCGCTAACGTGCTGGATAGTGCCCGTTGAGGCGTGCTCGTCATTTCAGCTGCCTAAACGAGTTTGCACCTGGGAAGGAGTGTCTCAAGGGCGGATAGGTTAGGTCGGTGCTTTTAAACGAGTTCACACTTCTAATAGTTGAGCCCAAGCTCACCCTGCAGGCTGAAGTCAATAGCTCTCTTAATGTCTGCCTGCACCACAGACGCTTCATCTGATGAAAGATAATCTACTAGTATTTTAATATCTAAGTAAAACAGTAGTGGACGAATGGCGTCGCCCTGCCGCACGACGCTGCATGAAAAGGTTATTTAATCACCAAACGAGAGTTCCAACTTGGAGCTATACGCTTTTTCAATGACTTGAAGGCTAGGCCTTTAAAATGTAATTTGGCGACGATAAAGTTCTTAGATGCACTGGTAATCAAGGCTCCTGTAGTGTGAACCACGGCATCAAGCCAAGCTAGTAAGACACTTAACCAAGCTAGTCGCACATAAAAGCTGCTCCCAGTGTGACAGCAATTTTTGCCGCAATTCTACAGATGACTGATGAGGTGATGATTGTGTGAAACGACGCAACCAGTTTTTTAATCGCGATGAGGCAAGGACCAAGCAGACACCGGCTTCAGACACCGGTTCAGCCCGGCGGACGACTGAGTTGGAGGAACGAGGAAAGCTCTCACCTGCTTCGGGCGGTTCCGGATTCGTCCGTACCGCCAGTTTTTCACCATAGTGGCCGCGGGGTGATCGGATTGAACTTAGCGAAGGACCCGTGTACCGGTGATAATCTTGCTTTTTCCTGCGCAGTGGCATAAATCTGGCACGGGGAGGAGGGGGGGGGGGGAGGGGTGCTGATCTATGCGCATGTCCACAAGTTGCTCATATCGAAGCGTTCTGACAGTCCTTGACTAGGTGTCGGTTCTAAGCAATACCTTGCGCGTCGCAATAACTGCCTACTCGTCTGCAGGTGCGTTTGACCCCAGTAACGCCGGCGGACCTACGTTCCTGCAGAATTTCTTCTTCCTGGAAGTCGTAGCCGCTATTTTGCCATCATTGTCGTGCATCAGCAATGCGACCGCTTCTGCAACAGCCCAGTTGCCTCTCCTGGTATCGGGTAGCTTATCCGGATCGGATGTCACCAACCTTGGCATTCCTGTTCCGCGACAAGCGCTCAAAACAAGCCAAGGCTAAAAAAATTATATATATATTTATTTGTATATATAGATATATATTTGTATATATATACAGGGTATTACAGGAATATTTGATCAACGATATATGGAATAGTAGAGCTCGTTAAGGCAAATATTTTTTCCGATGGAACATGGTCTCTAAGAGGCCCTGTTTCGGAATGAGAGTTAATTTACTACAATTTGTGACATTGGTGTTTTTGCTCGACATAGGAGCATAGGATGTGCTGTTGCGAGACAACCAGTCCTCCAATACAGAAACTAAACACACCGCCGTGTTCGTGAGAAAATTCTGTTTCAGGCCGGTCAGAAGATGCTACATGGTCGCTTAGAAGAGAATTCGTCAAAATGAAGTTATTTTATTAACCTTCCCGCCCAATACCTCAAAATCATTACCTTACGACCACTTACAGCGCTCTAAACTAACATATTCAGGCAAATGCGTTTCATGCAATTCATGACGATCACGTTGGTACCAAATCTATGTCAATGCGAGCTGTGGTTGCGGAGTAATTACGATTTTTTGGTGGGATGTCCATATTAAGTGCATGTAAAATGACTGTGTGGCGAGGTTCACTACCGCCGACGTGTCGCGCGACAGCCGCAGCGCGTCATTTTTCATGCACTTAACCTGGACATCCCACCAAAAAATCGTAATTACTCCGCAACCACAGCTCGCATTGCCATAGGTTTGGTACTAAAATGACCGTCATGAAATGCATTTGTTGATTATGTTAGTTTAGAGCGCTATAAGTGGTCGTAAGGTAATGATTTTGAGGTATTGGGCGTGAAGGTTAATAAAATAACTTCATTTTGGCGAATTCTCTTCTAAGCGACCATGTAGCATCTTCTGACCGGCTTTATGAGTTCTTCGAAAGAAGCAGAATTTTCTGGTTGTCTCGCAACAGCACATTCTATGCTCCTATGTCGGGCAAAAACACCAATGTCACAAATTGTAGTAATTTAACTCTCATTCCGAAACAGGGCCTCTTAGAGACCATGTTACCATGTTCCATTGGAAAAAAATATTTGCCTTAACGAGCTCTACAATTCCATATATCGTTGATCAAATATTCCTGTAATACCCTGTATATATATATATATATATATATATATATATATATATATATATATATATGTGTTTTCTTTTCCCCTATATATACAATATAAAGAGTTCATATAGTGTTTTAAAGACGTGGAGTGAAAAAATAGGGTCCAACAGGTTTGCTTACTCACACTTTCATTCAGGTCAAAATAGAGGTCACAAAAAATCATTTTCTTCACAAAACCGGCATTACGTTCCATGATCTTGAAAGGCCAAAAGGTAAAGCTCAGCTACTCGTTATGGTCCGTAGGTTTATTCTCTTGCACCTGCTGTATCAAATATGTATACATGTGTACATATGCACCAGGTTGAGGTGCGCGCAAGACCAAGTCGTTGGGCACGTTGTCAAACCGATGTTTCCGAACATTGCCCCACACTATCAGCCACAGCGGCGATATTTTCGCTCGAAGAAAATGTCCGTGATCTTCCAGTGCATGGCACACTATGTAATGAACTTGTCTGAGTATGTCAATCGTAAATTACACAAGAAGCTCCCCAGCGTGCCCGTACAGGGTTCTCCTCTTCATGATGCATTTTTGCAATACTTACGCGCTCTTCCATTAAGTAATGTTCCCTCGTGCATTTAGCAGCCTTACTCTAGTCCGTTTGCGAAGGGAGCAGATTATCATGGAGAGGGCAAAGTTTTATATGTATATGTATATATATATATATCTACAGACATCATATTCGTTCGTAAATCAATGCTGTGTTCCTCAAGATCCTGCAACGAATCCATGCTTTATTTTGGAATTGGTCTTTAATCGACTTTTCTCTAAATAAATTTATACATATATTGGGAAGATGAAATTGTCGGCTCCATCTGTTAATGCAGTTTATTCCATTGCAAATTCTGTTATAGGCGAGCGTGCGTTGTCGTGCAAGGTCAATCTGCTATTGTTGTAGTCTGTTGTTCAGCTTATCATCTCCTACTGAACGTATCTCGATAGTAGCGCTGTGCTAGTTTGTAAGTATAATAGAAATATATACAGAACATTAGCTTGTCGTAATACAGGACGTCAAGTAGGCACCAAAGTTTGACGCGTCGTAAGCATCTCGTGACGCCGTGACCTCGCTAGAACAGAACACATCTAAGGCAGGCTGGTGTGCTTGCCTCTTTATAACACTATGCAGGTAGAATGGAGATTTTCCAGTAAGGCTCCAGTGTAAATCAGGTAGCCCCAACCTATCTGTCTGCCTACTGCACTTTCGTCCGTTGTTCTGGGCTTTCGTGCGGTTCAGTCGTGCGGCCCCCACGCCGGAGTCTTGTGATACATGCGTATATTATAATTGAACAGCCGTTGCGAACAACATTAATGTGACTGTAGCAGCACTATTAGCTATATGAGGAGATTCGCTCAAGCGAATAGTATACGACTAATGGTTATGTTGTTGTTATCGTCATCGTCGTTGTTGTTGTTGTTGTCGTCGTCGTCGTTGTCGTTGACATCTATTCATTTCAAAACCAACCGGCATCCATTCGATTGAGTCCCGAACTTGGTGGCGGTTAGACGGCCTCGTGCCGCTCGGAACACGGCGGCCATACAGATCCTGCAACACGTTATCTCGCGTCACAATCCAGCCCACAAACACCGACCAACCTTTAGACATTCAAATGCGGGTGAAGTTTTCCGTTCCGATGGACGTCCGTTCCGACGCGCCCGTTCGACGCGCGTTCGGGGTCTAGCTGGCTTCTTGACGATCGGCGTCTCTGCCCGATTGTGTGTGAGCGAATGTAGAACAGCCTTATAGCATTTGGGCGGAATAGAATAACACTTGGGCGTCACTGCGGCCCGTTGAAAGCGCACAGTTGTCCTCCATATGATCGCTGCTACGGATCACTGCAGCCGATTTGCTGTGCTGCCGATCGTCGCCTAACAATATCAACAGCAATATAATAACAGCAGCAGCAACAACAACAACAACAAGACTTGCTAAGTGGTGCAATGTGTTTTTCCTTCAATGTCGCTTCATGCGGATCGGCCGTGTTAGGCGTTGCTGGGGTGTGGGGTCACCCCCGGAGGAAACAGATAGATGGATGAAACGGGCAGAAACGCTGGCCGATTTACGCGACGCTACCGCGTTTAAATTCGTTTGCCAGCTCTGGCCCCAGCTCTAGACTGGCTGGACGACGCCGAGACCCGCCAATCTCGCTCTACATAGTTTGGTCAGCGTTGAGCCGCACCGCGTGTAAAAGGCAAGGTCACCTATCCTGCGCTATAGTAATTGCCTAAAACGCACCCTATTGGATACAGTTTAAGATCATAGTGTTACTATGATCTTTGCTACTGTTGAAAGTTGATTAAAAAGTTTACTGGTGAACAATGCGATGAAGGAGTAATTGCTCCTAGGCTATATTAACAGAAATAATGTTACTTATGTGCGTTGTAATCATCTAGCTCGTATATATATGTGTATATATATAGCTCAAGAATTAGCTATGTATGTATGTATATATATATATATATATATATATATATATATACGAGCTAGATGAACCACTATTATGTGCATATAGAAGTACATAAGAACAGTACCTACACATACTCAGATAAAGACATCATATTTATGTTTTTTTTTATTTGCGTACGCTGCTCATTGACCTTAAGTATGCATTCGGAGACCTCAAGCAAACGTTGTAAACAAATTGTTTTATGGGAACATGGGTTACCTTCGCAGTAGTTATAACTTTTTGGTTTAGGTTTAAACAGTTGGTCATTATTTCGTACACAGTACGATCTCTTCAGTACTCTGCGGTCCACTTTGGCGACTACACGAGATAACACTCAAATTATTTGTTTTTGTGTTTCTAAACTGATAATTAGACGCATAAAAATATTAGTGCCGCTATTTATCTCTGATGCTTACCAAATATCAACTAGAAACCGCAGGTCAATCTATGATGCCACTCTAAGCGTCCCTGTTATAAAAAGGTAATATGTGTATTTAGGTATATATATATCAAACGAATAATCTATCAATGAATCAATATTCAACACCAGGTTACTCTATGTTTACAGTTGTGGTAAATAATTCTACCGTAATAACGCGCAGGGTGACTGCAAATATTAGTTTCATTTAGTTCATTTCAAGAACATGAACATTTTAGAGCAGTAAACTTGCAGACACTTTGCAGTCTATCGTGCATTATTAGACGCATGGCTTAAACTAGTTAATTATCGATTATATTACTACGAACAACTATTCCTACGCATACAAAATGACGTCTAAATATGACCACTGGTACCGTATAGAAAAGGCGGCAGCGCCGAAACGAAATGCTTACCATAGTAGCCACAGGTATAGTATCGCGGTTTTTATGAGGTAGAATAGCCACTACTTTCGAGCATGCTCGGTCTTAACAGGGTTGTGTTAATAAAGCCGTGTTAGCTCTGGTAGCAACGTGCGTTTCTATGTCGGAATATTGCTATTAGGCGATATCATGCGCGCTGTTATTATTTTTGTAACAACAATAATAATACTAATAATTTATATTTGTTGCTACCGCTGCTATGTAGGCCATGAAAAGACGACATCGTTGGCCAGGCAAATTATTGCAAACGGCAAAATATGGCCGGTAAGGCCAGAGAGATAACGCTTCCACTAGAAGCCAATGGACCGCTAGCGCTCCCCTTCCTAAGAGCCGCCGTAATGGTTAGCGGGCATAAAGTGCAGCTGCAGACCATGTGGCAAATATTGACGTCGGTACGCTATACTACCTGCCGCATATTATTTACAGAAATACCACGGTTTGTCTGGCTATAGCTGAGCCAAGCAAACGCGTGCAGTCTGAGGCAAACTATATATATATATATATATATATATATATATATATATATATTGGTTATAAACGTAAGGTATGGCTGCGCATAAAAAAATCCACCTAACTTTATTTGCAACTTGTGCGTTTGGATTTTTCAGCCCCTGTAGAACTCGCCCTCAGCAAGCTCATTTTTTAGCAAGCTTTTCGGTGCACTCGTCCCGTTAATACGCGTGATTTTAAACGGAATTGAAGTATTTCATTTTTGTTTTTTTTTTGCTAGGTGTTCTTATTAAAAGTAATATACTTTGATCAGATATTACATTTTCACAGTTACACTTGTTGAATTTGTAAAACTTGATCCGAAGATACATTTATGTATACATATTTACTTGCTACTGGGACCCAAAAAAAGCTTGCGTACATTATTCGCAATCATAGGTAACACAGTGCAAGCAGTTCTCTGAGTTTCTGGACTCTATCAATAACGCTTCATGACTATATCAATATATATTATGCCCTTAATGCCGATTCGGTTGAGTTCAAGTTAAGTTTACTATATGATATATTTTTAACTAAAACAGATCGGACAGTTTCTCTGGGCGCTCGTGTAGGACGTATATTTTCGTTTTACGCTGGTCTCTGCAGTTTAAGGCTTAATGTTAACAAGTTGTACCGTAGACCTCTAGCGCCTGAAAGTAGGATCGTGATCCTGGCTTCTGGAAAACGCTATGTAATTGCTATTTGTGTAGTCAATGTGTCTTTCTAAAGAAATCGACTTGATGTTCGTAAAATAACTCTAGAAGGGTATAGAAAATTATAAGTAAGATGCGTGGTAAAAGTCGCGCTGTGGTGGAGCTCTCGGTAATCCTGTCCACCACCCCTGGTCTAACTATAACAAATCGTAGAATTATTGCCAAAGAAATGAATCGTTATTTGCTACTGTGGGCCTTTCTTCGTCGGAGTTTTTTTTTTGTTGTTTAAATCCTACCTACTAGAAAGTTTCAGGCTGTTATAACTGCAAAAAATTAATCAAGCTGGCGAGTGTAGTCTTGGGACCTCGCGAGGGTCGGTTCTTGAAATCTTTATGTCTATAATCTTACTGAACTTTAGACTACTGAGAGACAGCACCGGTAGATCCTATAAGCCTATGAAGACGGTGCGAGACCCTTTTTCCGTATTGATGCATCTGGCATTCATTGTGCTATTGATAACAACCTTCACTAACTTCGGCTTTGATCCTCGGAAACTGACCACCACCACGTGGCGAGTTTCTCAAGCCAACAACTCCAACGCATCTAGATCTAATTCTGTATGGGAATCTGTATGGGCTGCATCGCACGTAAATCGCATGTCGTCATTGCGGTGTTGCAAAGCATGAAATGGCTATGGGTTTTCATTCAGCTATTGCTGATTGCATACAATTCCTTGTTTCTGCCTATCCTGATCATTACCTAAAATGATGCGCTGTGTGCCAGTTTAAGCGGAAGACGCTATGTGTCTGTTAATGATCTGCGTATTCCTCATGAATCCTACCGGTTACTGGGTTATGCTTGATAGTAGTGGCACCCTCGCTCCTTAACAAACAAACTTGTTCCAATTAAGATTGTCATTTCTCAAATTCAAAAACGTATAAAACCGTTGGGACCAGCCACTATATTTGACGTGTCCAACGTACATAAGAAACTGAGCTCACAGGCCCTACACTGGCGGGACACAGTTTTTGTACACCCTCTTTGTTTACAACTTCCTTAGAAATGTTTTTAATTCTAGGGATTACACTGACGGCTGCAACGGCGACTGCGGTCTCGAACTCATGACCAAGCAGCCTGAAATCCAGCGCGTAATTCAGGATATTTAATCGATAGATCAAAAACACCTTTTGTTATGCGCAGAGATGTCGACTGGTACTCGATCGCTGACGCGTCGGTACATTTGTGAATATTTACATTTTAACATGATTATACCAGGTGCAGATTTAAACTGCGTCATCATTCGTTATCTTATTTGAGGCGCTTTGATATGAAAACATATGTAGTGTGGATGTTCTAGTTATATATTCGTATCCTGGCTACCTAGGCTATTTTCTTCGTTGGATGAAAACGTCACTTGAATATCAACGAATTACGTATATAATCGGCCCTCCTCATGCACATATTATATTATTTGCAGCATAAGCTCTTTACAATGAGACCCGTTGTCTGGGATATGGTTAGTGATTTCTGCATAATTGTGCGGTAACAGGCAAATAATGGTCGTTTTAAGAGCGCCAGGATTTGTCCCTGCTTTAATCGTAGACATAATTGTTTGCCTTGGAATTCCAGAATTGACGCATTACATTGCTCTATTGTAACATAAAATCAAATTTCTGTACAATGTTGCATAACATGATTCACGTCATCTTACAGAAACCCCTGGAACGCTTCTGCAGTATCTAATCTGTACATTGCCCGAAGGCCACCATTACCTAATAATGAAGCTCACATTGCATATTAATATTCGTCATTACACAGCACCGGCGTGGGGTCTTAACCTCATATGATACCATCCTATAAAATGATAGCAATATTGTACATAACGCTCACAACACACCGCAACGCAGAGAACCTTCTGACATAATTGCAATTCAACAGCCTTCGTTATTGGATCAACTAAAACTACAACGTACGAAGCAGAAGCTTCGAAAACATTTTAATTCTGTCATAATGCCGTTCACCAAATCGTTTAGAAATCGAGCTTTAGGTTGAAAATCAAGGGTCAGTTATATAGCTGTACTAACCGCAACAAATCAAATTAGTGCGCTCCTAGTTATTAACACATGTCGGTTAAAAGGGGACATGGTTATGTTACGCAATTTTCATCAAGTTATTCTCTTTAAATAACGTGCGGAAAACATGTGCAATATTTTGAGAAAAACATGGGATAATTGAGATGTTAAGCTTCATACTTAACTTTATTTTGCGGAAACTAACTAAAATTACAGACATGTTTTCCACTTGATTTTTTTTTGCACTGGAGAAGCGCACCGCTAACATCACGTTTTGTGTTAAGAAACTCATTGGGGGGTTTAAGCCGTTACGAGACATCTTGTCAGGCCAAATCGGCGCAATTAAGGCCTAAAGCTCAAAACAATGAAAACGTGTAATGCTTTAGATATATTTAGATTTTTTACATACTAATACGTATATATTTGTATGTATATGCACACACATATATACGTATGTAAAAGCATATCTACATATTTATATATATATATATATATATATATATATAGCGGAAGGCGAACACTGCCGAGTGTGCAAACGTGTTGTAAATGATTAATAAATCATCACAATATTTTCTATATATATATATATATATATATATATATATATATATATATATATATATAACGCACGAGCTGGCAACAGTATGTATATTTATGGTCATCTTTAAGTATACTTATATTTATTTTATCGCGTTTGTATTTTTGGGGGTCCGTCTATAAAGCAATGTGAAAAACAGTTCCGAGGACGTTAATTCTTGGCTGAGGGTCAGCCCGAAAACTTTAGATGCTCATACGCAGGGTATTTGAATGTATCCACACACATATACACGTATGTTTAAGCATACTATATATATTTTCTTTTAGTAAACAACACGTATATATATATATATATATATATATATATATATATATATATGTTTCGTATAACAACCGTTTACAGTTAATATGTGACGCAAGGCTGCCGACAATATGCGCATATCAGCGGTCATCATCATTATCCCATGATCCTACGACACAAAAGCTGCGGACACGCATGTGAGCAGTTGTGGATTAGGCACAGAAACTGAGGCTGCGACCCTCGCCGAGGTTAGATCAAGCGACGGGCCCCGATCCGGCATCGGTGCGTTGAGTGCGCCGCTCATGGAAAGCATTAGCGACGATGTGCTGGGTCACGTGGCAGCATTGATGGGCCAACGTTAATTATCAACACTGTATTAGCTATAGGAGGAACGATGCGTATCAGCATTTCAACTGACGACGACGACAACAGAAAATGGCACGTCCGATTAATCACGATACACGCCAGAAGCATATTAATAATCTAAATGTAGATTTGTGATATTTAGTCGCATCGGCCATCACTCACGATTTACCGATGAGACAGAATTTTAGGGTTAAAGGGCCGGGACGTAGCCAGCTCTGATTAGCCTCGCAGGCCACAGGTTTAACCAAGACGGCGCACGACGGTAACACACATAGATAAGTCAGACCCGACAAAGTATAGGCCCTTTTCAGTCTAGGAAGGCGTCGCTAGAGTTTCGTTCGTTATCGCACGCGTTATGCGGTAATCATATCGTTATAGCTTTATGGATCACTGCCACGTAATTTTGCAACATAATTATATAAACATACATGCTGTTGCTTAATTATGTAGACTCATGTTATGGGGTCTATATATATATATATGGTAGAACTTGTCTAAAAATTATTGTTCCTAATGGAGTGGAAAGAAATGTTTGTTCTGGTATGAGAGTAAAACTACTATGATCCGTTATACTGATGCAGATGGTCGGACATCACCTCACAAAGAGCGCCACTGCGGGTAAATTAGTGCTAGCTACAAGAAGGCAAATAGTGTCACTGAGAATAGTTGAAAGAAAATAGGGTCTTGTGATATCTACTGTTCTAACTCGCGTTCAATCCTAACTTGAAAAGTTAGTATTACGGTCAACGTCCATACAACAACCACAATACTATACACTTTACAGGGATGACTATAGTATTATATCGATAGTGGTTCGATTCATGATATGATATGACCGTAAGCCGTTCTCCCCCACCTCCCCACGTCGGACTGTCATAGGGTTTCCTGTCAAGAGAGGGTGGACGCTGGCAACCGCTAGATACACAAACCACATGGAATACGACTGTAAATATTTACTCCACTGAACGACTCGTTCACAAACAATGGCGCCTTTTGAAAAGCGATATTCGACAATCACTATAATATAGTATAAAGAAAACTATATTTATTAAAATGACATTTAAGTGTTACAGTGAGATGTAATTAACTATCAACACTAGGGCTTGTGGGGAGCGCTACCAGTCGAGCTTATCCTCGAGGCAGCCCCTCATTGTGCCCATTATTGCTGCCGCATTGCCGCGTTGAACTGCCAGCGATAGTCGCTGAAGTAGAAACTCAAGTGCTCTTTTTTCCCCTGTCGCCAGTTTAATTTGTTTGCCAATCTTCTGTAAAAGCGACCATGCCCCAGGGCCGGGCCCCCCGAGTGTCTCGAATACTAGCGGCACGAAAATAAACTCGTAGGCGAGCTGGGCATATTTGTTGGTCTTTAGACGCTCAGCCTTGCGTGCTGCGGAGCCAGCGGAAGATGCACTGGCCTCCAGGTTCGACGGGCACCGTGTCGGTGATAGTCGCATCCCAAACAAGCGCCTTTCCCCTTTCAAAGGGGAGTACTTTACAATACTACATATAATATAGTATAGTAATCTCACTCCTAAACAAGACATTCCCGTCCACATGTTTGGAAAAAAAAACATCTTTTTTTTAACAAGTTTTACCATCTCTTGAAATGAGGGTACTCATATTCACTAAATTGCATTAAAAAGGCATAGTCCAGTAGCAGTCAACTGCTCAAATTTGCTACACTACTATGCAAGTAAGACCGACATACCTCTATAGTTCGAATAAGCGCATGTTTTAATAACATACGTAAATCTGCTTTCAATTACGACCTTGAAAAGGAGCGAGATGAAAATCATTGCTTATGTGTAATACATAGAAAATGGGTAATATAAGTCGTATACCAGTTTGAAAAATGATACAAGTACACGATAGTCATAACGTTTAGCTTAGATTTTAAAAAAATAACCGAAGCCGTAACCAAATCATGGGTGAATTCCCTGCAACCTGAAATAACTTGGAAAATCCATTACTAAAGCGAAGCAAGCATCAGCGCACACAAAATCCTGATCTGGAGGAGAGTGCTCCAGAAGCTAGTTTTCATGCACTAATATTCAACACTAGAGAATGACTGGCTCGGCTCGGCCAAAAATCATCCTAACGCCATCCAGGTGCAGACGGGTCACGGCGACTTCCAGTCGTCGGGAAGTCTTCTAACCTCACGTGTGCACTTTTGCAACGATGAACTCAAGAACACACTAGACACTACCTTGAGATCACCAACAGCAGGCATCTCATTTGGGCAACACCAGCCGTCTCAAACATGGAGCTTCCAGATGTCTGCAAGAAGATGCTGAAGTCCCTCAAATGGATGTGGCGCACATACTTTCAGGAACAGCTTTATCGTAATGGCGACAACAAACACGTTACGCAATATACATGCACCTGGGAAAAAAAGTAAACAACAGGTAGGTACATGCTCGCTATGTTTAAGGCAATGTATATTAAAGAGGCGGACGGGAAAACAACTAGGCTATTTTTATTGTAGGTTAGAGTTTGTTACAGGCGTAGTTTGGAAACTCGGATCCGTGAAGACCGCATATTGAATAAAGCTAGAACATATTGTTCATTTGCAGGTATGAATTCAATTTTTTTTGTTCTTGGAGGTTTCGGGAATGCATGATGCACATGCGCCACTAGCAGCCTGCCTGACTAGTGTGAGACTCGCAAACCCACAAAACCCGGATTCCTCCCCACCCCCCCAGGCTCGGTATTACTTTGGCATTACTTCGAAGCCGTAGGAGAGGCGTCTCTGCCGTTCTCCTTCAGTCAGCTCTATCCCTGACTATCATCCCGCATGTCTAACTGCGGTTGGATAGGGGGATGTATTTTGTAATCCTTACTCCTGTGAGGGTGCGTCGAGACCATGAGGACCTGGCTGGTCCCCACCCCCTCCCCCCACCCAAAACGGCGTCGAACAAGTTTGTCGCCTCCCTCCATGCCTCCGCCGAAGTCATCATATGGGCGACCACCTCACTGTTGGGTCGGCCTCTCACAGCGGTTGGTGCTGCGTCCCGTGCTTCCCTGAGAGCATCACACCGCAGAACAGTATGTTCCACGTTGTCCGTCTCTCTAGAGTCGCACAGTTGCACGCAGATGAATTCGATTAACTTACCTAGCAGAGCCTCAATTAGCCTCATCAGCGGCTCATCAGCTGAACGTCATGAGCAAAGCAAGGTTGGCGAAATGTTCGTAGGCTGATGATTGACACCTACTTCGATGCTCCAAAACTCTCACAGGCTTATGGGACACGCGGCGTGTATTTGAAAAAGCTGAAATATCATCCCTAGCTATCTATCGTTGTTTAGAAAATCTTTAGTTGTGGATCGGGTTTTGCGCACGGCGGCATCCTCATCTAGTCATTTCAACTTTGGGCTGAGTCAGTATATGTAGCGTACTTCGTTCAGTACCTGCTGAAGTAAAGGATGAGAGGTACAGAATCTATCCGAAATGCGATCCAATCCGAATCCGATTCAGTTCGAAAAGAATAATCCAAATTTATTATTTGCTACTAGAAAACCGGGCCATACCGGAAAGGTTGATTGTTCTTAATTGACCTGGCAAGCAATGTTTTTTGGACTTTTTGTCTAAATCCGCAATAGAGCCAAGGTGTCACCACAGCGTTATGAAAGCGAGCACAGTTCAGTCATTGTCGTCTGCTACATATGCAGCTGTCTGCAAAATATTTTTACTGTAAGTCACTGTAGTGTCTACCTACCCTAAGACCGGTCGGTGACCGTTACGAGTTCGCCATTCTCTCGCTCAAACAACACAAATCCTCTGCCTGGCTCTCATCAACGACTACAAACTCATTTATTCTCATGCCTCCTTATATACTCACAGATTGCCCGCGCATATAGTGACTTCCGCGTCTTCGCTAGTAGGATGGCGGCATCTTCTCTTTGGCGTCATGTATTTAGCTTGCTTTGGCATTGCCGCCAACCGACGCTGTCTATGCCCGCGCTGCTTACGGACACTGCTATCCTACAGTCACATATGACGTAAGCGTAATCGACGTTAGGTGAGGAACAAGTGGCGCATTATGTCTTCAGTGATACACAAATCAGACAGAGACGGAGATCCGCTGCAGTCCTTGTACGATTGACTTCAAACTGTACAAGATCTTCTGTACAGGTAAGAACAGTACAACTTAACCGTCTAACTAGGAACACCCGAGTTCATAATTTTGCATAAGAGTAGTTTGTAGCTAACGTGGTTAGAAGCTACTTTTCTTTTAATTATTACATGCATACTAAAAAGGATTTTATAGGTTTCAATACGTGACCAAGGTTTGTGTCATTTCTAACGACTGAATGCATGTAGACCGATGGACTATGAACTTTTGTCGTAGGGTCCAGTTCCAGACTATGTCCGAAATAGTCAGGGGCACTTCTACCCTCAAAGGACTTCTCAAAAATTCGTTTTGAGATTTTAGACAGGATGGCTCGAGCCTGGTGGCGTGGTGCATTTGCGTGCGTCTCGCGGCCAGAGGAGACACATAGGTGCGTGGGTTCGGTCCCCACTAATGCGCAGTAGTTGTAGTTATGGGGTCCGTCTTACGAAGCAATGCGAAAGCTAACCCGTGGACGTTAAATGTTGGCTGAAGGTCAGCCCAAGAAGGTTTAGAAAAATGGCTAACACATTGGAAAAGATTGGGGGGATTCTATATGATGCAGAATTGCACTGTTTAAGGCTATACCGTATCTCGTGCGTTTATTTTCTGGAAACAAAAAGATAGCAGCCGGAACATGCCACGCTTTGGAATAGGCTTTTTAGCGCTGAATCAGCAAAATGATACGCTAGTCTTGAACGCCTGTTTTAATTAAGATGTAACACGTTCGGTCAATAGGCCGACGATTAAAATTGTCCTAAGTTCCCCGTCAAGTTGGGTTCGGCAGGCGCAGAAAGCCGCTGCCCATGCAACGCAGGCCTTCCTCAAATCTAGAGGGAAGGAGCAGTTACGATAAAACTGAATTTAGAACACGCTTAATGGAGTGATCGCGGACGACCGTCGTGATCGAAGCACCTCAACACGCGGCGATCAACAGCACATTGGCGGTAGCATTTCGATCGACTAGGGTGGCCTGTCGACTGAAATTCTTTAACCTTTAATCATAGCTTCCAAGGCTCTTCAGCCCACTCTAGCAACCAACAAAGCTGAGCAAGCTAAACCCATTAAAACTAGAGCAAGAGTACTGGAAAAGTATCTAAAGGATAAATGAGCCAGGTCCTTCTTGAGTTGCTCGACCCACCAAAAACGCCGCAGCGGTTCTTCGAGACGCTGCCTAATGCTGACGATATCAGCAGCTAGGGATATCTGTATGTACCTACATGACTGTCCTTTTAAATTAAGCTCCACGCTTGCGTATAAAGCCTATAGTGAAATCATTCTCGCAAACAGATCGTTTAGAATCTAAACGTTTGTCATTCGAGGTAATGGGTCAGTTAATGCAGGCCATGAACACACAGAATTGCTACACAGTATTAGTACACATGATGGTAATTTGTTGTTTGTTATGCTTTATTATTAGGTGCAAGTGACACTCATTGGTTAAGGTTTTATCACGCCTAACATCGCGTTCCCAATCACCGCCGGTATCAAGCAAAGGACGCGACATACGACTGTATCCAAGATGCGTTTCTTCTAAAAAGAACCAAGCCGTCATACTTTCGCCATAGCATCTTTGCAGTACCTTCTGTCCGCAAAATTCGATCTTTTTTTTGGTTTAGGTTTGGTTTAGGTTTGGAAAAGGTTTAGGTTTGCCTTTTAAAATGCTTTATTAATTGAGGCCTGTGTTTATGTATACAGAGCAAATATTTACTAAGTTTTGATTATAATGGGTTGGAGACTATTTACGTTGTCAGAGGATATTATTTTGCCTATAATTTTTACAATAATTCAAGCATTGCAAAAATTGCAGAACAGTTCCGACAAAAACAATTTGAATCTTGAAAATTTTTAAATTACTGTCCGGCACTAAAGTATTTGCCTAACTCGCTGATTTGGTATAAAACATTATCTAACCTAGTCCATAACAATATAACTAAGTTTGCACTGCCTGGTACTGGATGGTACTGATAAATCTGAAAAACATCACTTTAAGCAGCACTGGGGTGCCGGTGTGGTCGTTTAGGATTGACGCACTGATGGGGGACAGCAGTGAAGTCCCATGTTTCGCTAGGGATCGAATCTGATTCGTAGGATAGTACAGCACAAAGGGTACAAACAGAAATTAACAGCAATACATGTACCATAATATCAGCGTGGTAACCGCATAACTTAAGGGGAGATTAGTCTGTATGGCTTGTCGTCGCCCGCAAAACTTACTTGCATCAAAGCTCATATATATGTATATATTTTTTAACGCAGTCTCTGTTTGACATACTTCTGAAGTGCTCTCAGCTGTCTTTGAGCTGACCTTTAGCCAAGATTTAACGTCCACGGGACTGCTTATCGCATTGCTTCATAGGCGGACCCTCATAAATACAAATGTGCATCGGTGGGGCTTGAACCCGCGCACCTATGTGTCTCCTCCGGTCGCGAGGCGCAGACAAATGCAGCACGCCACCGGACTTAACAAAGTGTTCTCAGCCTGGCCTAAACGAGGCGAACACGTTATAGTTACAATATACGCCCGCTAGGAATATTGGCGTAGCTTCCTCCTTCGTGATATGTGTATCATGTACATAATGTATTATATGAAAAAAATAGATATATACATATACAGGGTGTTCCTATTTGTGTGTCCAAAACGCTAGGGTATGGTCAAACTCGGTGTGAAAATCATTTTTGCCAATGGGTGGAAGCCGGGAAAACGTTTTGTTTAGGAGTGAGGATGAAATTTATAAAAGCAGTTATTCTGTCTTTTTTCTCCTACATAGTTGTGCAAAATCTACGTTTGCGGGATAACCAGTCAACGCACAAAGGAACCGATCATACCGGCGTGTTTGGCGGAAAATTCTGCACAATAAAGTATGCATTACTAGCTTGCGTAGCAAAAAGCGAATAGCCAATTTAAGGAAAGTCATAAAAAGTCAAAATGTTACGTTAACGCTTTTTTGTGCAACATCGTAATTTTTTCCATTACGACCAAAAATGCACGTCCAAAAGACTACTCTCAGGCAATAGCAGATTTAATGCCCACTACATTTGTACCAAATTGATGGTGCTGCGTTACGTAGTTGCCAAGTGACTAAGCTTTTTCGACAGTCATAGTTGTTATGTTTCACGTTGAAGTTTTCACGTCCAGAACCATAGCATTTTGCCAAGACGTTTCCGCCCCCTCTTTCCATTAGAACAAATTATCCTTTTGCTGAGTTCTACCAAACCTCAAAATATGTACCTAACTTTCTGATACACCCTATGCAAGTATGCATGCCTTCGCTTTCGATATGACTGTCGAAAAAGCTTAGTTACTTGGCAACTACGTAACGCAGCACCATCACTTTGGTACGAATGTAGTGGGCATTAAATCTGATATTGCCTGAGAGTAGTCTTTCGGACGTGCATTTTTGGTCGTAATGGAAAAAATTACGATGTTGCACAAAAAAGCCGCCAAACACGCCGGTATGATCGGTTCCTTTGTGCGTTGGCTGGTTCTCCCGCAAACGTAGATTTTGCACAACTATGTAGGAGAAAAAAGGCAGAATAACTGCTTTTATAAATTTCATCCTCACTCCTAAACAAAACGTTTTCCCGGCTTCCACCCATCGGCAAAAATGATTTTCTCACCGAGTTTGACCATACCCTAGCGTTTTGGACACACAAATAGGAACACCCTGTATATTTTTTCTTATATATTTATATATATGTTTACTTATTTATGCGACCTATGTAGCACCATGGCACGCTTGAACAATACATCGATGACAAAATTCGTATGTGATTCGTATATATCAATATGTTTATATACTTATGTAGCACCATTGCAAGGTTTAAAATAAAATCTAGAACAATCACTTTTGCTACGTATATATTTTCAATATCGAATTCAAAACGTTCAATTCAACACGTACTTTATTGGCAGCATCATGTAGCAAATAAATATTTGCCGCAATTATATGTGACATTTGCAACTGTCTACAATAGCATGCTTCCAAAGGTGAAATAAGTGCATACCTTAAGTAGCCTTCACTTTCAGGCCTGATTATAGATATTAATTGTAGTCGAAGGTAGTGACGATAGTACTAGGGTAGCTGTATATAGGGTGTCGGCGTCGTCAAATGTAAGGTCAGCGTGTACATAAGTCAAGATCGAATTGAGCATTATTTTTAGCGCAGGTGAACAATTGTTGTTAGCGCTCTTTTTTGGCTCAATCGTTCTAGGTTTTTAGGGACCACATTTCCTAGTACTAGTATGGTATATAACGGTCAGAGGCATCGTAGGGTAGGTTGACCGTCGTGTGGAATTAGGAAAAGCGCATTTCGGGATCATAGAGTGTAATTTAAAGCAGGCAGACAATATATTATTGAACTTAATTGGACGGGACGCCACAAGCCCGGGGCGGAATGTGCAAAGTTACGTCAGTCTGACCAGGCGCAACACATATTGGAAGAATTGCTGAAGATTGTGCTGTGTTCAGAGATATCTGTATTGCCTTCTACACCAGAACACCGCATGTTATAAAATTTAAGAAAAATGTTGTATTAGTGGTAACCAGTTGGGGAAAGAAAAGTCCAAATGGCAAGCCGCGCTTAGTGATAAGTAGACTCCTTGTCCCGAGGTAATGGTTCACAATTCCGAACCAGGAGGGGCTCTGAGGGGGTGGTTTTTAGTGGGTAGTGCGCTCGGATTAGAGTGAGTCATGTACTCTCTTTCCATGCGTTTAGCCCCACACTACCCGCCATTATATCGGCGAGTGTGCGTAAATGCATTTTCAACCCCTAAAAACAAAAGACACCTAGGAGAGATATTACTGGGTATGCCACGTTAGCCTATTATGTAGAGAGTCACAGCTCTCAGCTTACATAATTAACCAAATTAAAGAAAGGAGAAGAGGAGAAGGAATGCGCAAGCTCGTTTATTGACCCCCTGGAAAATAAAAAGTCGATTTTTGTAGAAACAAAAGATTAGCTTATTTAGCAGCTATTTTGTACACTAAGGCGCCCTTGGCGTTAGTGATTGAGCCAACAGTCGACGAGGAGTCAAAAAAGTGGAAGGGGAAAGTGTACCTTGTAGGCAGGGCCGCCGTAGCGCACGCTCCTTAGGCAAGGAGTTCTAAAACGCTTGCATTTAACGGACGGGCGGGCGGATGAATACCTCGCCTAATATCTGCTTAATTGACGTCGACGTCAGGTCTATCAAGGCAACTACAAAAACAAACCGTTTCGGCGACCATTTGGGAGTAGCTGGGGTAGTCGGAACGCTGCTCGCTTCTCATTGCTGCTCTAACGGACGATGTGCTTATGCAGCTGGCTGTAGGTTTTCATTAAGCACAGCAACTGGGGTGACAGGTATCCACTCAACTGCGGGTTATTGCAGCGCCACCTCGTCTATGGTGGGGTGGAATATTTCGCTGACGTGACACATGCCATGGACTTGTAGTTGACTGCGGGACGAGGATCCACGCCGATAGGTGCTGCTGCTTTATCAACGTATGCCAGCAGCTGTTGCTTGTTGACTTTGAGCTTTAGTACACCAAGTGGCTTCTACTACTTTTTGAGCTGACTCTCAGCCAAGATTTAACGTCAGTGGGACTGCTTTTCGCATTGCTTCATAGACGGAGCCCCATAAATACAAATCGGTGCAACGGTGGGGCTCGAACCCGCGCACCTATGTGTCTCCTCCGGTCGCGAGGCGCAGACGAATGCACCCACCACGCCACCGGGGTCGACACCAAGTCGCTCCTAGAGGAAGCGGAGCAAGCCATCTCCGTGAAGTAGTTTATCATAACCAGCAGATGCGTCTGGGCACAGTACAGGCGGTGACACGAAGCACACCAACCACTATACGCGCACGTGCTAACAGCCCAGTGGCGCTCATTCATTCAGTTATGAAGCATCATCTCACGGAGCCTATCTTATTTTCGGCAACAATTATTGCACGCATAAAACGCGTGTTCAAGTAGCAAAGGCACTGCATCCTTGACAGCTTCGTTCGCCCAACGTTTTTTTGTTTCACGGTTTTTTATCATCATCATCATCTTATTTATTTCACTCATATTGAGTATGCTATAACATAGATAATTATACAGATGATACAATTATACAGTCAGCTGCTCGCGGTTTTTTATGTAGTTTTCAAAACATCCGCGTACTATCCTATGGAAATGCTATCACAATCGTATATTTACGATTTTCGCTATAATGTGAATTTGTGTGTAGTATCTCCTTGTCTGTAGGTAAATTCCTTAAATATACATATGCAAGCTACTTACATATATCACGTCTTCGGCCAGAACAACGTATCAATGGTCGGCAGCCCTTCTGGTGTACGAGATAGTTGGGTGATTTGTGGCCTATGCACTCCCCTGCATGGCAGTTTGAGTAGTCTATGACACGCACTCAGGGTTGCTTTGTGGCAGCCGCCCCGTCCTACACACAGTATAGCACCGGCCATCGAGATTCTGGTGACAATGTGCTTATTTCTTTCAATCGTCTGTGATTATTCCCCGGGGCCAACAACAACTAGAGTCGAAATAGGACATTTTGTCCTCTGGCTCCTCGAGGAAGAACTTGGTTTGGTCGAGGTTGAAAGTTCCAGAAACATTAACGATAAGCTAAGATGTAGATTACGCCAAGATGTAGACAAGCCTGTTACGCGCCGTGGAGTGGAGAGAGTATCTGGAGGTATAGCTTTGTGTGTTCATGTGGGGAAAGGTTCAAAGCGCCGGGGATAGCACCAGTGCGCGGAGCATACACAAACCTAATGTAATTAAGATACCTATATGCAATCTACTAAGATCGAAAAATATGCACTAGATTACACATTTTTTCTACAAGTAGACAGTGCAGAATCGTGGTGTTTGTAGTTAGCTATAGTCAATTTGGGGGTGTTTATGGAACGCTGTCACGCACGTCTTGTTCGATCAGCAAAACAGACAATACGACGTTCGGCCTAGCCTTTCGACCTGCATCTTATAACACACGTTCTTTTGCCCCGAAGGTCGCCTAAGTCTTGCCAAGCTTAAGAAATACTTCCTCGCTTTGAAGATACGCTCTTAGTGGCTTTAAGGACCTTCGTAAAATGGATATTCACCTCCCCGTAATCTCACACGAACCAAAAACTAAAATCCGGGGAATAAGCCGCTTTTTTTCTAGATCCCTTTCCGCTTGAGGGGTTTCTCTTTAGAGCGTGTTCCCAGCAGCCAATCAAGTTAGCGTTTGATCCTGGAAAGTCTGTGACCTATCGTCAATCAACAGATCTATAAACTATGATAAAATTATTTGTGGCGATATACCATTCACACTTCGAGTTCTTCTTTCCTTTGTTTAATTTGGTTAAACATAATAAATTTTGCTGACATACAGCTCGAATCCTTCAAACAAATACGGGCATGGAATCACCCAGTACAGCTTCTCACGCCGTTGATTGTAAGTTTGCGCCCCAAAGAACGTTACTCCATATGGTGTTCACACGCCTTAGGTAAACGCACATTTTACTGCAAGCAAACATTGGCTTCAGGATATGATGCCTAAAATTAAAATACCAAACACTTCATTCGCAGGTCTCCTTGTGGTCATGCAGGTTTTCTAGAAGAGGCTACTAAATGCAAGGTTTTCTTATAGATTCTGTTGGTATGTGTGACACCGTGATGTTTGCTGATTTGCCTAATTATAAGCGTGTAGTACTTATACTAACGCGACAAGTGTAAACGTGTATATACCTAATAATATTGTTTAATATAGACTCGTATATATATATATATATATATATATATATATATATATATATATATATATATATATATATATATATATATATCTTACCCGTACTATTACCTATAGCAGGCAACTCACATAGCGTGCAATAGCGTGTCGGCATTACAACCGATATTAAACTATTCATCGGTTTTGAGCTGTCACATTTTTCAAGTGATTCGCTGAAACGAAGTTTTCTGCAAAACGATTTAGAAAGCTCAATACCCTCGGATAGTGATATATTGTTCTAACGGCACCCGTTAACGACTCGATGTATCTACATCTTAGCGATGTAGCGTATTGCAAGACAACTTTGGTTAAGCTCACAATAAATCGCCTCTTTTATACATCCTTCTGGGTCGTTCTTGTTGTAATTTATTTATACATGATTTTTTTTTCATATAAACATTACAATTTTAATTTGTAAAACCTAACTTATTCTCCGAAAGCTAAAGCAGGATGTCGAACTAACAACATATGGTTTCAGTCGGAAGACCATAGTTTTAACTTAAGCTTTACTTCACTTACTTTAGAAGCACTGGGCTATGCGAGTCCAGTCTGAAGAAAAGGAAAATTCTGCTTCACACAAACAAACGGTCTAGTACACTTCGGCGAAAAAAATACTTATTCCCAATGAAGCGGCGGATATGTCTTCTAAAAATGAGTAATTGAACGTGAAAGCTATAATACCAGAATTGCAAAGTTTCATTTCTTAAAAGTAATCTTCAATATCGACATTTTGTCTGCTTTGAGCAATCGTAGAATGCGTGCGCCAAACTAATCAAAAACATTCATATTTCGAGGGACGAGAATCCCTTTATAAATAAAAATCCCTACGTAAACTTACATTGGTTACGTGGATCTGACGTGGCTCGTGGGACGCCGCCCGCAGTGGATCTATCCGTCTATTATACTAGGCTCTTTTAGATCTGTGTGCAGACCATTTTCACCTACGTTGTGCAAGTAAAAGCTCCGGCTTAAAAGACGGTTGGTAATTACTAAGCATTACTACATTCACACAGCCATACGTAAAAGCCGAAGTTAAGATATTCACATCGCGTGTTGTACATATCATACTTGCATGAGAAGCTTCAACCTGAGCATCGATGAAGGCACCTAAATATTCAAACAAAAAATCTTTGAATAAATTGTCGTTTCGCCTTGGATCTTCAGACGCCCAAAGTGTGAAGTTTATTTACTTTGCCGCTTAACACGTATGTTCAGAATTTCAAGTCCGGCGTACGCCTAGACAACACGCACTGCGTGTTCATCGGAGAATCGAGGACGCAGCTTGAGATTGCTGAAATGCGGGGAGAGAATACGGGAAATACACTAGTGCTGCTTCTGGGAGACAGAGATAGGACTTCAAAACATTAGAACGCGAAGACAAACAATTCTCGGCACAGAGTCGAAATACAAATATGAGCCTCAGCCTAGCGTTGGGTAAGAAACGCGTAAATCTGCTTTTTCTCTACTGCCACCACATATATCTGCTCACTCTCAATGTGAGCGAGTCTACTACACCCAATTTGCTTGTGCATGATTCAGTGGTGAGGGGTAAGCGCGCGCAGCTGCTATCGTCCGCGTTTTCCCTGGCTGGACCCATAGCCTTAGTCCCAAAGCATACAGTCGAACGGCACCAATCCGATTTCTGAAGGTGGGCTTCAAAACAGCGTATCGATGTTGTAATGTCATGCATTATCATTTCTATTATAGCTATCATTTATAACTTTCATATATTTTACATTCCAATTTGTTTTATTGTGCATACGTTTAGGCACACACACACACACACACATATATATATATATACTGTTAATGAAACGTATGTTAGGGTAAACGTGGGGAGAGATCATTCCGGGGAAAACGTGAACGTTAACAATATTTTATTATACATCTATTGCCTATGTTGGCCATCGCTTAGCTACCTACAGCTATATGGTTATCGATGTGTGCACAGTGCGTGCTCTAAGGCTCATAACGCATTTTGTGCAACTATCAGGTGCGCCATTTGCAGACCAATGACAATGAGAAATAGGTCTCGACACGGCGCGGGCCATGGTTCGCTGATATACGTTTGATAATGCTTGTACCGCCCACGATTGAGCAGAGTTGTGCCAAGTGTCCCGTTTATAAACTCGGTCAATACTCGTACTCACAGCGCGGTGACTGAAAAGCCTATTTTACCTTCACTCTTATTCGACCGACCTACCACATGTAGCCTATTTTGTGTTCCAAAAAAATGAAAATCCATATTGTGAAGTCGTGGTTGGATTGGAAAGGGCATGTCTCCTATACTGTATTTATATATCTACGAGGTGTGTTCAAAAAGTATCGCGACTTTTGTGTTTTTTTTTTTTAAATTATTCATTTATTCATGAATATCTATTTTGTCCCCTTCAAAGTAATCCCCATGAGATATTATACACTTGTGCCAACGGTTTTTCCAATCTTCGAAGCACTTCAAAAAACCATTTTTTTTATCTTGTTCAGCTCCTCCTTCGATGCCGTCTTTATCTCGTCAAGCGTAGCGTAACGTCGTCCTTTCATGGGCCTCTTCAGTTTAGGGAACAAGAAAAAGTCACAGGGGGGCAGATCTGGGGAATACGGTGGCTGCGGCATCATTAGTGTGTTGTTTTTGGCCAAAAACTCGCGCACAAGCAACGATGTGTGAGCAGGGGCGTTATCGTGGTGCAAAAGCCAATTTTTGTTCTTCCACAAATCCGGGCGTTTCTGGCGGATTGCTTCGCGCAAATTGCGCATAACTTGCAGGTAATATTCCTTATTGACCGTTCTACCCTGTGGCAAGAACTCATGATGCACCACGCCCCTGCAATCGAAGAAAACTGTCAGCAAAACTTTCACATTCGACCGAACTTGGCGCGCTTTTTTCGGTCTTGGTTCGTGCGGCAGCTTCCATTGAGATGATTGAGCTTTGGTTTCCACGTCATAACCATAAACTCAAGATTCGTCGCCAGTTATGACCCTCTGGAGCAAATTTGGGTCGTCGCGGACAGAGTCCAACATCTCATTAGCAATGTTCATGCGATGCTGTTTTTGGTCGCAATTGAGCAATTTTGGTACGAATTTCGCGGCGACCCGTCTCATGCCCAAATCATTGATAAAAATCGAATGGCACGAGCCAATCGATATGTTTAGGTCCTCAGCAACTTCTCTAACGGTGATTCGACGATTGGCCAATACCATTTTCTCCACTTCATTAATTTTTTCGTCTGTTGTTGAAGTGCTCGGGCGTCCGGCACGCTTTCGTCGTTCACATCTTCTCGGCCTTCTGAGAACATTTTGTACCACCGATAAACGTTGCTTCGGTCCAAGGTAGCGTCTCCGTATGCCACAGTCAACATTCGGAATGCATCCGCGCACTTAATTTCGTTTTTCACACAAAATTTGATACAGGTTCTTTGATCCATTTTTTTGAATAGGTAAAAATCGAAGACGATTCAAAACACGTGCAAGCAAGGCAGTTGTCAACAATTAAGTGAACATTCAAAATGGCCGAGCTTGTCGGCATAAGTGAGAGACATGAGTACCAACATAACGCCACAAAAAATCGAAATTCGAATATACGTAACCCGCGAAAATTCAAAAGTCGCGATACTTTTTGAACACACCTTGTATATTATCAATATGTTTACAATACGTGTTCTCCTGCAACGCACACTGAATGCATGAATACTTTGGTCGATATGGTAAACTTCGGGAATGGCGACTCGAATCTCATCGTTAACACCACAACAGTTTCCCGCACTAACCGAAACCTTCTACACTGCCGTGTTGACAGGCCAATGTTTTCCGGCGTTTTTCGGCGTAGCGTTTCGTCATTAATCCGAGTCGTGTTTGAAGGCAGCGTTTTATGTAGGTTTCTCATATTCTCTTATCTAGTATCTTCAATTCAATTGAGTACGAAATCTGACGCTGCTTCGTCAGAGTGGTATCCTGATGATGTTCATGCTTATAGGTGCGCATATAATGCGCAACCACATGCGGTCACTACGATAATAATAATAATAATACATAGATGTGTAAAAGAGACTATCGTCATCATAGGTGGATATCTACGTACAACAACGTTGGTACGTCTACGACAACATGTCGTTTGTACACATCTGTGTACACGTTGACAAATATTGGGTCTACAAAAAAGTTCTTCGGTTTTTTTAATGATTCTCTACGGATAAAACCGAAAAAAAGTTTGTAGCCCTATAGCTTGTGTGAATACGCGAGCATATTCGCAGTTGCATTCTGATCACGGTACGCTTTAAAATCGAGTAATTGCAAGGCATTTTCTATCACGCTGACCCATGGGAGAAAAAACGACCGAGAGACAGAAAGGTGTAAGTACGTTATGGACTATCAAATTGTTCCGGACACAGACGCCCCTAGCATATAAGCATGCGTCAAATGAGCATTCTAGCAACAAATATCCTTCCTCAGTATCGCCGTTGGCCGAACCCAAATTGTTGAAGGTTGGTTTGATTGCGCGCTGCCGGGCTCCGCGAGTTATGCGTCGTAGGCACGCTTCCAGTAACGAGTTGCTGCTCTTTCGTCTCTCATCGCATTGCTCTTCAAATGCTTGACAAAATCGTATAGACGGCGCCGATCTGTCGTAACTGGCCATCGTGCTGTTGAAACAGTTGTCCTCAATGAACCGTACAAACTTAGTCATGCTATATTTGCAATACTTTCTGAACACGACCTGTGGTGGTTTATATATATATATATATATATATATAAATATATATAGGGTCTACAAAAAGTCTTTTCGGATTGGCGCTTGCGCGGCTTTCACAGCGCCCGCCTCGGCGCCTAGGCATAGATCAACACTCACGCTTTGTTGTTTTCATGTGAAAAAGAGCGGGGAATCTGCTGGTCTCAACCATTTTGAAATCTGTTTAGCCGTTTGTTTGTAAAAGTGCTGCAAAATGGAGATAGAAAAATGCCAAACTCAGGCGATTCTACTCCATGAGTTTAAAAATAGACTGAGTGCAACGCAGGCTCACAAAAAGTTGGTAAAATCGTTTGGAGATGCCTGTTCTATAGACAGAATGTGCCAACGGTAGTTTGAGAAGTTCCAAAAAGGAAAAAAAGTTTTATTGTGTATTTGGTAGAATGTGGGCGGAATAGTACACTATGAACTTTTACCGCGTAACCAGACGATAAATACGGCCGTGTACTGTCAACAACTCGAAAAGGTTCACGAAAAATTAAAGCAGTCGTACCCTGCACTAATTTCAAGGAAGGGTGTCCTGTTCCACCAAGACAATGCAACCCCACGTGAGTAGGGAGACCCTTTCGAAAATTTCCCGTCTAAAATGGGAACTTTTGGAACATCCACCGTATTCCCCCGACTTAGCACCATCTGATTTCCACCTATTCAGATCGATGCAAATTTTTTTAAGTGGTAAAAAATTCACTTCTATCGAACACGTGCGTTCTGGACCGGAAGAATATTTTGGATTTCTTTGGAAATTTTGAAGATAATTTAGGAATCGAAAACCTTGTAAATCGTTGGGCAGAGGTTGTATCTTCCGGCGGAGAATACATAAATCAATAAATAAGACCTCCCGTGTCTCCTATATATGTGTTTTCTTTATAGCGCCAAAACCGAAAAAACGTTTTTGTAGCCCTAATATATATATATATATATATATATATATATATATATATATATATATATATATATATATATTGTTTATTTCGCAATAACATTGCATTTCAAGATGGTATTCAAGATGGTACATAATTGGTTAATTACGTACGCCTACTAGATGTCTTTGGCGAATGTGCCCACTTTCGATACATATATATATAATTCAAGCCCTCGTAAAGGCGCCCCTCAACGATTACAAATCCTGGATTCTGGTAGGAAGATTCGCACAAGGTATTTCTGAGGCGAAAATAACCGCCGCACAAAGCCAAGCAGCCTAAATGGCAAGAAGAGTGGCCAGGTGAAGTAATCTCGAGAAGACAGTACTGCGGCCACCCCCCGTTAAGGGGCAAAGAGGACAACTGGATTTTAGTGAGTGCGAGTCCCACACTACCGTATCTTTAACAACATGCATTTTGCCAATATATATATATATATATATATATACATAATGTGGTAGTGTCCGGATTTTTACGTAACCGTAAGTGTGAGCATACAGACCATGCTAAAAAGATCTATGATTAACACTGTATCAGAATGTATGTGTTCCTCTAGCAGGTAACTCAACAAGGCGACAATTGTTAGATTGAGCGATTTGAGTCAGCAAGCATGCTTAGATGTAGGAACTCTAATAGACTTACTTTTGCAATAAGCCCAGTTAGGTTCGATACACAGTAAATATAAGCCTGTGAGTGTTTCGTTGCTGTTCAACTGTTCAACCTCGAATGCGATATTTATTTAAGAGCTTATCCTAGCAGTAAATATCAGGTAAATTTGTATTTCTCTGAGTTTAGTAGCAGTGCTGATTTGCGCAGTCAATGGACAATTCGACAAGAGCAGGATTCGCAATTTACGTATTGTCCGATTGCCGCATTATTCTGCTAGAGTGCCCAGGTAAGTTCACACTAAGAGCACGTTGTGGCCTGCTTTACGGTAAGTACGAATTGATGGCAAGTGTAGTATTCTACGGGTAAATCGTGTCAAGAAGTGAATTTCATTTAGGCAAGACATATTTCAGCCGAACTTTGAAGAAACGGCCATAGTCTAGTTTAATTATTGATTATATATTACGTTCAGAGAATCACGCAGGCAAATTATGTAATGATTGGCGCATTAGAGAGAGATACTAAGACATTTAACGGAATTATACTGGTACGATACATCTTCAGTCGTGCTATATTGTATCAAAGGACGTTCGCTACATGCTTTACATATGCTGTATATGGAACCCGACCATAGCATTAACAAATACCTATCTGGCAGGACAAATATAATTTGTACTGCAAGTCGTACTTTTGGAAAGAGATGTAAAAATATGTTACAAGAACTACAGCCCTGGTCAACCCGGCACCCTGAGTACCACAAAATTTACCCTACAAACAATATAGTTAGTCAGAATGGCCCGACTCCAAAATTAGCTGATCTCCGAGCCATCCAACGGCCCACTGGCAAACAACAACAGCGTCAACAATGCCAAAACACAAACTTGTTCTCAAACAACAGCGTCAACAATGCCAAAACGCAAACTTGTTCTCAAGTCGCAACGTCTCTACTCCACGTCACCTTCACTTCAATACTAGCTAACAACGCAACGCCGAAAGTGCACCCGGCAGAAAAACACTGAGCGTAACAACTCTTGGCGCACGGCTGGAAGAAGAGGACGTGTCATGCACATAGCTAAAGGAACAAATAAAATGACTAAGCTGAAAGCTGTAGAGGCACGCAATCTTTCAGACTTCACTCATCCAAGAGTCAGAGCCCTCTATGACAGTGGATTGGGGATATCGCACTCTGCAGACGCTCTCAAGGAGTACATCAGCCGAATTGTTGAATCCGACACAGACGTGACAGTGACGAAGCTCGTTGGTATTAATCAAGAATCATCTCTATCGCGGACAGCTAAAGCCGTATAGGGTATATAATGCAGTACACGAAGTGGGAGCTAACATTGGCGCAAAGCGTTACTGGCCAGACAATAACAAAGATAATAACAATAACAAAATGGAAATATAAGTCAATCGATATTAAGTCCGGAGATCGAAACGAGATAAGAGTTATCAAAATGTCTGATGTAGCATTTATAGTTTTTAAGTAGTCTTTGCTGAACATCAGGAGATGACATGGTTGGTTAATATGACATACTATTTTTAATCAAAACATTTGAAACAGATTTCACACGTTCTCACTTTCTGAGGCACAAAATGTTTCATTAACTAGCGGCAAAATCAGGGAGCCGGGGACGACCAAAGTGGGGCGTGTGCATAGGCGTGCGAACGGAGGAATATGCAAAGCTCCTTCGTAACGCCGCCAAACAGATAATACTAGAATTGATCGATTCTGTTCTTATACGTGTTTATAGCCCACCAGAACGGACCGTTTACCAACTAGTATAGGACATAGGTGAGTGCATGGAAATCTGCTCAAATGGCCAAACCTATAAGAAATCGACCGTCTCGCTCAATAGGCGCTTATGTACTCCCACTTTTTCAAACCCACAGATAAATGACGAAGAGTGGGTAGCCCACTTTACAAATCTATTAACGAGAAGCGTCATCTTTGCCATATCAGTACCTTTTAGAACTGTCGGTACTTTTTAGCTGTTGATTGACTAAGGAAAAGGTCAGTCGCAGTTATATCAATATCTTATTCATTTATATATTATACTTATTTTAGCAAAATAGCGTAGCAATCTATAGTTTCACCTTAACGAAATGGCGAAACGGCGCAACGAAAATTTGTTCAAGATTAACGCAAATCCTTACGCTTTAGTAGAGGGTCTTATGAGGCCAGGGATCCGTTTATAGACAACCACTCAAATTTGTGAGCCACTTTTCGTATGAAGTCGTCACACCAACCCCCAGGCTCTTTTTTAGCAGACATATTGAGGAGATAGGAGCAAAAGCTACGTCTGCAATGTTTTTTATTAAGCCGTATGCATGACGTAGACGTAAAAACAGCTATAAATTGCTTTAAAATCAAAGTACTTTCTGTAGCAACTCACTGCCTTTCTACAATTGCACAATACCTAACCCTGAGCGATTTGAAAAGTCTAGACAAGCTGAAGGCCTGCTGTGCTAAGCGTGTACTAAGACTCCCAAAGCGCGCTTCAGCAACACTTGCCGGAAAGGTGTGCTAGGAGAAAACACTTAATGAAGACCTAGCACTACCATTTACAGTGGATATTCTAGACTCATATCGAGCATATAGAGAGAACAGAAATTTAAAATTTGTAGCTGAGAACCATACCGATGGCTTGGTCTTTTGCTCACAGAGATAGAAAAGAGCCATGCAAAGGAACCGCGGGCTAATCTGCCGAATAACTTGGCACGGATACCATCATCACATATAACATATAACACAACACCAGCTGTTTTAATATTGAAGTATATGTTTGTGGCAAGATGTGTTTGTAATTTTTGTGGAGTGTGATATTGGACGCTACTGTGTGTGCAGAAATTTGCGGAACGCCCCTTTCATCCAAAGTTAAATACTAACACTGTGAGACCGTAATGTCACATTATGACTCATTGTGTTAAAATATGAGTCTACAAATTTTATGATTAAAGAAATACTGAATGATTAAACAAACAAGAAAGTTTACTGAAACAATTGCTAAGGAAAGTTTGAAGAGAAGAATGTAGATCCTACTGAATGAATGCTTAGAAGATTTGTCATCTCCACATTAGTAGGATGTATGCAGAGCCTCTCAGGAAGATTTCGAAAGCGATTTAAGCAAATGTAGAGCTCATTAAAGGGATTATTTTTTCCCAATAGAACGTGGTCTCTGAAAGGTCTTGTTTTGAAGTAAGAGTGATATAACTAACATCTGTGACACTCGTGTTGTTGCCCGACATAAGGGTACAAAATGTGCAATTGCGAGACAACCAGTCAGATAAAATACTTTTCTAAACGACTTTTCTAAGCATGTCGCATCGTCCGATGGCAACATACGACATATGACGCCATTGGACGATGCGACATGGTCGTTTAGAAAAGAAATCGCAAAAAAGTTTTTAGCCTCCATGCCCAACATCTCTATATCATAACTCTACGACCATTCTCTGCGCTGCACTAGCAAATGACAAGTGCTCATTTCATAGCGATCACTTTGGTATCAAATAGATGGCCGTGCTTGCGGAATATTTTAGATTTTTCGGCGAGCATGTCAAGACTGAGTGCACGCATAAATGACCTAGAGTGACTTAACTGATGGAGGAGATCATTTATGCATGCAATTAATCTCGACATGGCCGTTGGAAAACCTTAAACTAAAATGATGCCCGAAATGCGGATTGTATGTTTAGAAAGAAAGTATCTCAAAGCCACTCCGTCTACGAACTGTCTAGCTACCCTATATTTAGTTTTAATTTGAATAGTGTTCTATGTATTTCCAATCTCTTTTAAAAACACTTTACTTAACTGTGTTCTCAATTCCGCTGCAAGTGGTCTAAACTAATACATAGGCCAGTAGTATATAATATAAGCGCACCGAGAGAGATCTGGTTAAAGTGGCAATAAGTGAACCTGTGCCTGTGTCGAGGTAGAAAAGATTTGGAGTTCAATGGGGACAGGGATTTAGCCCAGATAAATAAAACCTACACATAATTACACCAGACCACTCTAAAACCCCATATAAAAAAAAAAAAATATATATATATATATATATGTATATATATGAGTTTACTACTGCTGCGACTGTGAGCCTTTATGGGAACACTGGCCCTCCAGCATGTTTCTCGGCTACAGAATGCGTAAAATGCAAACTTTATACGTAAACCAGACCACCCCACCATTTTACACACATGCCTCGACGTCATTCAGCCCCCCTCCCCCTTCCCCCCAACTAAGTATACTCCAGAGACAACATGTACGAAACGGAGAGAGATGATACTCTGCGAATGGCCAATGTGCAACATTGCGTTGCAAAGAGAATTCCCACCTCAGAGGCAACGCCTTGACTGTCACAGGTGATCAGACAGACGACCAATGTATTCGAGCAGACAATCGTAGAGCAGACCCCCGACTGCAGAGCGCAGTACTAGGCGGCAGTGTCTGGAATGTGTCCTTTTATGGGACTGCCTTCCTCCAAAGCACACACATATATATATATATATATATATATATATATATATATATATAAATGCTCGCCAAATAGTTTGAGATCATTAAAGTAACAACAAAAAGGAGAGGGTATCTTTCCTTCGCCAAAGAATGGCGTCGAAGGATCTGAATGCCTTTTAAAACGAGCGCCATGCAGGTTCTCCATCTTAGCGTCGCTAAATTAGGTACTGTTCGTCTTTAGTTCGCTGATGGTTGCAAAACTATTAACGTACACTTTAGTCGTCAAAAACCCTAGTGAAAGCCTAAAAGCGAGTAGACCGCCGGTGGACGTCTCCGTTACGCGAGATTACTCATTCGGGATAATACTTCATGCTTTACATTGTTCAGAAGCAAGAAACACCTCGAAAGCACAACTGCCTCGCCGATCATGCAGCTTGCGGAACTGGAGAGCTTGTGTGGCATAGCTTACACGCAGCGAGTAGTTCATCCACAGTTGTCCAAAGACAATAATGTTATAGCAATGCTTGCCACTCCACGTGGTGTGAAAAATAGTGTCGAATGGTACTTTTGGACTAGAGGTCGCGCAAGATTGCCACATATGGCACATCTCACGGCTCTTCATGAATCAGTTGAGAATTTTCGCCCATGCGCATCAGTTGTATTTGCTCACACTTCGATTCAGAACATGTTCTTTACCAAATCGACATTCCGATGCATCATCTCAAAAGCCCAATTAGCGAAATTTACCCCCGCACCTGGTGGTTGATAAGCTTGAGCGTCAGCGAAATCTATGTGTAGAAATACATCGCTAGATCCGATCTCAAAATACACTTGGTTGAGATGCGCAAGCTACCTAGTTGTTGGGCACGTGGCCAAATTGACCTTTCTGGACATTGTTTCACACTTTTCGCCACAGCAGTAATATTTTCTGCCGAACGAGCGCTCCATAGTCTTTCACGACTTGACGCATTACGTTACGTAAATATGACCTGTGAAACTTTTACACAAGTTTGCAAATGGTGTTCTCATAAAGCTGGTCATGTGTGCTGTCAATGCCTCAAATTGCTCGCCAGATGCCCGTACAGAGTTTCCTTCTTGACGATAAATTTGCACAATCTCTACGCGTGTTTCCATTGAGTCTATCTTAGATTTGGCAATTCTGCCCTGTTCTGTTTACAAAGAGAGTAGATCGCGATTGAAACCTATATTGTGCATGTAGAGCAAGTGGCAGATGTAAACTAGTTGCTATTCGAAAGATGACATCCGCACAGGTTAGTGTGCTTCATTAAATGTTATTTTAGTATATACAATATTAAGCGGCAATTTGTAATATAATTTTTGAAACACACATATTATAGAAAAAGCAAAAGAGGTAAGGCAAAAAATCCTACCGCATTTTACTGCAAAGAATAATAAAACAAATCATACAGACTAGATGCAAAAGACAATCGGTTATGCTGAAACATTAGTTGTAACGCCTTGTTAAAAGTAATTCGGTCGTAACTTAATCAATATTGCATGTATACATATGCGCCTTAAATATTTTCGACAAAAGCGGTGATGCAGTTTTGCTGTGACGGTTTGCTTCTGGAGTTGTGTTTAGATAAAAAAAGAGCAACGCATCAATATTAAAACGAACATGCAACAAACCTATAGAGAAGCACTCGTCGTAGCTTGGTGTAAGTCAATTCGCCACTGTTCAAGGCCTTAAAGTTGGAAGCCAATGAATGCTTACCTGTCTATGCAGTTATTAGTTACAATACAAGGGTAGTATATGTGCAATTAGTCCATTAGTTTAACTGCTACTGCTTATGTAGTCGGTCACGTGTTTTTTTTTTAAAGAACGCTTATTAATGTGACGATGCATAGAGCTAATTGCATTCTCGACGGACTTGAATGTTAGTATTGAGTAACCAGTGAACGCGGGTGTTCTAAGCGCGAATCATAATAATGACTGGGAAGCACTTAAAGAGTCTGGTTCCATCTGAAGTTTTAGCATAAAATGTTTGCAAACATCAGTGGCTACCGTTTAGTTTTGTCTTAATATATTTTTCCAAATTTACCACATGGCAATTTTAGCCAGTTAATTCTTTGTTTTATCTTTAATTTTACTCTGTTTTTTTTCTTTTAAGTTCTACCTTTTGGTAATTAATAAACAGTAATTAATTCCGTAATTAATTTCCAGTAAAAGTGGTTATTTTAATTTTGTTTTTGCGGACTTATATTTAAACAATGTAAATAACCTACAAATATTAAGCAAGCTCTAGGTACATTCTCGCAATATTGATTATAGTCATCTTACTCTTCGAGTCGGTGTGCATGGGTTCCATCATAAAATTTCTGTTTGACCTGGCCACTATAAAGCTGATAGAATCATGTACTTGTCAACGTTGCGGTCAACAGTACACAAAAAATAATTGACTTGAATGCTTCGCCTGCAAAATATATTTAGTCAATAAACCACATATCTTTATGTTCCAGCTCTAAAACAGCATTTACTGCATTTGTTTATTTCCAAAATCAGACGACGAATCCGTCACTAGTCATTTTCATTAAACCGCCAGGTGGTCAAAAGTTACCCTTCACATTATAACTCTTTGCTAACACCACGGCGGCAGCGTAACAACACCTTTATCACAACCTTTATCTTGTCACTTTGTTTATTGGCATTGCTATTGAAAGAGAACCTCGAGACCCGTATACATTTATAGACACGCTAGAGCTATACGGCGAGAGCACGAGACTTAGGGAGAGAAATAGGGGGAGAAAGCCACTTGCCTGATTTGTCTTCACGCGCATAGGGGCAACTTTATTCACAAACGCCTCGACGGCCGCAGTCCACTGGTCCGATGGTGCAACCAATCGACCTCCTCGTAAAGAATGGTCCTTCTCGATTCTTCTATTTACCATCACACCTCGAGAATTTCGAGACAGTCGAGGGTATGGTAAACTTGGTTATTGTAGCGGGCGCGGTGATTGTGGCCGCTCTGGGGGTGGTGATTGTGGCTGCTCTGGGGGTGGTAATTGTGATACGGCGGAGTTTGGCAGCAGCTGGGTTGACTTCTCACGAGAACACGGTAACGCCGATAAGGGGGACGCCGCCGCCGCCGACGTTAACAATGATGATGGTGGTGACAGATGATGGTTTTGGTTCGCGTTGCAGCCGTTTCGCAGACCGGCGGAAAGCATACGAGAAAGCCGGCTCAATTCAGCTTGTCTTTGCTCGGCGTGCCCCTGTAACCGGCGCAAGAGTTTGACCTCTTGCCTCGCGCTATCGTTCAACGTCTGCAGGATGTGCCTTATGATTTCATACTGATGATGTGTTTGCTGGTGCTGCTGCTGATGCAATTCCAGACTGCGTTGCTGCTGTTGTTGCAACGCATCGTCCAAAAGCGCCGCTTGTGAATATGGCGTCAGCGACGGCCTCGAAGTCGACAGCGAACAAAGCTGATTCAGGACGTTTACCAGTTCGCCTCTCCCATCCATACTACTGTACTTCTGGTCGAAGGCGGAGGCAGAACCCGCAGACGGGGACGCGGCGTCGCTCAGACGGTACGCCGCCACAGGCGATATCTGAGCGCGTCGAGTCGCCGTACGCTTGCCGCCGCCTTTTAAGCGATGCCGAGAGCAAAATCGTTTCGCAGCCGGTACGAATGAGGTGTCGGTCTTGAAGTCGCTCGCGTATTCATAGTCACCGTCGTCCCAGTTGAGCGTGTCCTCGGACTGGCGCCGCCGCCAGGGAACCCTGGCCATTCTGCTTTTCCTCTTACGGCCGAAGGAAGCCATTCCGAGCGAGTCCGACTAGCTCTGAGCCACGTCGTGAGCCTCGGCGAGCGAACGTCGCACTATTCTTGCGACTCACTGTACAGGTAAAGTCAGCGACTCTCACTCGGTTCTTTCTACCGCCTATACGACTACGAGGTGTAGCTAGCTAGCTAGCTAGTTCTCTAAAGTCGAGTAAAAAAAGTCGAGTTCTCTAAAGTAGTTTTCCTATCCACTACTCCCTGCGTACTATACGCGTATATGCTTGCGGAATACAAGACTACATAGGTATAAACACGCACCGACGCTTACGAATGTGTATATATATGAAGGGGAAGTGAGAGGGAGAGTAAGAGAGAGAGGGGGTTTATTGGCTGCTGTCTGGGGCAAATTGTGTCTGTCGAGATTGATCGTTCCTTTCGTGACAAGCGATTCATGATAACGTCGCCGCCGCTGCCGCCAACATTTCGACATGGTCTCTCTGTTTAGGAGAACTATTTCTAATTACGGATTATAGAGCTGATATGGTGCTTATATTATCGATACAGATGCACGTTATAACGATTCAAACGGCCGCCCTGTGACAGAAGGACAACGAAGTCGATGCATCGGTACCTTCGATTTGCTGTGTTCTGATTATGCGGCTCGAAACCAGGGAGTGAGTTGGCGAGGCAATAACGTGATCGAATCGATTAGCTTTGTCGAGGAACAGACAGTGCATTAGTATGAGGTGGTGAAGCAGAAAAGTAGTGACGAACATTGCTTTGGCTGTTGTGTTCTCAGCTTAAACCGCGGCTCTTGATAGAAGCAGGGTCGTCAGTCGCATCGAGCTCAATTTGCTCCACTAGCAGATGAAAGTAGATTTGCTCTGTCCTAAGTAACTTCCTAAGTAAAGTATCGATCTGCGAAATAGATTTATCAGATCAGGAAAAGTGATTTCGTTTAACAACACAATCAAAGCTTTTTTTTAAAAAGAAAAATGAACGCAATACCTACCAGAGATCGCCCATAGTCTTCATCACGCGTTACCTGGTAAAAGACACTAGATCTAAAACTCTGCTGGAGTGTTGTTACATGTACACGATACAGTATATTGTTAAATAAATATAACTTACTAATACCCAAATCATGTGATAATAAAAAAGATTACCAAATGTTGCTACTGAAAAATAGGACTGTATAATATTCGAAGGCGTGCAATTGTAAACAGAAAGTCTTAAAAACAGAGTATTTTGTTTATTTTATTAATTTTTTAATAGTTTTATTGATAGCATGTGCGATGACCATGACTTCATTTGTTGTTCCCTAAGGCTAATGCTCGTTTACAGTTTTGCACTGAGTAACAGAAGGACAACTTATATTGTTATATATATACACATGTATATATAGATATATATATATATATATATATATATATATATATATATATATATATACATGTTTATATATATATATATATATATATATATATATATATATATATATAGACATGTATATCTAGGAAGCTCTTCGCCTCCTAAGAGCGTGGTTCGCGGTCTCCTCGAGAAACCCTATAGTACGAATTTTTCGACTCGAGGTAATCAACATGCAATGAGCCGAGTGAAGTTGGCTTGCATATCCCAAAGGCAGCCCGCGTACAAGTTAGTGTTTGACACGCCTGTTCGCGCCCGTTCGGACGTAGTATTCGAAGCATGGAACGCTCTGTTTTTGCGCCTGTTATCTTTCGCACCCCTGCTCTAAAATTTAAGTGTAGGTCACTCTTTAGTTATATACGCCAATATTCGGGACTACTCAGAAGGTGTACAGCCGAACAACATTGGTTCTGTGCACCTCATGCTTACACAAAGTGACCTCTCCCAGAGACTCGCAAGCCGTCTTTCAAAGATCTCCTACTCCTGAGCTCTTCCTCGTAGACGGCCTCTTCATAAACGAAGAGTTTGCAATAATCGAGATCCTAAAGCGCCTATTTTTTTACTACGTTTAGAAAGCAGACATATTTAAAAAATAGCGCATATATTGAGGATACTTGTGGTACCAAATCCATTGAGGTTCAACTTAAGCGGTCGCCAGATACGGACTGTACACTTGCCGCAAACTCCCCCCTCCGTTTATATGGGACCGTATGGGAATCCGATATTGGGGGCGGGAGATACCGGTATACAGTACCATCGATTTGCTACTAAAGTGGTTCCCATAAAATTTGTCTGAATGTTTGTTAAGTGTTATGTATGTGATGAGACATCATATAACCTCGTTGTTTGTAAACTGTTCTCAATACAGCTATTCTTCTGTCCCTAATCAATGTTCGATGTCATTCAGACCAAACACAATTTTTTTCTGCACACACTGGTTTAGTTTCTGAATTGTTCTCTTGCAAACTCATATTTCGTGAAATCTGTCTGCCCAGCCAGACACATCGTTATAACAAAAAAAAATGATTTTATTCTCACTTTTAACCAAATTATTTTCGCCGATTCATTGCTATTTTTAACCAGTTCAACAATCTCCGGAGTGTTAAAAGACCATATATAAATATATATATATATATATATATATATATATATATATATATATATATAAACTCTGGACATCTCAACTTGTCCGGCACGTTAGATGCAATCCTTCTAGGAATTTGGGTTAAAGTTACTAAATTAAAAACATCTATATATAAGATTTAGTAATGTATATACAAAATAATCGTTTTATGATGCCGGCCTCGTTGTGCCGACGTAAGCGAGTTCCACATCACGACGTTAACGTTGCCATATTAAGTGAGTTTGAAGGAAAGCTCTGCCTGTCTGAGTGTATTGCCCTGCAATTGGAGAAAACGCGCCCACGTGCTACTACAGCGGCACTCATATATTAAACCTACGAATTTGTTCTTCGAATAGCTTTCAGAGGACAGGAGTGTAGACGACAAAGCGTCGATCCAGTTTAACGCGTTTTGACTGCTCCTACACCCCTCCTGACTGCTCTTGTTGATGACGCCCTATGATGATGTATACTCACATAATTTACCACAATCACCACTGCTATGTGATACTATAACAGAATACCGTTTTGACTATTCAACGACTACTTCTACTACTAGTACTACTGCAGTGTTTAACATTAGCCCAAGTAGTAGGGTTTCTACTACAACTATTGGCGATCGCCTTTTGGCTGCGTGATGGGAGAATTTGAAGGGTGGCGGGGGTAGGGGGGGGGGGTACGCCGATGGCATCGGTAGAACCCCCGCGTGCGCTGTAGGCAGCACAAACGAAGCCGACGCCCTACTACGCCGGCGAAACGTGCCCTCTACAGCGATATCGTTTCCCACCCAACATATATCCTGCTAACTCGCCCGTCGGCAGAGTTTAGGGATTTTTTTTTTGCCACCTCTCTATCATTTCAACGCACCTACCTATTCAACCCCCCGCGCGTCATTCAACCCCCCCCTACTGTCAGCCGCTTCAAGAGAGGCTCCTTCGAGAACGACGAACAACTCTTGAGGTATTTGTGGTCGAAGGGGCTGCTTGCTTTCGACTCAGTTGTCATTAGCTGGCGGCGGTTACGTACGTGGGTGACGGCCCCTAAAGCTTCCGCACACCCACTGCGAGCCGGAGCGCGGGCCTTGGTAAGAGGGGGAATTCGTGTCACGGGAGTTGAAATCAGCTCAAGCCTCCGCCGAAATTGGCAGGATCCATCTATACCATTCGATCGGGACGCTTTCCCGTTCGCTCTCTCTCTCTCTCTCTCGCTCGCTTCTCCTCTCTCTCTCTCTCCATCCCTGTCACTGTTTCTTGCCTTGAAAGCCCACCACCCCACCTTGCCTACTTCAGGTCGACGCTTGTCATTCGTATGAGCTCGTATGATCGACCAGCCGCGCCTGCAGAGAGAACGCGCGGATCAGCACGTTGGCGCCAAACTTTCCAATCCAAGTCCTTTCGTCGTTACCCCCGCCGAACTAGCCGGGAGATGGGAAGCAGAATTGATTGTCGTCGCTTTCCTCCTCTTCCTCCTCTTCCCTCCGCTG
Source organism: Dermanyssus gallinae (assembly GCA_003439945.1). Classification (NCBI taxonomy): domain Eukaryota; kingdom Metazoa; phylum Arthropoda; class Arachnida; order Mesostigmata; family Dermanyssidae; genus Dermanyssus; species Dermanyssus gallinae. Next base: position 185,337 of record QVRM01004455.1, read on the forward strand.
TGTCCACTAGCGCAGCTGCGCACTGCGAGATGATGATACCGTCTTCGTGCTTCGTGACGAGCACACCTGAATACTAATCATAATAATAATAATAGTAGAAAGATTTTGAGCAGATAGTGGGTGGGCACACACGGCGCGCTTCGGGAACGTGTTCGCGCAAAATCGATTTTGCTTTCTCGTTCAATCTTGCTGTCCTTTTTTTCTTTCTTTCTTTTTTTTCGCTGCTGAGAACGCCTGCTAGCGAGGCCTCAGAGAATGTCCGACGCTAGAATGTACGCAGCCTTGCAGGGGTGGCCACTTTAAAGTGTCATATTCCATATGGTATAAAATTAAAATCTATGCGGCCACGGACGCGATAAGTCGGTATTTTTTGGCGTAAATGTTTAACAACTGCAGTACCTTAACAACTGTCATAAAAAGGGGGTAACCTTTGCCTCGCAGCGCATTGCGCACTACTTATTAGCATGCGAGCTCAAACAGTTTGATCAATTTGAGAAGGCAGAGTCTTCAACCCAACAAACGGCAGCGCAGAATACACTTGTCTTTTGCTGTCCATTCGGGGTTTAGAAATACAGATTAGAAGAATAAAGTGTCCGCATGGTTAAGGGTGCGGTGCTGCAAAGGCTAGCAGTTCGAACCTTGCTAAACCGAGTTCTGTTTTTACCTAAAATGATTATTTTTTTAAAACAGAAAACGTTTCTTCAGCGAGGTAGGTTTGATGCCGTCCATTCTTACATTGTTACACAAAGGCCACACAAGCCTTGTATGGATACAGAGTTAACCAAAATTAAGCGAGAGAAGCATTGGTTACTCAGGATCAAGAACAAAATTAAAAGAAACCAAACTCTCCTACGATTGAACGAATTTCCTGTGAAATCTATTAATTGCATTGACAAGCACAATACGCAATAGTAACTTTCTATGCCAGGCGGCACCAAACATATATCCACTGCCAGCGTCTTCGTCAGGTGACTGCTGAACAAATTCATAAAAAATGTTGTTTACTTCATAATGCTAAATTGCAATTAGAACGTCTGCTGTGTTTGCTTTAAACAACCACATCAACCCAACGTGCCCAAATGGAAAGCTTGCTGCAGATGAGAAGAAGATTATTTTTTGCGTTGAAAAATTGCTAAAGATAATGGAGAAAGAGTTCACTTGTTAATTAGTTACTGCGAGCACAAATCCCTAGAAAACATAGGGCACCGTAAACAAACATTTCAGTTAGCCTATTAAAGTCTGGTATACACTGAATCAAATGCCTCTCCTGACAAAAACGCCGTGTCGAAAAAGAAACAGGAGTACAATTGAGTCAGCGCTACACACCATGATTTCAATAACTTGACCAGCAATTGGCCGACACCTTTGAACATATAACAAATGTTCTTTCTTCAAACGGAAGTTTGCAAAAACACTTATTTTTATAAAGTAAATTCCGATCCACGTTTAGGCCCACAATAACAGCGCGCGGTGTCACGCACATCTAAATAAATCAATAAGTAAACGCCAGTCTTCTAAGAACACTAGAATTAGAAATGTTTGTTAGGAAAGAGACTCCGGAAGATTACAACTATGACTAGCGCACTAGCCATCTAAACTACGCAGTCACTTTACTTCCTATTGAAGACTAAACAGAGTATTTAAATCAATAAGCAGAAATGTATTTAAGAAAACGGTAGGCTATTTGCCGCTGATTATCTTGCAAAACTACTGCTCGCTATGCCCAAGCAAAATCTTCGAATTTGTTAGAACAAAGCCAAGATTAAATCCAAAATAGTCCTTGAAAAGTATTTGATTTGAGTTCATCTAAGCCGCGTGCACATTTAGTATTAAACATTATTTTGGTATTGTTGGAATGAGACTACATCGTATACAGTTTATGGGGTGGGAAAACGATTTTAAAGTGATATCGCCAGTGGTTAATGCCAGAAACTTTACAACATTGTTTACAACAATTTTCTTACAACAAATTTCCGGGGGACAAATGGGGTGATGATGCGGGCGCGACTTGTAGCTGACTCCGACTTGTAAGTCTGGCGAATATCAATTAGTAAATTTAGAAAATTTTCAGCCTCTTTTCTTAACCCCCCCCCCCCCCCGCCGTCCAGTTACGAGTGCGGTCGCGCCAATATGCAATTTTTAGCAAACTATATACTATACACAGTGCCATTAGGACAAGACATCAACCCATATAGGCAAGTACTATAGGCACCGAAAAGTGTTCCTCTTGTAATTCCTAAAATTGTTCGCCAAGAGTAGCTACAGGTAAGTGAATTCAAAACGGCAAATGTTCCGTTTAGTTCGTCTCGCTTTGTTTTCACCGTGGCGTTTGCTCGATCCTACCTTCTCCTACGAGCAAGAAGGGCGGGCGGGCGAAACCTAAGTGAAACACACCCCGCAGACCGCACGAACTTCATTCCTCGTAGAGGTTGTGTGTTGCAAAAAAATATCTTTAAACTCATCCAGGATTCGCTAGTGTAGTAGTGGTGACTGTAACGATCTGGGTGGGCGGCCTTTGAGTGCGTGATTCGGTGGCGTTGTCGAGCGTTGTCGGACAGAGTCGACGACAATGTGGGACTTTGAGTGACTTCGATAATCATCATCATACTAGAGGAACGGCCCGCGTATACCTGCAGCAGCAGCAGCAGGAGAAGGCAAATGTCGGGGCCTTGCTATGCTGGGGTGGCGTTCGAGCAGGCTTGGCGTGCGGCTTGAGCTCGGGCCGGGCCGGGCCAGCCAGTGGAGAAGAGGCACATTTTCAAGAGGCGCGTTTCGCACTCGCGCTGTCAATGACGACAGTGATTATGACGCTGCCGAACTGATCCAATCGGTCGATGATGACGATGATGATGGGCTCAGCTTTACCCCACTCAATGACAACTTGTGCTAAATGATGATGATGATGATTGAATGATGATGATTATGACGATGATAGTGGTGATTATGATAATAATCATAACGTGGGGGGGGGGGAAGGGAGACGTCGACGACGACAACAACAACAGCAACGACAATAACAACGACAACTACTACAACGATAAAAGCGATGGCGCGGGAAGTTGGCGTGATCAGTGATGAGAACATCGATGGTGTGTCGGCAAAAAAATGAAAAAGCAATCATCGCTGCAGTGAGGTACTCATGGCACGGAGGGCTGGAACGTTCTCATGCACACACACACATGAACGCATTAACCAAACGTGCATGCGTGCACAGAAACGTCTATACACACATACATATACACACAGAGAGAGCCGAGCACGCAAAACTTCATTTGCACCCCGGCCGGTGAGGTGCGAGTTCGACTACGAGCTGCTTGCTTGATGAATAGCGACTACGTGCCGAACGACGACGGCAGCGACAAAGATGACGATAGGTTTGATTAAAGATTGTGCCATTTAAAAGCGACAACGACAATTACGCCAACAACAACAACTATAACGACGACGACGACGACGACCACAACAACGGCACCGAAGCCGGAGCCCTCTCGCGGTGTATGGTTTGATGGGCTTCACCGTCTACTGATCTGGTGACACGCGATTGAAGAGTAAATGGCTCTGATAGTACGCGTGGGGTAGCAGGAAAGTCGTCAGGTCCAACAAGAGATGATTCTGTACCGAGAAACGAGTTATCCCGTTTATTTATCTGTAACATGACATTGATTGATTGATTTATTGTTCACTTGGCATGTATACCTAAAGACACATGTCACCCTTTTATACCAGGGGCGCTTAGAGCGGCAGCATATATATTACCTACGCATCTATATAATCCATGTCTATTTTAGTACCTACTGAGTATTTGCTTTCCATTGTGATAACCTCTTCTTTGTAATATCGACCAGGTCATTTCCAACATTTGGTCCTAGAGCTAGGGCCTCCGCCAGCTCTATATCTCTGCTCCCCCCTAATGCTATACATTCTTTAATAATATGTTCGATTGACTCATTTTCTAGCCCACATGCTCGACATTCTGTACTTTGCCCCTCATATTTAGCTCTATGTATCCTTGTATACAACATCCCTGTCCTGGCATCTGCCAATAGCCCACTCGCTCTTGAATTATCGTATACCCATTCTACCGCGCCCCTTTCCCGCTTTTCCCTTTCATAAATAGTTGCCAAACTTGATTTGGAGGCCATCGCCAATTTCCATTTGTCTGTATATGACTTGTTTACCTTCAATTTCACCATTTTCTCTGATACCCTCGCTCTTGCCCATTGCTGACAGTTGTACCCAATTTCCCTAGCTGCAAACTCTACTCTGCTGGAGCTGTGTAAGCTGTTTAATCAGATACTCAGCGGGGGACACATACCCCAGGTTTGGCACGAGGCCAGGTTTACTCTGCTATTCAAGGGCAAAAACGGTGACAACGTGGACGATCCAAATCTCTATCGGGGTATCGCGTCGGAACGCACTCTCAAGAAAATCTTCGCCAAGTTGATTATCTCGAGGGTGCTTCCAACTGTGGAGAAGGCCTTACCTCCGGAGCAATTCGGATTCAGGAAAGGCCGAGGTACACAGGACGCGATCCACGTACTCCAGTCGGAAGTTGAACGGGTGCTGGCTGTGCCCGGGGGTCACTTGTACGCCGTCTTTATCGATTGTGTCAAGGCCTTCGACAAAGCTCCCCGTCACCTACTAGTCGATTCATTTCGACATGCTGGGGTGGGTGGTTCTTTCCTACGAGTGCTCTCCAGCTTCTTTGCTGAAGACCGCCTTGAAGTAAACGTAAGGGGCGAAGACACCTTGCAGCTCTGTCAAAACGTAGGGACCCCCCAAGGGGACCCTCTCAGTTGCCTGGCATTCTCCTTGCTCATCGCAGACCTAGCTCGCCATGTGCGGGAGGAGTTTAGAAACGCCGTCGTCGTCATGTATGCGGATGACATAGTAGTGGCCCACCGGAACCGCGGTGCCATTCGTCGAATTGTCGGTGACGTCGAAAGTTACCTTCACCGTAAGGGCCTGCAAATAAATGCGCGGAAGACGAAAGCCATGAAGTTTCGCCGTGGGGGTCGATTGGCCGCAGCAGACGTAATACCCTGTTGTGGCCAACCGCTGGAGTTTGTCAACTCTTTCCCGTATCTGGGTCTGAGGCTACACTATACGGGAACGACCTTTACCCAGCACATCGCCGACAGGTGTCGAGCGGCTATTACCTCTATTCACACAGAGGTGAGAGACCCTCGACGACTGTCTGTGAGTGCGGCCGTGCGTCTTTATGAGCTTAAGATTGTGCCAATGTTGAGCTACAGCCTTGGCAGGGTGTGGGGCCATCTTTCAGCGGCAAATTTTGCGCAGCTAGAAAGATGCTTCACAATATATATGAAGCGGGTCCTTTGCTTACCCCGGACGGCAAAAAGCCGCTTCGTGTACCTGCTAGCGGGTTGCGGGCCGGCAGTGGAAACAATCAGAGTCAGGCTTAGGTCACCTATTACTGGACCACTTCAACAATTTTTGTTGGAGTGGCAGGGAAAAGTGACCGAGGCCTCGGCAGAGGTAGCGCAATTGGATGTGTACCTCGCCAGGGAGCTTTGGGATGGAATGGCATGCACTAGCCGGCACGTGTACACAAGATACATTGTGCATGGCTATCATCACTTGGTATGTTCGACTCAAGGATTTCATCAAGTTGACGATCAATGTCGTTGCCGGTTCTGCTCGCAGATATGCGCTAAATACCACGCAGCGAGCTGCCAGAAGCATCGGCGGTCTTTGCACTTTTTCGCCGGGTGGGACGGTCGCTGAAGTGTTTAAAGTGTATAAAAGGAATGAATTGTATTGAAATTATGTACCATCTTGAAATGCAATGTTATTGCGAAATAAACCATATATATATTTAAACTCTACTCTGCGATCCCACTTCGTTTTAATCCTAAGTGCCGTCTTTACCAGCTGCATCTGTTTAACCCATCTTTTATTTGTTACATTTTCAATCCTATTACTAAATCTAAGCTAACTTTGTACTTCCCTTTGTATAAATGTCGACATTCATCCTTTTCCCTCAAGGAATTGCCTGGCGCAATGAAAACGGCAACTCAATGCAAATCTTATCACCTCTCTTTGTATTGTTTCTAACTTCTTTCTCAACCCTGCGCTGTGGACGAGAGAGGCATTAGCAAAGGTCAAACCTGGTACATACATGGCCGTCCATATATTCCTTGGAACTATATATTTATTAAACCCCCAGATGCCCTTACACCTTACTGCATTTCTTCCTCTTTCAGCCTTTTTGCTCCCTATTATCTCTTCTTCCTCGAAATAATCATCCCCTGTAGTCATTGTGACCCCAAGATACTTGTACTGACTTTTATAATCCAATTCTTTTCCCTGTACTACACGCTTCTTTGCCCCCCTAGTCCCATTAAATACTAAAACTGCGCTCTTTTTTTCATTAAACGCCATGCTCAGTTCCTTCGCTGCTTCTCCACATGCATTCAACATTTGTTGAACTTCGCTAGTACCCCGCCCTAACACTACCATATCGTCAGCAAAAAGCAGCACGGGTGTCTTGATATATGCACCCTTTTCCCCTATCTGCCATCACAAACCCGTTCTATTAATCCTTCGCGCTATTCTCTCTATATACCTAAAAAAAACACTGATGACAACGGACAGCCTTGTCTGACCCCCTTAGCAACTATAAACTTTTTAGATTGTTCGGCTGCTATTATTATTCTTACCGTATTATTCCTGTAAATTTATTCTAGTAACTCCACCCAGCTTCTCTCCAATCCCTCCTCTAACATGATTTGATACAACTTTGTTCTGTCCACCATATCATATGCTTTTTAAGATCTAAAAATCCTGCCACACACCCTTGTCCCTGCAAACTCGATGTTTCCACAACCTGACTTAATAAAAAAAAGATGATCATCTAGCCTATACCCTTTCCTAAATCCGCACTGCCATTCTCCTATTTTCTCATCTGTCTCCGGAATACTCTGCACTCTACTCTTAAACACATGCATAAATATTCGATACGCTATAGGTTTAATTGTGATTGGTCGCCTATTTTTTAAAGTGTCATTATCTACCCCCTCCTTGGGAAGAAGAGAAACTCTTGCCTTGCGCCAACCCTCCGGGATTCTGCCCCCTCTAAATATATTATTAAATTGCTTCGTTAGATAATACACGTACTCTTTTCCCAACGCCTGGATAATTTCTACTGAAATCCTGTCAAGGCCACACGCCGTTTTTGGATTCATTTTCTTTACCACGCCTTCGATCTCATCTGTTGTGGTTGTAATCCCCGTGCTCGTTCTTGTTCTTTCCACACTGTTCACGCTAGGCGTGAAAAATAGTGCTTGTAACGCGATGTTTCTGACATAGTCCCAAAACCGCTTTGCTCGCTGGCCCTTGGGGGCCTCCAAAATCCTGTTAAATTCCCTCTCGTCTGTGTTTTTAATTGCATCTTGTATTAACATTTGAGCTTTGTTCTTAACTTTTTTGTAATTTCCCCAATACTCTACTGCCTTGTCTGCGTCTTTTCCCATTACTTTTCTATGCTCCCTACTCCATATTTTCCGCACCATGATTGCCTTATTTATTTGATCATTCCACCACCCTCGTTCTCCTCCCTTTTGAATTCCCTTCCCTATTATTGTTGTACGACGCCAGTGCAGCTGTGTACAGTATGCAATCTGCATGAGGAATATCTCGCAAGTTGTGCGGGAAATGAATGTTGTGACAATGATTTGATTGACAATGATGCTCCTCGTGTTGTAATCGGCACTCGACATATAAGGCGATTATTGATAAAGTATATTATCATCAACTCTATTGTTCTTCTACGAGATCACCATTGATACAGCGTCTAATCGCCGCCTTTAATGCGTGGGCGATTGTAGCTTTTGTTGACATAAACGTTTGGCCTTACAAGAACGAAGTCAGAGAAAGAAGTATAACTGGGGTTAATCGCACGACCTTAGTGGTCAATTTTGGTCCCCAAAATGGGACATTACCCGACCTGACAATACTTTATGCAGTAATGCAAGTTTTTTATGAGATGTGCGACAGGCGGCAGAATCTCCGAAGAAAAATGTTACAATGATGCTTCCCAGCCTAAAACCCGCACCATATAGTGACACGTTTGAAATGCATTTTCTTCTAGTGGAAGTCATGGGGGGTTGGTAATTCCAAGTGTGACACGTTTGCTCGTTTCAAAACACATCAACATGAAGATTGGCCTCATCGCGGAATTCGCAGCATTAGGACGACATCATATTACACAGAATATTAACGTGCCTTAAAAATGCCCCCTGGGTGTTTCCAACTTGGTAGTGCTTGGGTTTAGTGGCCCCATCTAAAAAAAGAGCTTTAAAAAAAAAAATGTATGTCTTCTTCATCAAATGAAGTTAAATTCCTTTTACAAAGGCCTTCAATGTAGTGAAAAATACACGCCCCAGGCAGCGTAGTGTGTAAGTCTGTATACATTGTGCGTTGAATAGCACGTGTATACACACATATGCCTGCTTAGACATGGCGTGGAGTGTACCTCTAGATTCCTGTTGACCATTTTTTAAGCGAGAGAGAAGTACGGTAAGGTTTAACGATCAATAACGATCATCTCCTCATTTCAGGCATCCTTCGTGTTTTATTCTTCTAAGCAGCCTTTTGTAGCTTTCCTGCTGCACGAGAGAGACGCGAAAATGGCTGGTCACCTGACGGGAATAAAACAGGGCGACGTTCGCCTCACCGTATGCATTCATTTTTTGTCCGCGTTTGTTGTTGTTGTTGTTGCTGAGAAAACAGGCTTCCTTGACACCCTTAACTGCGACTATGTGACAAGCTAGCTACTAATTATTCGCCGCCGTGAAGCCATTGCGCTACCGTCGGTTTAAATTGTGGACTCACAGACACTAAAGCGACTAGGGTATCGGGCAAGCGAGAGAGCGACCCGCACGCTCCGTTAAGGCAGACGTAGGACGTAGCTAGTCTCATTAGGTCGTAATCAGCAGAAAAAAACAACACCAACAACAGCACAACAGTAATAACAGTAGCGCCAACAGCATCACCATCATCATCAACATAGACACAACACAGCAGCGGCAACGACAACAACAACACCAACAACAACAACAACAACAACAACAACAACAACATCAACAATAACAACAACAACAACATCGATGTCCGAATGAACTGAAAACAGACGGCAAGTGAAACGAAGCTCGTTAGGAGAGAACTGCCAACGTGGAATATGTTTGCTATAATATTTGCTTATCGAAGAGTCGTGGGTTCATTAGGGCAGCGGTAGCAGCAGCAGCAGCAACAGAAGTGCAATAGCAGCAGCGGCGGCAGCCGGCGAAGGGCAAACGCAATGGGCTCTGAGCATTGCGAGCAAACAACATTGCCCAACGCCGCCATCACGCAAAGCGTAACTGACGGCAGAAGACGACTCGTTTATTTGTAGAATACGAGCAGGTCGTTTACGAAATTCGTGCACCAGCAAACGGTAGACAGCAACGCTAATGATAACATCCACCACGGTGGCGCTGAAGAAAACAACGACGATGCAATAATAGTAATAATAATAATAATTTTTTTTTTTTGCTGAACAATGGTTTATTTGATCAATATGTACATGTATCACAATTAATAATAATATAAATAATAAAATTAATAATAAATAACATTATTAAGAGTTAAACAAACGCGTGATAATTATAATAATATTAGTAAAAACAAAACTGCGGCATAAACCAGTCATTCACTGTGTCGTTTAGTTCGTCATACGAGTTACAGTGTCATGCATTTTTTTTGGCCAAAGAGTTGACGCCGTACAGGTACCTGTATGTTTCCAATCCTCTCCCGCTTTGTCTCTCTGGCTCGAAATGATGGGACCAAGTTTCGTCACCGGTGATGATGCGTTAAAAACAGCAGGGTTTCTGCAGTCAGAAATCGGATGATACCTCAATACTCCTCAATCATCGAAGTTTTATGTGTATATTGTGTGGCACTTAATTCGAGACGTCGCAGGCTAAAGTACAGTACTAGTCAGTCGTGTCATACGTTAGTATCAACAGCAGCACGGCTTATTCAGTTTAACTAAGACAAGTATAACCCAAGACCAATAAAGGAGAAAACAACAACGCACACATACAGAAACCTTGTAAAGGGATATCCGTTCCTCACTATTGTACTAAACGTGCTCTGTAAGTTCATATTAGGTTCATATTTATTTGCATTGGAAGAAAAATGGAAGCATACTTTATATATACGTATGTATAGTTGTATATATAGTGTAGTTTATTTTTATGCAATGCTTTTATCAATGACAGTATATGATAAGTTAGCCACTCGATCTAGAAAGCAGAATGTCAACTGTTCTGAATTGGCGTGCGATCAATTTAAAGCTGGAATATATTCCTTTAATTAGGGGACTTGAGCCGCGGCACTTTCTAATCGTGCAGACTGGAAGACAAAGGCGATATTTGTTTTCCTTATACTAACGCTATTACCAGCAAACTAATTATCTTTCTAGCGATGGTATGTACTTCTAGTGCTACTCGTAACAAAAATGTATTTTTTTTAAAACTTTTTTTCCCGTAAGGCTAATACTCGTGTACGGTTTTTTTTTCATGTTATGGCTTATGTTTAATCCATTTCGGCATTTACCCTATTTAAATTGGAACCCATACAAACCAATTCAAGAGTGGCCGGTCTGGGTCTTGAACCCAGGCTTTCCGAATGCAAGGCAAAGGCTTTGCCACTAAGCCAGCTTGCTCATTATTGCCTCGCCCTTGTGTGGCAATGCTGGCAGTACAAGCTGAGCGCTCACGTTCGCTTTTCTCTGGATTTGCGCTACTGATAGCGTGCGCATAGACTGGCTCACTCAAGCCTAGGTCAATAGAAAAAAAAATCCTTTCGGGGCTGACTCTCAGCCAAGATTTAAAGTCCATGGGACTGCTTTTCGCATTACTTCATAGACGGACCCCCATAAATACAAATGTGCAACGGTGGGGCTCGAACCCGCGCACCTATGTGTCTCCTTCGGTGCGAGGCGCAGACGCATGCCACCGGGCTCGACAAAGAATCAGGTCAAAGAATGGCGGGATGTCTTGCAGGAAAGTCGCTAAAATTTTGGCCAGCGATAAGTTACAGTTCACGTTTGATGCTGCTAAGCGGTGAAGAAATAGTGGAGAGAGAGAGAGATAGAGAGACACATATAGGATGACGAGCCCTGGTCCGTTGTCGGACGACCGTTAAGTTGTTATTGCTGAGGGACGTGTTTGCCGTTCGACGTGTCGACGTGCACTCGGTGCTGGCACACACGGCCTGTCGCAAGCACTGGGCGGGCATCTCATAATGCAATTAGGTCTCTCCTATACGCCGGATAACTCCGGAGTAAGGCCGCCCATCCTCGCTCCCCATTCCCCGGTCAATCCCCGGTTGGCTCCTGCGCGTCGTCAGACCAGCAGTCCTGGCAAGACGAATTCATCCGTTATCTAGCAGACCGTGTTCCCACTTAGTAGGGTAAAGACGTGCCCCGTACCCTGTTTCTCCCTACGTCTACCTCTCCCTATGTTCTCTTTTCTGTCGCTGCTTTTCGCTTTAGGCACACATATGCGCCTGTATCACGCGTTAGCGCTAGTACAGCCGGCGTCTTACACACGATGGGTATGCGTGCAGCCGGCTGCCCAACTGGCAAGCGTACGTTGTTGGGTTGACTGCGAAAGAGCTGAAACATGCACGTTCGCATATGCTTTCGTAACTGGTCTACAAGCTAAAACGCAGCCAAAGGAGCTTTTGGTTTTTTGTTTCCTTGTGGAGTAAAGCCTTTTTTCCTTGTTGCCATCAAATAGACAAGAGTTTAAGACAACGATGATGATGATGACGATGATCGTGACGTGACCAACTCCAACTAAAATTTAATTAATATCATTTGCAATAAAACCAAACCCGACTGAAACAGCCTCCACGATACGAGCGATACACTGAGGGACGAAGAAAGGGAGGTCTTAAATTTCAAGTGGTGGTAGCAGCAGCAGCAGCGAAACCAGCATAGGCAGTATTCGTGGTGGAGTTTTGGGGTGGTCAAATTTGATAAGAGCGACAATAACCGTATCCACCCACTTCTTCCCTTTTTATTACGGCTGCACGCTTTGCAATCCTATCCGGGCAAGCCTGAGTGCATATATATATGAATATATATATATATATATATATATATATATATACGATGCACTGGCTTTCTACCCAATATATATAGAGTAGAAAAAGAAGGAAGAATATGCATGCATGCATATTCGTCCTTCTTCTACTACACTCTTTCTTCTGTTTCTCTTCTGCTCTAGTTATATGTTTTTGAAAAGACACGGACCAAGTTTGAGAACAAGCTGAACAACCGTTTCACCAGGCAAACGTTGACTATTATTAAGAATCACTGGCCTACATAACGAACAAATCTTTAGCGCCGACTCTATCGACGCCTCGATTTCGTCTCGTGGCGAAATCGAGCCTGCGACTCATAGAGTCATGAAGGCCACCTCCACCACACGGTCCCGCTAACTACATTATCATTCCACTCACGTAAGTCTTATGCGTATTGATTTCATTTTGTTTGGAGCTGAGAAATACAACTCGATCAATAGAGGAGCAGGGCAGAGCAACGTTATATGGCATTTACTATGATGATTCTAGTTTAGGAATTATGTTGTTTTTTGCTAATAAAGTAATCAAAACAACACACATATAAATTGTGTAAGCGTTAAATGTATATGTGCGTTTCGATGGTTATTCAAAGTTTTTTAGTATAGCGTAACGCGTATATCAGATTGTATACGCAGCTTTACGCATACTTTGGGCTCGCACATATGAGCACATAGCAGCGCACATTGCAAAGTGATTAGCAAAGTTCGTCCAACAAATTGTTTAGAAATGTTGAAAAGCGTCCAGTAAATTTTGAGACAAAGTTAAAAAATAGTTTCCACTTCTTAATCTGCACCAATTGTTGTTCTTCTACCAAACTTTCTAGCAGGAATTTGTTGTTTAAACATTTATACGGTATATATATATATATATATATATATATATATATATATATATATATATATATATATATATATATATATATATCAATTTCAATTTATTCACACTTTATCGTGTCATTATACCTAGTTATGTCCTATAAGCTGACATTTGGTGAGTATACACATATGTACATTTAGGTTTCTACTTATAAAATACATCTGTTCATATACCAACATCGTCAGGAAGATAAAACGTTCAATTCTGTAAATTGGGTCAATGACCTAATTTGATTACAATTTCCCACATGATATCTATCATACACGTTTCGACAGTATTTGCAGACACAGGCTTGTTCAGGTTCGTGATAACCTTGTGTCATGCACGTCAAATGATGGAAGCCGTGCACGGCAAACCTGGTGCACGGCAAACCTGGTGACCAAATGACGATTCGTTCTGTTTGTCCTCTTCCAGCTCGAGTGAGTCATTGCTGGTGTTGTGATGAACTGTGGGTCGATCTCCAGTCGCTTCGATCGCTGTTTTTCGACGAAGGTACAGTAGGCTGGGGTTACTGGGAGATTAAATTTTTCGCGTATGTCTTCTACAAACGATGGCGTATCGGTCAACAAGTAGATCAATCTGTTTCTCGATGTCGTGTGCAGCCCGAGCACCATTTTCAGAAATGCAGGTTTCACTCTATCCAAGGTTGTCAAGTCACGCACGGTTAGTTTCTCCCAGACGATCTGGATTCCATAGATTGCTGTCGGTGCGATTTTCAGGTCGAATAAGCTCACGGCCGTAGCAACTGCAAGTTTCTGTGAGGATTCGATCATAGCTGCGGCCACGATCGCCTTCCGAGCTCGTTCCTCGATATGAGCTGAGTTACAGTAATATACATTTTTATTGTATATATATATATATATATATATATATATATGTATATATATATATATATATATATATATATATATATATATATATATATATATATATATATATATATATATATATATATATATATACAATAAAAATGCATATTACTGTAAACAATTTTTTTTTAATTTGTTTACAGCTTTAAGGTAACATCTTTCGTAAAGTCTCTTTATACATTCGATTATACCTATATTGTCATATTAGTAATAAACAACAAGACTTTTAGTCCGAATAATTAATAAAAACAAGCTAACTTACACGCCCCTGCAAGCGTAACTGCCCTATTTAAAAGAAACAGAAACTTCCAGAGGACTGGCCTGTTTAGGCCGCATTTTTATTTTCACTAGCGAAGCAGGACTGACTCGGGGCGTCGGATGATAGGAATTTCGTCGCGTGTAATGGGAAGATCTATCCTAAACAAAGCTGTATCGGATTGGTTTCTACCGGGCGGCAGTGTTACTCCGAACGACACAAATAGAACACTGCGGCAACAAGACCTTACCGCGGATTCCTCAAAATAAAAAAAAATTTAATGAAGGCAAAGAAGAAACAGGACAGCATAACGTACCTAGAGCACATAAAATGACTTAAGCTTATGGTGGTCATTGCTGGAATTATAAGCTTTTCTATTTATTTTTTTGCCTCAAAGCGATCACCGTAGCAATCAGAGTGATCTGGTTGGTAAATATTATGTATGCGGACCAGTTTACCACCAATGTATGGCATCCCAAGTTGCCTAATGTAGGTATTTATGCATATCTACACATCTCTAGGACCGGTCAGCAAGGTTTATCAGATTTTGTAGGAATTTCTTTCGAACTTATGTGCGAATGATCTGGCCCATGTGGCCCATGGCGTTTACTATGTGTGCGATTTTATCGATGGTTAAATGTATAACAATCTTTGAGAAACATTATTCTATATGTATTTACCATGGAGGGCTGTCTCATCTGAAAGTCATTCGTGGTAGCAATAATGCAAACCTTTACGCAAATGGGCTTTCGTAGGTGCCCTTACAGACAATTATATATAGATACGCTAGGTGATAGACCGGGCTATTTCATAGTAGTTCTCTCTTATGGAACGAAGTCTTGACACGATTTAGTTGTTCGAGGTTTTGCCCCGTGAGATCCTCCCAGATGGCGCGTATCCCACACGTAGCGATCGGAGCTATCTTGATGTTGAATAATCTGACGGCCGTCGCTAAGGACCAGCTGTGAAGAGATTTAAGGAGGTCACGCGTTCGAAAATACAACTACGTTTAAGCACACTTTTGGGCGTAACCGTATGAACACACATCTTCGAGTCCGTCTACATATATTGCGGGTATCACTCGTTAGAGCTAAAACTAGAAGTAGTTAACATTATAGATAAAACCCTACAACTACTTCCAAATACAAGCTGGGTCAAAAACACAAAACAACCGCAGTTCACAAGCCTGCGGTCAGGCCATGTCAAAAGCAACGCCCTTTGACCTTACCTTTAGAAACTCACTCAATATAGCGACCATATATAGGTGTCCTTTGTGTAGGTCATACGCACTGTAACCCTCTGTAAGCCTACATATAGTCAAATCTGTATTGGGTACAAGATCGCTATACAACGTATGAACATAACTCCTCTTATAGATAATGGTTAGAACCTTTGCAAAACGACAGAGCACACTTCTTGAGTCACGGCACACTACAAATAGTTGCGTGGCTCGGAACACATTAAACCACACACTATGTGCTGCTGATACGTCTAACAGTTACGTAGAATAATGTGTGTCAATGTAACGTGCAATATTAGAAAAATAAATTCCGTTCCCCTAGGAAGCGTGCGTTATTCAATTCTGAAGCCGTGACTGGCGACGCCATTATATCGGTTGTATCGGTTGTTCATATTGGATTTTCCTATATGAAAATTGATATTGAATTAACATTTGTACATAGTTCAAATCCTAACAGCAATTAAAGCAATCAAGGCGGCCACACGCGTTATCGCTGCTGCGAAATCGTGCCAATGAACAAGTGACGAGGTTTGAAGGGCTTTCCGAAACATTTCCTTTGTATGGGAGGAGTGGCTCTATCATAATAGCATTTGACGCCAGTACTTGAGTCCGTTCGGCCTGGTAGAGTTAAAGGCACAGCGAACCTCGTCGACAGACGACCCGTTACGACTGTCGAGTGAAGACCGTGTCACTCGGCCTTCGCGTGACCCGAAGATCACCCGAGGCCCCGCAGAAGCAGCATTCGTGGCGGCCTGACTTTGTACAGGAGACGAGCCTAGCGGGGAGCAGAGGGGTGGGCGTCTGGAGCGTCCAGCGTATCTGTTAGCGTCGCCGGCCTTCTAATGGTCGAGGGAAGAAACGATGACGGCGACAACGACATTTTCAAACTGTGAAAATCTCTCGCATGGATGACCGCAATGGTAGTTATGGAAGCGGGGGGGGGGGAGAGGTGGACGAAAGCTACGACAGCGACTTGTTGTACGGGTGTAAAGGCGCGGTGTGTATGCTGAAAAAACTGGCGGGTACAATAAGAGCAGATGTCGCGACATAACGTGACGAACGACCCGAATGTCGCCGAGGATCGTTTCTCGCCGCCACTGTCGTCAATGCGAAATTCCCACCGCAAGAAGAGTGAGATTTGTCCCTCTGGTCCATATGGTCGTGACATAGGCAGCGCCGCTTGGCGGTCAGCAAGCGTCGAAGTCTAGCTGCACCGATAGCCTGCTGCGGTCGCGGCACATTCGGGTTGACATGCCGCACTTCATGAGGCGTGAACAATCCCGAAATGGCCAACTCAAGCTCAAGGCGAGCCAGAAAACGTGCTCAATGCTCGGTTCTCTCTCAGTTCTGGCCCAGGCGCTCTGGCCCACTACACACTATGGCACGCCTATACGATGCTCAACTATGACTATTACTATGACGAAGATGGTATTCGTGTATTTTTGCGGACTGTGCGTTTGGAATGCACGCATATATATATATATATATATATATATATATATATATATATGCACGCATCTAAGCATGCATTGCACCGTATGTACTAGTTTGTAAATTCGTGCATACAGTTATCTTACATACATATTATCATATAAATTATATGTATGTACACTTTCTTTCATATGTATTTATTTAGTTGTTAAGAGGTTTGGGGGATTTTCTTAGGGATAGCACAGTGGAGCACAGGGAGATGCATTAACAACGGTTTTATTTAATTAAAATTTTAATTTTAATTAAATATTTTTTTATTTAATTTTTTAAGTTTTATTTAATTAAAATTTTAATTTTAATTAAATAAAACCGTTGTTAATTGTTAAGGCGAGCACTGCCGAGTGTGCAAACGTATTGTAAATGGTTAATAAATCATCACAATATTTTCTGATTTCACAATATTTCAGTTTATAATGTGAGTCTAATTGGGGGGCAGACGACAACATGTTAAGAGCTTGTGCTTGTGGAGATCCGAATCAGTTGTTAAAATTTATGGGGAACATTTTTAGGGAGAGCACAGTACGCATCGACAAAGGTATAGGGATTGTGGGAAGAGTAACGCAGATTACAGGCATGGCCCAAGGCGACGGATTTAGCCCGTTGCCTATTTTTCGGTACTAATGGGAGGGCTACTTAACCGCGCGAAACAGGAGTGGACCCGAGAGTGGGCGAGTACTCTAAGCGGCACAGACGAATTCCACAATCCTCAGAAGTTGTGTAGGTGCGCAAGGTGCTTAGGCTATTGCGAAAGATACTACGCCGCAGAATGTCCAGCAGTTCAGTCAACAGCTAAGCTAGCAAGATGTGAAGGTAATGTGAAGGAAGCTCTAGTTGTATGTGATGTATATGTTTATAATTCTCCTAACATGAGTGTTATTAAACCGTAATAATAATAATGATTCCAATTATGACGCAGCAACGCAGCATTTTGGTATTTACTAGCTTTGACGTCATCTCGTAAAGTTGAGTGCAAGTAGGCTTATGTAAGACAAAACCATTATTAGGCTGGAATTAAAAACGATTTAGGGTGAAGTCACCTCTCGAGAGCACAACTAGTTTGTTTCAATATAAAATGGGGTGTGGCACATGAGGGCACCAAGGGGTGTCCAATGTTCCGTATTGTTTTAAGACCTTTAGAAACATTTACAAAGGATCACACTGTCGACGCCCATCAACCACTCAACTGAACTGTTTGCTTCACGGGACATAATACACTCCGTGCGAAGCCTGCAGCACCTGCCGCAGCTTCGTTCGTTGGTGAGATGGCAATCTACTAGTGTCCCCTGAAGGAAAAGAAGATTCTAGTAGGGTCAAAGTGAGCGACTACCTTACAACTTTACAGGCCGTTCCAATTAAGCAAAATGGGTTCTGGAGGCAGCCCTTCAATAAGACAGCGCCCAGCACACTGGCGGCCGATGTCCGAACATGTTGACAGCATTTTGCAATGTATGTATTGTGTGCCGTGCTTGTCGTCTTTGAGGCAAAGTTTGGGCACGACTCTCAGGGACGGGGTTTTGTGAACATGTGTTAGATGTGGTAGATGATACAGAATTGTGACGGTGAAGAGGGCTGCCAGCGATTTGGGTGTCAGCTTCGATACAGGCCTTACTGGTGCCCCGCATTTTAAGCTCGTCATCGCCAGGGACAGCAAGATCGCTGACAACCTGTCTAGGATTCTGCCTCGGGAGGGGTGGTAGTGGGCACAAACGGGTTTCGCCCCCGTATAGGGCCTCTCACCAAGTCCTCGGGGATGTATCCGGCGCCAGCGTGGGTCGATCTAGCTCTACGGGCTACCCGCAAGCAACAGCTACAAGTTCTCCGCGTGGCGAAACACCGCATAGCCCTTCGGCTCTGCCGGACGCACCGCACGGTGACTACGGAGACGATCCTCGTCCTGACCGCCAGCTCCTTGCCCGGGAAAGAAGTGGGCGTAAGCGCTGCGGACTTTACGCAAGCCAGAGAAGCAACGCTTGACGCGCGGGCTCACTGCTTAGACGCTGTTATCCGCGAGGAGACGTGGCCGGAAGACGCTTGTCGCTCGCGTCATGAAGACACACGTGTGCCATCGGGCGGTCGAGATGATGGTCTTCCGCAAAAGGCTATTGCAAACAAGCCCTTCGTAGAACGGCTCGATGCATCCGTTCGGGTTTGGGAGCTATGCCCAGGACGAGAGACCTGAGAGCCGGTTGAGCACAAGGCTCTGTCGCACGGAAGTAGTGCCATACATTTTCGAGGACTGAGGTTTTTAGTGGGTGAAAATTCCACACTAGATGCTGTTGAGTGCCAGTACTGATAGTGCATTAGCGTTTCTAAGCCTCCCCAGAAAAAGTTCCAGTCGCAGTAGGCTCTAGCCAAACTCCACGCGGCTGTCACAGATCTGGTTGTAACTGATAACGTAGCTAAGAGTCAACCGATGAAATTGAGGAGGGGCAGGAAGATCACGTTTACCGATACCCTGCTTCTAAGCAATGCGCTTTTGTTGTATGTTGAAGAATTCGCCAATTTGGGTCTGCTATACTCGGTCAGGAATTTGATCGTGGTGGTGCGGACGATTAAATATATCCACAGCTTATACTAACGAACAGCCCTAAAATTATTCGACCTTAATGCAGCTCCGATAGCTACGGCATTAGGAGGTCCTCACAGGCCAAAACTTCGAACAACTCGCGCATGTCAAAACTTCGTTTCAATAGAGAGCGATAGAATTGCATATAACATCCTGGAAACTCCTGGTGTCCCTCCGGATGGACTCTCCCTTACTCACCGAGGATCTGCAGCTTGCCGCAACTAGCATTTACAACGTTAACATCAAGAATTGGGACCAAATGTTTTCTGATGTCAATATAAGCTTCTTCGGCACGGGGGCTATAAGAAATAGCGCATAGAAGGAACCATCGAAATCGTAACATTATGACCCGCTTTGCATTGTATGCATATCTGAATGCGATGTATATATGTATATACTATGTACCATGTCTATAGTACGATGTGATTGACTTCTATGTTTTTTGAACGCGAATAAATTAGATATATATATATATATATATATATATATATATAGTACGATTTGGTGGACTTCTTAAAGGCGACTCAATTAAAGAGCAAACACCATACTGTCTAAGAATTCAGAAACATCCACATTGTTACATAATGTTTCAATACGAGGCTAGATTGCAATAAAATGTATATATTTGTAATACAAATAGGCGGATACACGATACATTCTGGGAGACGTCAAGCGCGAGTTGGCATGAAATAGGTTGTAGCAGCCTCTGCGTCTGCGTTGGCTTTGAGGACACTAGTGAGGTCAATTGTGGTGGTGGTGGTGGTGATGCTGATGATGGTAATGATCATGGTGATGGTGGTGATGATGATGATGATGGTGATGAGGATAACCGCGATGGCGCCAAGCGAAGCCTTTAATCGGGTACTGTGTCTTGTCTGTTGGTGCTACTCGTTCCGTCTCTGCATGCATCTCTGCCGGTGGGGCAACTGGCGAAAGCTATTCTAGAACTTGTCGCGTGACCCTTTTACTTTCTTCTTCCTGTATGCGTACGCGCGTCCAATGACTGCGGTAATCCAGTCAGTGTACACCCATCGAGTGAGCAGCGGTAGCGCATGGCACATGTAAGCCCGCCTGCGACACCATGCGTGATACTCACGCACGAGCTGCACTGAATGGGACTCAATGCAATTCGCTCGACACTTCCTGATGTCGAGTGATGCGAGTGGGCCGCCGGAGTGGGTTCAAGATAGTCAGCGGCGTCCACTTGAGCGCAGGCGGCCGGACGTTCAACATTCGAGTTCGTCGACCAAGCCCAGGCCTTCATAATGTCGTCAAAGAAAGAGGTTGAGGTTATTTTTGTTGTTGTTGTTATTGTTGTTGCTGTTGTTGTTGTTGTTGTAGTAGTTGTTGTTGATGTTGTTGTTGTTGTTGTTGTTGTTGTCGTCGCAGTCGCTGCTGTTGTTGCTGTCGCTGCTCTCGAAGTTGCCGTTGTTGTTATGGTTGCAATTGCCATCGTAACAGCAGCAGAGGAGGTCGTGGTAGGTGTAGTTGTTGCTCGTGATGACCGTGCTGCCAACAGTATTGACAACCGTCGTTGTCCATCTCTCCTATCGAGACGATAACAACGCGAAAACCAAGGGCCAACCGAAATTCACAACTGCCAATTGTGAGCAACAACCGTTACATACTCTTTACTCTCTCTCTCTCTCTGTGCCTCTTCGCTCTCCTACGTGCTGTGGGACGTTGGGCTTGAAAAGAACCATTTTATATGCTGGAGGCATACCGCGGCTCAATGTTACGCAGAACGTTGCCCATTCGCAACTCTCCGCCGATTATGGTCTGTCCTCTCGCCGCTCCGTGTAGGTCTGGCGACGTTCCAAGAAGCGGCTGCGACTTGCATGTGTCGTTCATAACATTCCGGACCAAGCGGATGGGTGGAGAAGGCGTTTTTGCCTTCTACAGATACGTTGCGATGAGCCGATGAATACCAAAGCGTGCTGTGTCATTCATTTCCCGACAGATTCGCCAAATGGTCTGGCTACCACCGTTCGGACGACAGCGATATGAGACGCGTTATAAGATGCTATGCGCGTCGTTTACAACAGTTTTACCTGTACTCATCTTTGGACTACAAGCCACAGCACGTTCACCTCAAAGTCTTAGTTGTTGAAAGATTTTCTCACATTTCTCACATACCTCTTGAATACTTCTAGTATATAATAGTTACATTGAAACCCAACAAATCTAGAAGCTGATGATGTGAAGACATATTCTAAAGTAGTTGAACAGATCTCACGATATTGCAAAATACCTTAACAGACCTCATAAACTGAGCTAATGCTATGTATTTGAAACTGTCAAGTAATAAATGTGGCGTCATGCACATCGGCCATATCATTGGGGGCAATCGTCTTAAATCCGAGACTATCATCATATATCTTGGGATGATTACATCGTCGTTTTTTAAATAACCGGAATATGTAACAGATATTGTGGACAGACAAAGGACAGCAACAGATTCGGGCGATCCTTTTGCAGCGAGGCCGGCTTCGTGTGGTAGTACTCTTAACTAATTTTGCCCATTAAGCGACAGCAACAGGTATCCCGATCGGTACTACTAGGTTGCGTAGGCCCAGGGCATTAACCAATCGGTCCGTTTTCAGTGTGCAGAGACCGTACCCGTAAATTGTTAGCCTTGACAGCCTTCAAATAAGCCACGACAATATGACAATTTAAATCCGTTGCCATATAATCTATATCGTATGCCTTGCCTCTTGTAGCCAATGAGCCCTAAACCAAGAGGCAGTTCTGGTCGAAAATCGGGCTCGTCGGTGCCCTCCGAGCTAGAGTGTGCCAGGAAAGAGGCGCCCGGCATTAACCTTATTATCTTAACAAACATGAAACAAGAGAACTTTCTAACGATCGATAATGATATAACGTAAAACAGCGTGCTGGAGCTGACGGCAGACTTGGTCAGGGCCCAATCAGGTCTGCTATGAGCATTGGATCCAGTCACTCCCTCTTTCGGCAGAAACTCTTCGTGATTTCTTTAATGAAATTATAAAGAGAGGCGGATGCCTAAAGTCTGGCATGTCGCCATGCTTATTCTTCTGCTGTTCAAGGATAGGCATGGTGATCACAAACAGGATCCATATCATATCGTAGAGTGACGTCAGAAGGCACATTGAAAAATATTTTTTGCAAGTTGGTTATTCCGCGGATTAAACACGTGGCTTCGCTTGGTGCTTTCGGAGAGGCCGAGGCACCCGTGATGTAATCCACGTTCTCCAGTCCGAAATCGAGCGAGCTGTAGTAAAACCCAAAAGTGATATGTATGCACTCGTTATGGACTGCGTCAGGAACCACCTCACGCTGGCAAATTTTAACTACTTTGGTAGGTGTTTTTCATTATTTGTGAAGCAAGTGCTTTGCTTGACTATCCGAACAAGGAGCCGCTTTGTATTATACATCTCATGTCAGGCTGTGCACCGGCTGAAACAATCCGACTAACGCTGAAGATGCCGCGTACAGTACTTTACGAATGTTTGATTTAGGAGTGGAAATCTTAAATCAAACAGGCCAGACGGGAGGTCGGTTGTTTGGACGCATTCAATGCCTTGCACCTTTGGTCTGGTCCTGCATGTGACAGTCGCCGCGTATACACCAGGTACATAGTGCATGGTTACCACTACCTGGCATGTTCAAACGCAGCCTCTCACGAGTTGTGCATCTGCCGGTTCTGCCTGCAGAGGCGTGCCATGTACCAAGCAGTGGAACGCACAGCGGTACTTCTCTCGTAGGTAGCGTGAAGTAGATAAAGTTATACACAATTTAAGTCAAATGAACATAATTGAAATGAAATAACCTAGGTTCTCTGTTATTAGATGCCCTTCTCGGCAACAAGCTTTGTACCAAAAACGTGCCGCACAAACACGAAATTGCAATTCTACGCGGACATACTGGTTTTGTACAACGCACATCGACACAATCTCTAAGAATCGCTCCAATCTTTAACTAGACTTCGTTTTTTTTTTATATGAAACAAATATAATATGTAGGATATAAGTTAAGTGATCGTCTCCTGAGAACGTGTTCACTGAAATGATTACTCTATTTCATGTAGAGTGGGTTGGGACCCCTTCAACAGCATGCCCCGAATAGACGCCGCGTTCCCGCGTTGGACGTTGAGGTTGAGGCGCTGCAGCAAGAATGAGACAAGAAAGCCGCATATCTCTTGTCTCTGGTCGTGAGGGTTAGCTGCTCGCCAACCCTGCGAAGACATTTGCGGGTGACGTCACCTGGATGGCCCGGAGTCTCGAACGCTGGCAGTTAGAATCCGTATGGTTTAACTATTGACCTGTATTTCGTGAGCTTCCTAATGGCTAGATTACCAGCGTGACTTCCTGGGACAGTCCCGCCGCCGACCAGAGAAGTTACCAATGAGTCGTTGTGGCGTCCTAGACAGGCAGGTTCTGCCCCGACTGAAGAAGTAAGAGTCATTCCATCCTAACTCTTGTCATACTCAGCGGAGCGACCCCGGGGCTCTAAAATGCAGGGCAATCCGCAAGACTGGAGAGCTCGGCTGAGAGTGACTTAAACACTGGCGTGCCTGGCACGCCGTCCGGCACTGACGATGCACGTTAGCTCACGATGGTCTAATTTGTAACCAGGTTGGCTGCATCTGTAAATGATGTGGGGAGACTAGATCATAGTCGAGACGAACTCTGCTCCACTTCGGGTCGTTTCGTGCCCAGTACGGCGCTTGGCATTGCAAGCAATCAGGCCCTAGATCTGCTTTTGCAGCGACCGCCCGAAGGTGAGCCTTTTCGGCCCTGCGGAGTTTATTGACATTATTATTATTATTATTATTATTATTTTTTTAAGATTTCCCGTAAGGCTAATATGCCCGTGTAAGGCTTTTCATGTCATGACTAATTTTTACTCCACTCCGGCATTTGCCTTGTCTAAATTGGAAACCATGCAAATTAATTTAAGAGTGGCCGGTCTGGGTCTCGAACCCAGTCCTTCCGAATGCAAGGCTTTGCCACTAAGCCATCTTGCTCGGTATTATATATGCATATTTTGCCTAGTGGCTTGTTTGAGTGCGCCATGTGCGAAGATAGCATGACGAAGCGTCGCCGGGCCTCGGCTTGCGTTTAGGCTATGTTTAGCGACGTCATTGCTCCGTGACAACGTCGCAAAGCGTCCACCTACTCAGGTGGTGCTTGTCAAGCTTGTTAGACGACCTGTGCGTGAGCTCGTTGTTGCAGCCGCCGTGTATAGCTTTGTCCCACTCTGCTCCGTCTTTTTTCTCATTAATTTTTCGACTCTCGCTCGCTTTATTGTTACGTCCCATTTCGCGCGTTTCTATACATATCTTTCTCTCGCGGCCCCCTCATTGGGTGCACCAACCGACCAACTCGTTTCAAAACCAAAATGAGCCACAAGGTAATGGGTGTTGTCTTGCCCTTTGTGCGTTGACGTCTTGTGCGTCGCCGGCAGGGCGAGGCCTTATGCCGCCTAGGAAAACCGGTCAGGTCGTCCCAACACAGACTTACTCCGGCAAGACATGTCGGCCGCAGGTGCACGGGGGTGTAGATGGGGCGAGGGGTGCCCAATTCAGTCCGTGAGCCGGTGGGGCGCCCAATTCAGTCCGTGGGCCGGTCGGGCGCCCAATTTGGTCCGCGGAGCCGGTCTGTTACAGCCGCGTCGGCGGCCAGGGTGGAGCTGCTGCTGTTGTTTCTACAAGGGTCTTTAGCGCTACAAATCTGGCCACAGTCACGTCGTTGCTACAAGAGCAGGATGCCGTTATCACTATCATCAGTATCATCATAGCTCATTGTGATGCCCGTTTGTCCTCCGGTTCTCCGCTCTGCCCACTTGCGGTGTGCTTGCAGAGTGTTAGCCGTGTATGTGACAACGTCACAGGTCGTCACCTAGTATTCGAAGTCGTGACGGCAACCGCCGCCGCTCGGCAAAGAAGAGAACGCGCGCCTGAATAAAAGATTCATTCATTGGTCTACATAGGTGGGCCGACGTTAGTCGTTAACGGACAGCGTACGATGTACAGCGGTGCAGGTGACATGACGAACATCACGACGATGCTCTCCAAGGTACTAGTAATAGTCATGATGATGATGAAGGTGATTATTACAACCATGACGGAATGGCATGATCGCGATCAGACATCACTCCCAACCCCACCGCTGCCGCCATCAGGAGCCATAACAGCAGCCGCGCTACCACTAGATGTACCAGACCTGGCAAACCCGGTAGGCCTTTGTTTCTAGTTGGCCTGACCATGAACCAGCCGCCAAAGCCACGGAATGAGTTCTTTTCAGTTACGACGTCTTCTGAGTCAAAACTTGCGACGATCGTGGGGCTGTGCAGAGAGAGAGAGATGGGTGGTTGAATGTCGCAACTGCTGTCAACTGCAGTACGCTTAGGTCGGTCGCAACTTCGCTAATTTTGCTCTTGCAATCTATTGTGCAAATTCAACCACCCCCGCCTTCGTCTTTATGTGGTGGTGACTTGGGCGGCAGTGACAAGGACTGCAAAAATGACGAAACGGGCGGTCAGACGTTTTCCTTATTGCCTGGTAGTGGGGGCTCATTACGCACGCATATGTGGCGCTAGCCTGGTGAAGGCAGAGCGCAACAGGCCGTAACGGTTATCACTGCATGTTGAGTTCTTTCTTGTTGACTTTTTACGTCCGAGCAGCACCATTGATTGACATACTTGTTAGTTAGTGGTTTCAGTGAATTCATTGGATTGGATAGAGAGACAGACAAACGGACTCAACGAAGACGAATATTTGGTTTCTAACTGGCTTACTGTCGTCAACGTTAGTATTGTAATAGATTCCCAGTAGGCAGACTAGGGCCGGTGCTGAACGACGTCTGTCTTCACGGTTACCGCACGTAAAGGACTGCACGTCCGTAAAAAGTGACTCCACGCAACTGTCGCATAGCCGCAGTGACTCGGAAAATAAACCACTGCGTCATTGCCTTTCCTGCGTCATTAGATGATGTTCTCTCCGTGAAAGGAGCATTTCATCTGTCGATAAGAGCTCCAAGTCGGGTTCTTAGCGACACCGATGGCGGTCGTTACACAATACTAACACACGAGTCGGTGTATGGCGTTCTGTTGCTGCTGCTGCTGCTGACCCGCGTTAATTGCGGCATGGGGCTAGTGTGGCAGAGAGGACATGCTCTTGCGAGATCCGTTACGCTAAGTAGATTCGAAATGAACTGGCGGTCGTGTCAACAGACAGATCGGCTGTTGTTATGAAAGACGTATATATACACCAAGTAACGTTCCTTGGTTCGTCATCAGCTGTTCGCATTACAGAGGCTACGTGAGGTCGGGCATCGATGGACGAAATTTAGATTAGAATACATAAAGCATACAGAAGAAATGGCATCAAAAATATGCCAGACATCGAGTTCGCTGTTACCCGCTGTCGCTTCATGACAGCACCACAATGTAGCATTAGGTGGGATGATGAGTAATGGTCGTAAACATGGGGCTTAGAGTAATAGCTCTAGGGGTTTTGGTACCTTGGATACAACTCAAACAGTTAATGTGCACATATATATATATATATATATATATATATATATATATATATATACATATATATATATATAGGAACTCGTTTTTGACATAAGTGTAAATATTATGAACAACTCATTTGACTGGAGGGTTGCACGTCGTTCACAGATTCAAAACGACCTTAGTTCTATTGTAATACCCTTTTTTAATAAAGGTGATATATATATATATATATATATATATATATATATATATATATTTGTTTGTGCACAAATAAAATTCGATTAACAACAGGGATTAAACCGGCCGCACTCTGGTAGATGACAACCACGACTAACACGCTAGTCTTCTAGGCCTTGCCGCTATCTCTTTGTATATAAGGCATTTTTGGAATAAAATACCTCTCACCATTCCCTATGTTTCTTTTTTTGGCAATTATAATGCATTATTATCATTTTGAGAGTCATTGTTATGTGTTTAGATGAATTATTATACACTTCTAATATCATTACTATCACCACTATTATTTCTTGACACTATATTATTAGTACATTTTTTTTCATATTTTATTAATTTATTTATTATTTGCTTTCACCTTGTCTAGGCCGCAGTCGCGCTTTGGTGTCGCTTATGTGTTGGCGAAAACGGATTGTAAAATCACTTTGATGCATCGCCACTTTCTATAGAAAGGAAGTCGCGTGAGAAATTGTGGTCGGTCAAGCAACACACTTGTCTACTTATTGTTAAACCACATAGTTATTCCTACGCTTTTGACTGCCTATCGGTGTGCGGGCCCACTGACTGAGGTAAACATATATATATATATATATATATGTGTACCAAGTTGGCGAAGTAAATAAAAGGTTTACACACACACCTGGCCGTTCTTGACGCCCCTTTAGGCCTTTGACGCGCATCGCTACACGGTATCAGGGGACAAAGGAATAACGATGGCGCCCGTAAACACGGCCAACGGGACGCTGTACTTCCTGTACACGTACAAGCAGACAGACATGACGGCGACTTAGTGCGGTGCAGATCGAACGAGACACAAGACAAGGAAATAGCAAGAGTAAAAGAACGCGCCCACGAGAGAGCAAGGTGAGACATTTTGAGCAGAGACAGACAGAGAGCTAGAGGCGGTCTGGCAGGGCACCCCTCGAATTAGGCGTGCGGCGTCGAACAGTTAATTTCGAGCCTTCGAGAGAGAGAAAGCACTTCGAGGTCGTTCGCCCAACAACTGCGGAGGCGGCGGCAACGGCAGCAGCTGCTGGTCTTTGCTCGAGCCAACCACTCAGCTCCCCAATTCACTCACCACCCTTGGCTCGTCTCGGCGTTGAAGGCCGTGCGACGAACAGGAGGCCGTCTAGTTCAGTTTGCGGTGTTGCTTTCACACGGCTAACGCGCACACGCTTTCGGGAAGAGCTACCTTAACACAACAACAACAATAGCCGCAGCGTCAGCCGCAGAAGAAGTACCCCCGGTCGTAGGTGTGGGGGTAGTCGAAGTAGTAGTACTAGGCACAGTGGTGTGTGACCAACCTAGTGGTTGCGATGGGAGCGCCCCAATGCTGATGCTGCTGCTGTTGTTGTTGCTGCTGTTGGTGGGGGCGGTGGTGATGCTGATGGGGCTACACCTCTTCTTCCATTCATTATATGCGGTGGACTGAGCCATTCTGAAGCGGAGCGCCGTGTAACCGTCCAACGAGCGACGCCAGACAAGCGAGCACAGAGGGTTGGGTTGGTTGAAAAGTTTACTCGAACCTGCCTCACACTCCATTGGAGGCAAGGGGCCGGCTCGGGGCCCGTAGCCTTTGGCAATTCTGAACGTGTGGGCTGAGGTGCTGCACTCGCAGTCGTGGCTGTGGTAGTGCTCGGACTGCTGGAAGTAGTAGAGGGAGTTACTGTTGTTATTGTTGTTGTTGCTGCTGCTGCTGTTGTTGTAGAAGAGGAAAACGTCGTTGTCGTTCTAACCGTAGTAAATGGCTTGCCGTTGCCTTTCAAGTCGAACAGACTCGACGACATAACGACCACGAACGAAGCCGGTGAGCAAGCGCGCATCCAAGCTAAGCCTTATTCTCCCCCCGAGTGCCCCCACAACGCCAAACGGGCGCAGGACAGTGTCAGCCTGTGTGCATTTGTGTGTCTGTTTGTCTGTTTCTACGTGTAGGAAAGACGACGAGAGTAGCAGCCACCTTCCGGGTCTTCTGGAAAGGTGCGCAGTCGCGTAGTAGGTGCGTCTACATACGCGCATATATATATATATATGAGAGCAGAAACTTTTCTCCGCTACTTTTATCGGTTCTTTGGTTGGTGTCGGTTGGTTCTTTGGTGCGTCCATCCGCGCAGGTAGGAACTGGTGGCTGGAAGAGGCGTATCGCGTTGCGCCCTTCCTGTTCCTTCGTTGGCCTTGGGCGTTTTGCTACCACAGCCGTCGTCGCCGCCACCACCGCCACCACCACTACGGTAGCGCTAACAGTGTAGCTGGGCCGGATCATCGGTTGTGCCGTGGGACACGGAGCAGGGAATGGGATGATGATGATGACGGCCGTCCAGCCAGCCAGCCAGCCAACTGAGACGAGGGAGTGGTTGGTGGGAGTGGTTGGTACGGGAGTACGTGTGCACGGACGGGGAACGCAGTCGCAACGGCAGTAAGAGTCGTAGGACAAGCAGTAGTTGCCGTTGGCGTCGTCGTCGTCGCTGTAGTTGTTATAGTAGTAGTAGTAGAAGTTGTAGTCACAATTGTGCAGACAGTATTCGTCGTCGTCGTTGCCGTCGTACTAGGTACTACAGTAGTACAAGAATCCCCCCCCCCCCCGTTCGAGACCGCCCGCCCTATCAGCCCGCGCCTAGGGAATCATTTACGTCGCCTTGCGGCGGGCGGGGAGGGAAAGCGATCCCGGACAGCGGGACAGACGTTGGGCTGGCGGGGTCTGAAGCGCTGCTAAACCCGGTCAGGCCCGGTCGCCATTGGGCACCGTTTGGGCGTTTTCTCGGCCTTCGTGACGCACCGAGACGCTGAGAACCACACATGCGACGCGGGCAAGCTGGCGAGCCGCTACGAACACACCGTGTATGTAGTTGACAGTCGTAGCAGTTTACTCGTTTGCAGTAGTCTAGCAACGAAGTTAGCCGCGGTGGTGGCGGAGGAGGCGAATTTCCAACTGAGCCAGCCAGCAATCGCAGGCCAAAATACTACTACTACTACTACTACTACGATGCGTACTACTTCGAACTTTCAAAGAACCGCAGAGCGGTGCAACGGGCATTGCCCTGCCTTGCGCAAAGCACACGCAGACCCTCGCCTGCCGACGCAATAATGCTCGTTGCCTGTCGAAGGTGTGTATCGACTGCAATGACTCTGGTGCAGCCCGTACAATTGAATTGAATTTTCGTCATGAATTTAGCCCAAACATTGCTTAACCCAAATGATGTAGTTTTGCAATATATATATATATATATATATATATATATAGTTATTTATTTTTTGTTAGGAGTTCCGTAAGATAACGCCCGTGTACGGTTTTTTCATGTCATGGCTGATTTTTATTGAACTCTGGCAGTTACTTTTTCTAAATTAGGAATCATAAAAAACAATTTAAGAGTGGCCTGTCCGGGTCTCGAATCCAGGCGTTTCGAAAGCAATGTAAAGATTTGCCGCTAAGCCACCTTGCTCGGTTATATATATATATATATATATATATACATTTTTAGAAAAAATAAATTGCGTCATCCATCACATTTCATTTTCAATAGTAGCGTCGTAATAAAAATTACTACAAGCAACCGAAAAACAATAAAATTAGCTTAAAAACACGACTCGAATGTTAAAGCGGCACGTCTCATTATCAGCCTGATACACGCGCAAATATGCGATCTTGGCTTTGCCAATACTGTTTTAACCGCATGCCTCATATATATATAACACGTAACCAAGTGAGTCTAGTCAAATTTGGTTTTAGTCAGCTGGCCAGTGACACTGCTGAGTGAAGGAGCCACCAACAAGCGATAAATAGATACAATGTCGAATGAGAGAGGCCCAGATTGTTGATTTGTTAGAGCATTGCTACAGCCAACGTCCCTCATGAGCTCATCAACTGAATCTAACCCAACCTGCCATTTTTAGGGTCTACCAGAAGTATGAGCTCACCGCTAGCTTCCACCGGAAAGAGGCTCCAGGCTGGGCCACGACTTCGAGCCAGAACTAGTTAGGACGACCGCTTCCTTTAAAGCTGATTAGTTTTGTCTGGGATGCTGGAAGAGTAGACTAAACATTTAAAAAAAGCTAAATACGAACAAAGAGAGCACAAGTGTCTTGATAACGAGAAGGTGTGTGACACACACACATATGTATAGACAACTTTTTGTTACTCACAATTTTTCGCAGGATATTGCTGTGCACATTAGACATGTCTGAAATCGAAATAAAATTTGGCTTAAGGGAAGCTCTGTAGAAGACAACCGGTGAATGGTAACGTGCGAGTAACTGCACACTTAGAATACGTTAGGCGTCCACGAGTAGACCCACACGGAACATAGGTTGGTGAGGTGTCTGGAAGCGTCCTTGGTGGTCCGGCGGGAAAATCTAAAGAGATGCAAATACACTTTGCTAAGTGCTTTTGCAAAGAGCGCTTGTTAGCCGGTTTTACAGAAATTGGGCATAACTAGGTCGGCTTTCCATGGGTAAGATCTGCAGTCAGGAGCTCCTTAGGAACCGACTTAGGAACTGCAAGCGTGTTGACCTTATTCAACATGTGATGAGCCCACTACAATGCCTGCAAGTAGTTCTAATGCTGTGAGCTTTATTTTTTTTCGATCAGTCACAGAAAGTACCTCTCTAGTACAGAAGGTCTTGCGGATGTTTATTAATAGTTTAGAACAAAACCTTTCCTGCGGGGCCTTTCGTCGTTCTTTTGGCGCGTGCGTTCGACGTTCGGAACCTTTTCAGAACTCATCTTGCTTTATGCTCATCATAAAACATCAGCAACTTTGCGTCGAACATAATATGAGTATCTAACTCGGCGAATATTATATATACGAAGTTTAATTTAATTTATAAAAAAAGGCAAATGTAATATTGAAAATCCAACAAAGTGCTTGACCCCTATTATAATTTATGACATTATACTAGTCCAAGAAGTGTTATAAAATTATATATATATATATATATATATATATATAATTCAATTAAATAGTTTAATGGTGTGACATGTATGCAAACACAAATGAAATTAAGTACATATGTCAATTTAATTTCAATTTGAGGTTTATACCTAGTTCTCCTACTCGACAAACAAATGGAATTACTGCATAGCATCTGGGCGTAAGAACGTCTAAGTGATCATGCTATCTAAGCGTGTCATGTAAAGTTAAGCCCAGACATTTGATAGTCGGGGTAAGTGTCACTTCAGTTCAATTGAGCTTCAGCATGTGAACCTGAGCCGTTTGAGGCAGGTTGAAATAACATTAGTCCAGCTTTTGTTGTACTGATGACCAAGTCAAATTTCTCAAACACAAGAATAGACTTCTCTACTACTTGTATCGCCTTTTGTATGTCAACCTGTATTGCAGACAATCGAATACAAAAAAGTAAAGTCGTATCTTCAGGATAGACAGGACCCCCTAATGCGATCTCTCCGATAATAAAGCTGATGAAATGTATAAGCATAAAAGGCCTTAAGATTGCCCCTTGCTGCGTTTCGACGTTTACTTTCTTTAAAAGCGACTTGAAACAACCTATTGTTACTACCCTTAACCTGCCTTTCAGGTATATCTTAAATCAAAACAGGACAATGCCGTCATAACCAAGAACTTCAATTCTTTGTGAAAGTAACAAATGCTTTAAGCAAATGAAGGCGGCAGAAACATCTAAAAATCCACCAAGATAAAGTTGATTGCTGTGAAAGGAGTCCACGAGTTCTCAATAGAGATGAGCCAAAGCAAGTTCAGTTGAGCGTGCCTTACGGAATCGAAAATAATTGCTCGACCTCCAGTTCCCGTTCGGGCGGATCTCCAGGAAATTCTCACAATTTCTAACAGCAATATAGTATATACAAGCACCGGAAGAACTGCGCGTTACTTGCGTTACGACATAAAAATAGTTCTTGTTGAGAGAAATTATACATTGCTTCCACTGCCGAGTTAGCCAGCAAATGCAGAGTTGAATCACCTATTACTATACATGGCTGAGCTGAGCCCTATTAAAGTAACTCTTGGAACGATTGGAATATATACCAATAATAAAACGCCATCATCACCACGTTTAGCAAGTTTAAAGCGTAAATTGCAATTTGAACGTATGTACGATCCAGCTTTGCTATCCTGTTTACTAGTGTCACATCCTGACCCAATCAAAATGAAACCGGGGTTGCCATATTCATCGTAGTCACTTGATTTCAACCATGTTTTGCTTATGACCACGGCATCTAGCCCAAAACACGCTTCAACCTTGAGATCAGCCAGAGTTTAAAGTTGCCCTGATCCTTTGTGTCCTCCCGTCCCCTCGTTAAAGTGGAGAGCTGCAAGATTACTGAAAATAGGTGAGAGTTAAAGCTGCTTCGTCGAGAGTTAAAGCTTGAAAATCAGGCGATCTCAGCCATGTCTTCTGACCTTGCCTCCTCCGTAGGATTATGTAAAATAATGTTATTTAGGCTGTTTAATGTCATAGTCATGTTGCGTTTTATTATCATTTTACTATATGTATATTATACTAGCGTTAACCATCTCACGCCCGCTTACCTGATCAGCGAGCTCTGTAGGTATATATATATATATATATATATATATATATATATATATATATACAGGGTCATTCATATCGCTATGTACTTTTTTAGGTTTGATAAAACTCGGCAAGAAAATAAGTTTTTCTAATGGAAAAAGGGGGCAGAAACGTCTTGTTTAGGAGAGAGAGTGATATTTATAAGAGTAGTTATTCTGCTTTTTTTCTCCTACATAGTTGTACAAAATCTACGTTTGCGGGATAACCAGCCAACGCATGAAGGAAACAGTTGTTCGGTCGTGTTTCATTACGACCAAAAATGTACGTCCAAAAGACTACTCTCACGCAAATAATAAAATTTAATGCCCATCATTTTCGTACCAAATGTATGGTGCTGCGTTACGTAGTTGTCAAGTAACTAGGCTTTTTCGATAGCCATATCAAAAGCGAAGGCATGCATATTTGCATAGGGTGTTTGAGAAAGTTAGGTACATATTTTGAGGTTTGGTAGAACTCGGCAAACGAATATTTTTTCTTAATGGAATGAGGGGGCGGAAACGTCCGGGCAAAATTGTATGGTTCTGAACGTGAAAGCTTGCACGCAAAACATAACAACTATGACTATCGAAAAAGCTTAGTTAATTCGCAACTACGTAAAGCAGCACCATTACTTTAGTACGAAAATGGTGGGCATAAAATGTTCTATTGCGTGAGAGTGGTCTTTTGGACGTACATTTTTGGTTGTAATGGAAACATTTTACGATTTTTCACGTAAAAGCATTAACGTAACGTATAGACATTTTATGACTTTTTGTTAATCTGGTTATTCGCCTTTCGCTGCACAAGCTAATAAACTGTCTTCCATTGAGCAGAATTTTCCTCCGAACACGCCAGTATAATCGATTCCTTCATGTGTTGACTGGTTCTCCCGCAAACGTAGATTTCGCACAACTCTGTAGGAGTAAAAAGGCAGAAACTACTTTTATAAATATCACTCTCTCTCCTAAACAAAACGTTTCCGCCTTCTCCTTCCATTGAGAAAAATTATTTTCTTGCCGATTTCTACCGAACCTCGAAATAAGTACATAACGATATGAATGATCCTGTATATATACGTATATGTATGTATATATATATATATATATATATATATATATATATCCTACCACTGAACCACCGACGTTAAATTTGTAAACAAATTTACAATACCTAGGCATAACCTTATCAACAAGCGGTAGCAGTTTTCGATCACACATCCAGGAGAGGGTCAGGAAGGCCTCCATCGCAGCTGCGGCAATTAAATGGCCATATATGCTTTCAGTTCATGCAGCAATTGCTCTTTTCGGGATACAGATAGCACCCATAGCCACACACGGCATTCCACTAATATGGGATAAGTTGGGAGTAGGCAAATTGCGTTTAATTGATGGGGTGAGGTTTTCCTTTTTAAAGAGGGTTTTTGCGCTATTGAATACATGCAGGAATAAAATTGTTCACGTCATGGTGGGTGGCCCGCTGCTGACGGAAGACCTACAAAAACAATGTAATCTGAAGAAAACGTGCGCTTTTGAAGTTTATATGCGGAACTGGGAAACCAAATCTAGTGAGGTGGAGATAGATATTTATGGAAGAGCAGCAATGACGAGCACTGAATGGTGGGGTAGCGGCGTAAAAGATCGACACTAACTACGGCCTTTGCAGCTCACGGATTTCATCACGTTCTGTGCAACGTGGAGGGTTTTCATGAACCACAGGATGAATGTCAATGCAAACAATGCTGGAGCAAATGTGATCGATACCACGCCGCGGTATGCCCGGCGGTTAGGTCTATAGCGGAACTAGCAAAACGCTAGATTGTTGGTGTTTCGAAACATTTTGATATAACATAAACACATTTACCCAGTTTGGGTGTTAATAAAACAAATTTATGTATATATCTTAGAGAACTGAACTTTTATTTGTAGGTGAGCTTCTTAAAGTCTAGACCCCATATAAACTATAATCGCCGGGACTCGTTTTGAATGGAGAAGATACCCATTATAAATCTAAACACGACTCTGGAATGTTTGTGATGAACCGGCGATGTAGGTTAATATTGCCAGATCAAGAATTGAAGTACCTCACAACGTAAACTACTAATTCAAGCCAGAATTTTGCTATTTTTCGGCTTATTATTTCACCAGATCGACCTATTTAATAAGGTGCTGTCTATATAAGCAAGTGAATCTGCCTTATGCAGGTAATAAAACATATTGTAAATATGATATTATAGAATTCGCACCTAAACTTTTTTAGTCGATAAGCTCTTCGTCTAAAGGTGTCGCAACATCTCGTAGTTTGGGAACCTATATATATATATATTTATATTTAATTTATTTTCTCTCTCACTCTCTATATATATAGAGAAAATTCTGGGCTGGGTTATTATATTGACCATACCCTAGCTTCACCCAAAGCACAGCCATCGCTGTAACTGTACACAGCGTGCTTTTAGGCATCAGCTCTCCTAGAAGTTTTAAGCTAATCAGTCACCGGTGCGCAATTTCATTAGCAAACGTCGGTGTTAAGCCACCTCTGCCGTTTGGAAAATGACAGCCTGATCCATAACAATGTGTGTGCGCTTCGATAACTATCTGCACAAGCGTCACGTGTTCATGAAGCTTCGCACGTACTGAATCTATATATATATATGGGCCAGCCAGTTGTTTTTTTTTTTATGGAGGGCTGGATGGTAATGCACCATCTCTTTTTATTGATATCCACTCCGGCATTCACCTTGTTTAAATTGGGAACCACAAAAACCAATTTAGGAGTGGCCGGTCTGGGTCTCGAACCCAGGCCTCCCGAATGCAAGGCAAAGGCTTGCCACTAAGCCATCTTGCTCGGTACACCAATGCGGTGTAGATATCGCTGAAAATAGCCACCGTGGCGTGTGAGCAATTGCGCAAGTGGATAGGTGAGCGAGCTTTGTTTAAAGCTGTACCATTTTTTGAGATCAGAGTGTATTGATTTGGTCTAGTTTTCAGGATGGTCTAGCTTGATTGCTTCGCATTGCTGATTCCATCTGTTCGAAGTATGTGTTTTGCTGATTAGTGGCTCCTCCGTCTGGAGAGCCATTAAGGGGTATCTTGAAGCCAACTCGCTGACTCTTAGATCCCAGGCGAGGATTGTTGAAGCGCCGCCTTTTTTTCTGGTCGTTCGTTAATAATGTGCTCAGCTGCTTTAGATAGGCTGAGAGCATTCTTATAGCCGAGAGGTCGTATGCCGAGAGTCTCCTTGCGGTAAAAAGTGCCGTTTGCTGAGGCTTGGAATAGTTTTCGCTGGTTAGCGTTTTATCCATTATGTATTTGAAGATTTTTGGGTGTTTCTTTAAAAGTATGCGTACTGCCTGCGAGGGGACCACAACTGGGTTCTCTTCACAGCTCAGATTGACTTGGAAAGTGCATAGCGCATTTGGTTGCGCCTGATCTTATATCATGTTCTCTAAAAACATTTTCGCACAATATGTTCCAATGGTCTATTTTGCTATTCTTGTCTGCCCTGTGTAGGGCTCATCGTGCTTCTCTGAACATTTCTCATAGATAAGCAAGTTCTGGCCGGTGCCTTGCTCTGCGTGGCAGTCGGTAACAGATCCTTCGCTTCTTGTCGATCTGGCTGTTCCACCACTAGCACGGTGGATGATGAGCCATTTGTGGCCCGGAGCTGAATTCTCTAGCAGTGCAGAGATTTGCACAGGCGAGCATTCCATCACGTGAGTGTAGTTTAGCCTGGAGAAGCGTTTATAATGAGTGCTAAGAAAGGGCTGGAAACAAGTTAAAGTAAAAGAGAAGGTTACGCAGAGATGGTGGATAAAGTTTCTGGCTCCTCGTGGATTCTTCAGTCGACTATCGGGGACTGTAGTCCACATTGAAGTTCTTTCTCACAATGGCCTTTTGGTGGCCGCGAGATGCTGAGGGTTTGTATTCGAAGAAGTCTTCGTATTCCTGTAATGTGATTTTGGGAGATATATATATATATATATATATATATATATATATATATATATATATATTACGCGCTTTAGCTACATAAGAGATAGAAAATGGTTATAACATAAATTGTTGTTAAATTCCCTCTTGGGGGTGCATCAGTTGCGTGTCTTGGTGACCCTCCAGGGTGACAGCGACATAACGACCTCTTTTTGAGCTATGCATTTGGGCTTGTGTCTCACTTGAGACATGCTAACAGAAACAGCAAAACTCCTCATTGAAGAAAGCATAGGTGGCAAATATGCAGTCTAATTTCTTAAAAAGTGTCTGTCAAATAATTTTATATAGAATTAAATTATATAGAATTATTAAAGAATTAAAAAACAATTTAAATAGAGTTTGCGATTTTTAACATTGAAGAATCTAAGGATTCAGATGCATCTTTTATTGCCTTCAGCACGTGTCAGGTGTCATAATTATACCTACGTCCACCATAGTAGTTACGTTTTCGAGTGAAACATTGTTGATTGTATATATATATATAAAAGCAATTTGTCTTCCAAAATGCAATACTTTACACTTCGGGTCGACAGTATCAATGGTTATTCCTTTGTCCATTCATTAAAATTGTCTATGCATTTATGGATGCGCTCACAGTCTGACGTAGAAATGGCGCGTGCATTTATTCTCACATCATCAGCGTACACTTTTGTCGATACCTGATCGCGTATTGAAGATAAAATCAAATCTGCATACCAAATGTTACATAAGCATCCCAGAGTTGTTCCTTGCGAACAGCCTGAGGTAATTTTAGCGGGAGATGGGAAATAGTCGTGCACCTGTACAAGGAAGCTTCTATCAGTCAGTAAGCTTTCTATCCAACATAGAATTTTTGGTTCTACGTTGTATATACAGTCCAACATTTTAGTATGAGTGGTGGATTCGAAAACTGACTTAAAATCGAAATACAGCACGTTGAAACAGTCTTGTCGATTCTTCATCCCTTCGAAGTCCTACTCACACATCAACAGCTGTAGAACAGTAGACCTGCCGGGACGGTAGGCAAACTGTTCTTTACAAATCAGGTTTTATGGATCCGGGTTTCAGTAAATGGTGTCTGCAATAACACTTTGGTAGTAAGATATGTATATATATATATATATATATATATATATAATGGATCAGTATGGTAGCGACTAAATTGGCCACCGAAACTCACCGTATTGTTAACGTCCCTTCTAAGGCTTTTTCTTTTTTTTAGCATTATCGCATCACAAGCTACTTTTCGTGCATGCTCTGCCCTTTATGCAACAATATATATATATATATATATATATAATGTTCTCCGTGCTATAAAATGGCGCACATGGCAATATGTATACATTCGTTAAGTTTGCTCTCTCTACTCTGTAGGGTTGGTCAGCCTCTTGAGCAAAAAAAACTTTACCTGTAAAACAGGTTGCCCGTGCAACCGAGGCGCTGATGCTGCTCCGTCGAGCCGTGGCCGAATGAAAAAGTTTTAGCCGAATCGGGCGTACTCACTGGACCATAAACGACGTGGGTTGGTCGCGGACTTTAGAGTCACACACTTTGAGCGCGGCAAGAAAACGCATAGCGCTTGCACAAGTTTGAAGTCGAAGTCTACAGGCACACGCATGTGAAGCAGGCAATCGATTGATCAGTCATCTGGTATGCGAAATATTTAGTAGACTGATACCCTTTTGATGTATTTGTGTGCATCAGTGCACCGAAAGGCGTTTGGTGGATGACCGCTTGACAAGGATCAAGCAGTCAACTTCTCGGCAGCGTGAGCCATCAGGGTCAAGTTGCATAACTGTCCGTTCTGATATCCCAGGCACGTTATGATGTGAACAACGGCGTTGATTTTTAAACTGAATCGTGTCGATTTTTGAATTCAGGTGAAAGGTGTATCTCGTAGAGTCACTGGCGAGAAAAGTGTATCTCGTAGAGTCAATGGTCCGGGGCGGCAATCTCCCTGAAATTATATTTTAGACATAACGGCATGTAGGGTATTTTCTAATAAAAATGTTGACTGTACGTCTACTTTTTATTTATATCAAATTGTTTAAAATCCTCAAGTAAGTCTTGTCATGCCCTATAAGTATATTTGGGCTCTGTTCTAGTAAAACGCACTAAACTTACAATATTTTCAGTAAGACCCAACGGCTGAACAAGATGTATACATCATGAGTATAACCCGTCCGGGTTTAGGTGGTGGCAAAGACACTGTGCATTTTCGTAGAGTTATGCCTTCTACGCTATAGAACGGTATCATTTAGCCATACGCGCATCCACAATATCGAATCTTTCCTGCATATAGGTAGAGCACCGGGGACGGACAGCTGAAGGTCGATCACCTTAACGTGCGTGCCGGTTCCTACACGACGCAGTACATATATCAGGGCGGTTCGTGGCGATAATAGTTACGCTGATACGCGTAACTATTATCGCCACGTAAACGCAGCAAGCCTCATCATTTCCGCTTCCTGTAGGGTTCGCTGCGAATTCTCACAGGGTAGCGTTCGGACGGATCATCACATAACGGTCGACATGTTCCCCAATTACGTCCAACAGACACAGCCGAGGTAGGCGAGGAGAGCTCACCTGCCCCACCCATAGACACACGCGCAATAATATCAGCCATCATGAATACAAACATACAAACACAATAGAGATGCAGCGTGTCATTCAGCGTGTCCACAATGCGTTACTATTGTTAGGCGCGGGAGGAGAAATGGACCAATTTTTCGCAGATCCGCCTAGTAGCGTTGTGATCCTAGCCAAAGCAATGTGCCCTTTCTATTATTATCTATTTGCGTGGAACCATGCAAACAAATACGTATAAAGCTAAAACCTAGGCTTACGTAGACAAGTTTTTGTCTTACGCTTGTTTGCACGCGTGATTTACTGACAATTCTACAGGCTGCAGAAAATAAGTTGTCCTTAGGTCACGTTAGAATGGGACAAGCATTTAGCTTGACATCCACTCCATGGGTATGCTATGTCAAAACAGCTGTAGAAAGTTTAAACTATGTTTAGCTGAAGTGGGGTAATCGGTACAACGCAAAATAAATGAATAAACACGTGCATTACTACTTTACACGAGCAAATATTGCGCAAACGCAAAACGGTGCAACTTCCGTTCTTCCCTGGTACGCTTGGAAGATACGAGTGCTCTAAGAAATCAGTGCACAGCTAATTCATCCAAGCTTTGGTGATTACCAAGCAAATCGATTTTCAGGCGGCGCCTACCTATAGGCACCCAACAGGATTTAAGCCCTATTCCTCTGTTAGTAGTAATTAGTGTCATGGACAATCAGGCGTAGGGCAATTTCTTTTTCTGGCACAGCTAGGGCAATAGCGGAGTGTGCTTAAAGGCACACACGGCAAAGGTGCTGTAGGATTAGGGTACACGCAAACGAAATGGAACAAATAGGACGCAATATACAAAATAGCATCGTAGTGATTTTATAGAGCAGACTACTGGAACTGGAATGTCTCTTTGCATTGATAGATAAGGGGCATGTCTAACAATGTGAAATGTA
The DNA here is from genome assembly GCA_003439945.1 of Dermanyssus gallinae. Taxonomy (NCBI): domain Eukaryota; kingdom Metazoa; phylum Arthropoda; class Arachnida; order Mesostigmata; family Dermanyssidae; genus Dermanyssus; species Dermanyssus gallinae. The sequence goes on from QVRM01004455.1 coordinate 226,539, forward strand.
CTATTGAGCTAAATAACGTTCTTTATTTAGCAGCCAAGCATTAATCTTTTTAGCTGCAACAATACTTGTTAGGCTCCCGCAACCTCTAAGCGAATATAGAAGTAGCTTATGACAAAACAGCAAATTGACATTGCACAGGCTCTGCGGACACAGGCCCTGTCTGGTCGGCCCGAGCGCGAAACATATGCGCTGTTCCTAGGGGGGAAGGGTCGCACGAGCCCTCCGTTTTTGTAATTCTCGTTTCGTCGTCAGCATCTTGACATCCGCGCGTGGTCGGTCCTTGCCTTCGGGATCCACTCTGGGCTTGGGACAAACAACCCCCGGCCCTCGATGGAGCCCACAGCCGAGTGTCTGTTCGCGCGTAATTGGATAATAATTGCACGGACACGAGACAAGTACAAGAAATGTCCTTCTGTGCTGTGTAGTGCTGCTCGTCGCTTGACGCAGCGTATACGAGGTAGACTACTCTTTACTTCTTCTGCCCCGAGTGTGTGTGTGTAGGGGTTGATCTTACAGCCGCAGCGGTGGACTAAGAGATCACGAGACAAAGATGGAGATGGGGACCTACGGCCGGCAGTGGTCCGGAAGCACGACACTTGATCCTAGATAAGCGGGCAGCGTTTGATCGGCGTTTCATCAGATGAGTCGGCGGCGCAACTGCGACGGGGTTGTAATCCAATCGCCAGGCCGTGATACTTTTGGAGCCTCGCTCTTTTCGTTCTTTCTATACTCGGCTCTTTTCCTGCCTAGAGGAGAGAAAGAAAGATAACTCAAGGTGTACCCGTAAGCCGTATGTATGCATAGTGTCAGCAAGAAAAAGCCTAAAGGGCAGTGCTTCTCTACATAAGGTCTCGTATCCTTATTACATTCGCAGGCCACATCCTCACTACTGATAGTAGTAATGTGATCGTGTATTCTAATGCTTATCATAACTGACCTACGCTGGGTCGGTACGCGACGTCGTCACGTCGTCGAATTGAGTGCAAGTGGAATATATATATATATATATATATATTAATATATATACAGAATCAGTTGTCTAAACTGGTGCGCTTTTTTATTCGAATCCTGCTCGTATCAGGAATGTGCTCATTCGCTTGAGAGTAGCGGACGAAAGCTCGTGTCCTGTAAAGCATGAGTACGTTTCTGTACGTAACCACGGCAGAAGATAATGCATCATCCTCGGAATATGAGCGAAAAGCAACTATTGACCGTGCCCTTCGCGCCGAAAGGGCTCACGTCCAGATGCATTTTTACGACAGAGTGTGCACAGCACAAATTGAAGAACTAATCGACACCGTTCAACTGCGAATCTCTGAGAATCGTTTTCTAACTCGATCATCAATCTTGAACGTGAATGGGACGGTCTTAAGGATCATGCGCAGACTTGTTCTAGAACATCCCAGGTACAATTTCAATGGTATACATCATGGTCAGGCAAATACTGTCTGAGGCCGCGGAAGCTAATGGACTTGTTTGATGCTATTCGGTTCTCCTTCCACTAAAGCACGAAACCGTAGTCGGCCGTCTTCGCTTCTGCTTGCTGAACAGCCCCTATTTGAATCTACTGGACTACTGCGTATTGGGCGTGAATAAGCAAGTCTTACGTTGTTCTCGATATGCTACCGCTTTTGTGTAAATAAATAAATAGACATCTTTGACACCAACTTGTATGCGGTTTAGACCCCGAATTATAAAGTGATTAACGTGAGCGGGGCTTATATTAAATAAAAATGGACCTCCCCTGTCGACTTACGCAATACATTTCCTGGGAGCGATGCTCATTGAAAATAGATAGACCGCTGAAAGACACTGACTATGCTACCACAAGGACTCTTGGGGAAACCCCTAGGTATCTCAACATGCCCGCTTATGCTGCCGCTTTAAGTGTCCCTAATATAGAAAAGTAAGATAAAGATTACCCAGTAGATGACAGCCATAACTAGCGCACTAGTTCGCTGCACCACAACTATATAAATATATATATATATATATATATATATATATATATATATACACGGATCTTAATATGTTAAAAAGCACGAGCAGCATGAGAACTGTTGAAACGTATGTACGTGTTTTCGTAACTTGCTGAATAACTGACAAGTAAATTATATAAGACACCGTACAACAAAACTATGCATGCCTTATACAAAAATCAGTTTTTTATGCCAGCTCTGTGCGAGCAACATTAGTTATTATCGAAATTTATTAATTAGTGCTTTTTCGAATTTTTGAGTTCAGAGCAGAATCGTGTAAGCACAAGATTCTATTTCTACTATGACCTTATAGGCTTACGTAGGTCCGAAAGTTAACTCATCACAGATACGATCAGTAATAAAATACACTGCCTAACAAACGTGAAATCGATATCTAACATATTTTATTTAGCGTTGGATTTTATATAGCTAACAGCAATCTTAGACGACCGACATCAGCCTAAATCTAGTCCTTGAATAATAAATTTGTTTGTACATTTATATATTACACTGGCAAGAAACTACCGCAATGTACAGTTTGTGATCATGTTTCGTATATATCGTATTTATGACATGATCAGGTGTCAGCTTTCGACGAAGCTATTTCGGGATTAGAACGTATATATATATATATATATATATATATATATATATATATATATATATATATATATATATATATAGATGCTATAAACCATCCACTATATATGAAAAACGACACAAGTCTCCACGGGAATAAAGCTTTAACGGTCCGGATCAGGCAGGTGGTATATTTATCTCGCTGATCTTGCAGGTCGCTGAACAAGTGGTAGACTCGCAGACCGGTCTGTTAGAGTAGACTCTGTTATATGAAGAAATCTATCCAAACATACAGTCGTACACCAATATTGTATCGACGCAGTTTGCACAATGGATTTCCTACTCCAAGCCTATCATGCCAACCAATAAAACACGTCATTGCATTGCAAAAAATGGGTTGCCTCAGATAGTACCTAATTTAGCAATTTTTTGACATCGAATGGTGCTTGATAATGGAGCAGGTACTGTCCTAAGCATATTAGATCATAAAAGCACATGTGGACACTGATATATTTATAAAGTAATATCTGCATTTAGAACTGTTTAAACAATTCAAACATAACTAAGTGCGCCGTGTGATTACTTGTTACCATGTTAGATGGAGTACAGTGGTATTCCTCCAACGGGATCTAGCAAATCAGCCTATGAGCAGCTGAGCAGGAATACGAAGCAAATCTAGTCTTATAGAAGCACTCATCTCTAATGTAAATAACAATATGTGCGATATAGTATGATGCCGATCTACGGATAGTCAAGCAAAACCGCTCATGATATGTAGCGTTACGTACACTTTCGTAAAATTGTGTTTAGAGCTCTCTGGTAAGCTAGATACACTTTACGTCCACAATAGTGCCGCAAAATTTGCGCATTTTGATCTGAAAATCGTTGAATCGGAAAGCGGCATGTTGGTAACTCTAAGTTGGCGAGACGGCCTGGTGAAGATGGTTTGCTGCTCTAATGCTTAGTGTCGTCGGTTTAGCCGCGGCGTTATACCAGGGTGAGTTAAGGTATCTGCGGGAGTTAAGGTATCTGCGAGAATAAGCGGAGCTCGCTCCTCAGTAAAAGGCAAGATTTCTGGTGTGCACCCTTCTATATCCGAAGCAGCCATATTAGCTTCTCTCACATCGTATGGAGTCTCCGAAGCAGTCCGAGTGAAAACAAAGAATCCAAGCACCAATATTGTAACGGCAACGGAGCATGTCATTCTGACCTTTGCGGGCAACAACTTTCCAGCAGAGGTCCGCCTGGGACTTAAACAACACGGGGTCATGTTGTACCGCGAGCCAATGCAATGCTTCAGATGCTTTAGCATGGATCATTTAGTTACCAATTGCAAGATGACAAAGCCGAGATGCCGGAGGTGCGGGTCACAAGAGCATTTAAGGAAAGACTGTAAGGCAGAAGCCCGCTGCTGCCTGTGCAATGGTTGCCACGAAGCCACCTGGGGGTCCTGCCCACATAGGTTGCGCCGCATGGACATGCTAAATAAAACGTCGCGAAACATAATACAAAGGCAGACGGAAGCCCCAAGTATTCCACTCTGCGCTCCAGTAGCCTACGTTAACGCGTCGGATAACTTCTCCAAACGCAGTTGGTCTTCTGTAGTAAAGAACGGAATTAAAATAGCCAACGACCCCGCAGAGAGCAAGATGCTCGGAACCCAAACAGCGCCGGCTGAAAGAAGACCATCTGTGGCCAAAAATAGTGATGGTCTTGTCCAATCTATCATGGATAAGATTATCCCTTGTATCGTAGAAGCAGTACAAGCGGCAATCACCAGTGCCATTGGCAAAATAATGCCATCTCTATTCTCGCAGTTGTTAGGATCAGCGAGCTCCCTTAAAACAAAGAAACATCCTGAAAATATTGAGATCGGAGATGCACTCCGGCACTCAATCGAAGCGTCCCTACGAGAAGCGCTTCATGTCTCCACGAATGAGGTGACTCCAGATCCTGACGGAAAAAGTAAGAGTAAAGGGCATTCGTGACCAAAGCACGCACGTGCAGGTAGTGTCACGGCAAAAGACCTTTCAAGACCGAGCCAGACACAGCAGCATCAAATCACCTTCTTTCAATGGAATTGCGAAAATATAAAATCAACCTTGGCCTTTCTTCCTCTGACTACGGATTCTCAATATGACGTGCTGGTTCTCACTGAGACCTGGGCCACGGAACCAACTGTTGTTTCTGGCTGGTATCTCATAGAATGTCTTGGACAACGGAGTGAAGGCCTTGGAAGAGCAAGCGGTGGAGTAGCTGTACTATACAACAGTAAGCTTAATGGTATAGAAGTACTATACACAGAGGACAACTGCGTTGTACTTGCAGGAAGTTCCATAAATATAATTGCAATGTATTCTAGTCCATCGGAAGCTATTCCCGACCTTTTGGAAAAGCTAGTGTATTGCTTGGACAAAGTCGACCTTAACAAAACAACAGTGCTTTGCGGGGATCTCAACTGCCCTCTCGACAAACCGGACAATGTTAGAACAGATGCACTTATCAGCACGTTAGCGTCCCGTTGTATGTGGGTGGTTTCCACAGCCGAGGAACCGACCTATGTAGCCCCACAAGGGAGGTCTACGATAGATATATTCGCCACAAACGCCAGACACGATAGCATCAGGTACGAGGGTCCACAGTTAAACACTCTGGCCTTTGGTACTAGACGACATCTTCCTGTTGCAATGTCCCTTACGGTACATTATCAGGCAGCAGGCCAAAGGCGGCAACGGTTAAACGCTGCCGTTGACTCAACCCGCTTACTGGAGCTCTCGCCAGATGTTCTCCCTGTTCCGAACCCCCTGAATGCCGAAGTATATGCAACACAAGTTCAAAATGTCATACTGCACAGCGTGCGTCCCCAGCCGAGTAAACCTCGAAAAACCTGTTGGTATACCCGAGAATGCCGATCTCTGAAACACTGTATGATTCAGACGTATATCTTGGCAAAAATTCGTCCGGAAATGACCTTCCTGTATACGAATGCCAGTCGGATCTATAAAAAGGCGGTGCGTAGAGCTAAACTGGAGCACGAGATAGAAGCACAAAACAAGCTTCTCAAACAGTCCCAGCTTCATCCACATAAATGGCTACGCTCCGAGATGCGCTCAACGGCCTGTCCAGTATCACCTGAGAGGCTGCATAGTTATTTTCGACAGATGTTTGCCAGCTCATCAACGATTCCTAGTTGCATCCCGATATACGTCTCCGTTTGGGGACAAAGGACAACCAAAGCTCGACAGGAGCTGGTTCGCCCTATCGGTATCTCGGAGGTTGTGGATGTGGTAATGAAAGCGCCGTCAGGAAAGGCTGCGGGCTCAGACCTCGTTCGGAATGAACATCTGCAGCAGGCGATTATTCTGGCTCCTTGTCTTGCTTCTCTCTTCAACGAAATCTTGAAGACATCGCACTTACCTGAAGAATGGAAAATCAGCCTTTTAAGTGTGTTACCGAAGGGAAAAGGGGATCCCTTGATACCTTCGTCGTACCGTGGCATAGCAAAGAAAAGCGTCATTTACAAAGTACTGTCAGCATTGGTAGCACGTCGACTAGAAGATTTTTTGGAAAGTACCGAGTGCCTGCCAGAGCAGCAGCGCGGCTTTAGGCGAGGGAGATCGACGATGACGGCTTGCTCCGTTCTTCTCAATAGTATTCAAATGACTCTCCGGGTTAAACGTAACTGTCTTTTTGCTGTTTTCGTAGACTTTAAGGCGGCTTTTGATACGGCGTCACGAACAATAATCCTAGAGAAATTAGCGCTATGTGGTGTTCCAGCGGTAATACTGAAGTTATTACAAGCTATGCTGCAGGAGGGGTATGTAATCATCGACGACGGGGTAACTGAACACACCCCTATTACTCAGACTACAGGAGTTGCACAAGGCGATAATCTTAGCCCCCTATTATTCTCAATATTGGTGAGTGATCTCCCGGACAAAATCCAGCGTCGACACCCGCAAGTTAGTACACTCATGTATGCTGATGACCTCGTCCTCTACTCCCGGAGTGATTTCATCTGCAGCAATCGCTTGCTTCACTCCAAAAGTTTGTTGACCTAAATGCTCTAGTGATAAACGTGGCAAAAACGAAAGCAATGAAGTTTCGCCGCGGAGGTAGGCTCGCAGAAAAAGACGAATTGCGCTTAAGCTCAGCACCAATAGATATTGTTCAACATTTTTCTTATCTTGGAGTAATCTTTTCAACGCAGGGTTTAAATTTCACTAAACATATCGAGGTAAGAGCTCGTAAGGGCATTTTATCGTTTCATAATATCCCCGAGCCTCATCGGTTGTCACTAGATGTCGCTCTCAAACTTTTAATTTAAAGATTGCGCCGACCGCTGCTTACGGGATACAGGTCATATGGCCCCACCTATCAAAAGCAAATCTGGAAGTACTTGACAAAACTAAAGCCAGCTTTCTAAAAAGAGTGCTAGTAGTTCACCGCACTAGCCGCAATCGTCTTGTGTATCTGTTGGCCTCGACACCACTTTTTGTGGAGGAGCTCAGGGCAACTTATGCGTTACCGAAAACGGAGGCCTTTGAGAATCATCTTGCCGAATGGGAGTATAAATTTGCGAATGTTGATTTGCGTTTTTATGAGACTAGAGCGATGACTACAGACTACTGGAAGAGCCCATGTTGTAGAAACAGATACTTCGTTACTGGGTTTGCAATGCATGGATTTCATATAAAGATATGTATACGAAATGGGTGGCATGAGATATCAGCCGAGTGTGAATGCAACCTATGCGGCAAATCATGTGATCTGTATCATCTCCAACAGTGTACAAAAGCAAAGTCGTTGATGAAATTTACTTAGGAGAGCTGTAGCACATATGTGCATAAACCAAATATTGGTTAATAAACAATAAATTCAATTATACCAGGGTGAGCCGTTTAATTATTGTTGGATGTTCGAGACTGCCTCACTGGGTTAATTGTGTTACCAGCTAGTCCGCATCTGTATTTTGAAATTTTTCCCCATTTTTAATCTCAGCCCGCAACCTTCGCAAATCTAGCTGTATATATATATATATATATATATATATATATTTATGTAGTTGCTTTACTAGCCGATGCTGGTTTACTTAAATTACGTAGAGACAGGAAAGGCCGCATTTTCAGGAGGCGCGGTTCGATCAATCGACCGTGACAGGGCTATAGTCAAAGATCAATGCCGATGGGTGAAAGTCGTTGAAAAGCAGCAGAGGCGGTCGGCCTATAGTTCGAAGCGAATGGCCTCTTCTTTTCTCAGTGGAGGGCCTTCTTTCGCATACTTGCAGTAATGGTAGACATACGTCTAGCAGGCCTGTAGGCCTAGGCTAGAGTCAATGGGCCGTTCGATGAGCGTCTGAACGATGGCCTCGAATCAAAGCTTTGGACGGAGAAACCGTTATTCACCTGCAGCTAAAGTGAGGCACTTTGGTCGCGTTCGTGCTTGATGTTTTACAACAGCGACTGCGGCTCCGAGTTTCGGAGTACGGAGAGAGAACGCCTTATTCACCTGAAGCTGAAAGGAGGCACTTTGACCACGTCCGTGCTCGACGTTTTTCAGCAAGGACGGTGGCTTGGCTACGCTCAGTAGTTAAGCCGAATACGAGCGGAACGTAATCCGTGACGACCTCCATAGCCCTTCGGCTGCCTGGTTGTCTTGCATTGCTCTTTTCTCGTCACGGGTGGATGAAGGCCCACCGTCGATGCAAAGCGCGTATGCAGACGCAAAACAAAGGTTTTACTTACTGTATAAAGCATATTCTCAGACATTCACATTTCCATACATATAGTCACTGGATACGGATGTTGAGTAAATCCTTATCTCGGGAGGTCCAGCCGCGTTGTTTTTGCAGCAGATTATTTTTGAAGTGCGGCAAAAAAAGAAAACGTGTCGCCTCCTTTCATTCAGTTCTGAGCGAACCATAGCTATGGACAGATAAGGCTGAAGAAGAAATAGAGTGGAAAATACGACATTGAGAGAGGCAGATACAGTTATACCGCGCAGTTAGGCCTAAGGGGCACACTGCGTTGGCTATAAGCCGCAGTTGTCAGCCCATCGGTGTGTTAACTGCTGTGCCCTTAAACTACTTACTACTCCGGAGATTTCCCAATTTCACAATCATAAACTGTGAATCCACCTGAGGGTTCGTTGAAGTAACAGTAGTTAGAGGAGTCAGCGACAGTCTCATGAACGCCTGCGAATCTACTTTACTATTTCGTATGCTGCCGTTTATGCTTTAACCTACGCATTGTAGTTCAGTATTTGCACGTGCAGTCTAAGTGCACTATATGTTGCCCTATACATTGGGCGTGTTTCGTTTTTGAGATATGGCATGCTCTACATATATATAATATGATAACACCTCAGAAAAACTCGAAAACACACCTAGGGATTTAATCTTAAACTTGTCCAGTTGGACATCATTCCAGTTACTGCAGTTGCCTTGCCTCGTGCAGGCATGGACTTGCAGGCATGAAAGCTTGTTGGACATGAGATGTCCAAATGCAGCGCCGAGTCGATAGCACACACTTTGTCACGCATTCGAATTTTGTTTTGGCCCGTTAATGTAGGCCATGGTTTAGAAATTCCGAGATTAGAGTGATTTAAGTATATCGCAATCAATTATGTGGAGACAGTGTTGCGTACTATGGACATATGCGTAGATTGTGGATAATCGTTGTGAGCTATGTGAAGACTATATGAACAGCCGTCATGTTTTACAGCGCCACAATGTAGAATGTACCTTTAGAATGTGTAATTAAATGCTTTTCTTAAAACCGCGCATTAATGACTAGTTTCATTTTAACCTAGTACCTGACTCGTATTTTGCAGAACACTTAGGAAAAATATTCTAGATTTATATAAACGACTAACTAAATAAACATGTTGCATGCAGCGTAAAATCTTCTGACCTGAGCACGTGCTAGGCCATGGCAAAAGCAAAGGAACATTTACTATATATTTAAAAATGCAGATCTTTGTTTTTAGCAAAAGGGCAACACTTCTTGTTTAATTGTGCTCGCGAGATTATTCGCGTTTGATTCGTCGAGAGCGGACGTATTATGGATTTGCTTCTCTAAATTAGTCGCTTTAAACAAGTTTGAGTGTCTCGACTACACTGATCTCTACTACAGTGCTTGCCTATAAAACTGTGTTTTGAGTGCTGTATATTATAGGCCCCAAAGCGTGGCCAAAAGTTGTAACCTTTTTTAGCGTACTGGGCTATTCGTGTCCGTTCTGATGAAAAAGGGCAAATCATTTTTACATGTGGCAACAATCGTCGGTGCATAATATATGCTAAGGCGTGCTGCGAGACAGCACAGCCTAGGCGCAGGCGATCGCCAGTCAAACCGCCACAGTTTGAAACAAGCACGGATTTTATTAATTTATTAAATCTTTTTTTATCTACGCTAGTGGGAGCACACTAGTGAGTACCACTGTGTTGATCGCCTTCACCTACTTTTTTCTGGGCTGACCCTGAGCCAAAATTGAACGTCTTCGGGACTGCTTTCGCATTGATTCGTAAGACGGACCGCATAAATACAATTGTGCAACGGTGGGGTTTAAACCCGTGCACCTATGTGTCTCTTACGGTCGCGAGGCGCACGCGAATGCACCATGCCACCGAGCTCGACGCCTCCACCTACCCTCGAGATAGTTCGCCTGCGGCAGTGCAGTGCATCTTCCGTGTCTGCGTCCAACGAACATTCACCAAGGGGAACGAGCGAAAGCGTCGGATCTACCTCGACGATGGACACGGATGTTTCATGTGAAACGAAACCGGCATACCAACCAAGCATGCTTTTTCGCTTGGCGCCAAGCGAAACTAGCCAGCTTCGCCGCCGGAAAGCAAAGCAGAAATTCAGGAGAAGACATCAAATGATGGATTTGTAACTGAGACACAAATGATTTGTGACTGAAAGACGTGGATAAACTTAAGGAAGATTTATCGACGGGGTCGGTTAGTGCGTTTAAATAATTCATTAGAAGAAGAGAGACGTCGCAATGTGCTGAAACAGATTTTCCCGAGAATTCATTGTTAACTATATACTAGTTTGTCAGATTTATTATCACACATGTTGTGTGAAAAAGTACAGTTAAAAAGAAAAAGTACAATTAAAAAACTATATAAAAGCACAACTTACGCCTTGGTTCAATATCTGGTTCAAGATATCCGGGGACCGAAAGTCGATCATAGTGTGGCTTCCTAATGTAGAGTCCACCCAGAAACTATTACCAGTCACCATCCCTGGAGAATTCGCGGTGTCGGCTCACTGGCTATCATTATTATAATTTCCGGCAACGATTCAGGCGACGAGTTCCAACTTGCCCCACATAGGCAGGAGGATTTAAAGGCACTAGCACCGCTTGTGGTCATCTATGTAAAACGACTTACGCGTTTTCAGCCCGGGGCTGGAATTTCTTTGGGTAAAATAATTCTGTTGTTTACCTAGCAATCCCCACATCAAAACTCTTAGGATTTCAATCGCACCAGGTTGTACTTTAACCTAACTAGCCTAGACTTTGCCAGAAATTCCTACGGCCTGGACATTTCGCGAAACGGTGGACGCAACGGCAAGTCTGCAGAAGAAGCGGTATCCCAGGCCGCCTTGCTGCAAGTTGCACCAATCAAACGCAGTGTATCAACTGTCGGAATGCTCACCTTACTGGCTCGCCATCCTGCCCCCGTCTGGCCTATCTCAGAGACAGAAACAGACTATTCCGCAAAGCCAGAACTTTGTAACAGGTTCAAGTTACATAGCCGGCTGTTGAGATCACTAGCAGTCGGTCTAAGCCCACATCCCGGTTAGCAACGTGCAGGTGGGCAACCGACATACGCCAACGTTGTTCGCGGAATATCCCAGTCGCCCGAGAACCATGACCCGCAGCTGCTACTGCCTGCACCTAGGCCGCTTCACGCCAAGAAGCTCAAGAAGCGCGCAGAGGGACCTTGCACCAATAAGGGCACGCTCGCCCCCGGCGCGTCGATCGCCCAGACCTGCGCGGCATATCCTCGCCACGGCTGATGCTGTAACTCATTTGTCGCAAGTCGTATCAGAAGGCGAATCCGACCTGCTGGGTCTGCTTACGGCTTTAGTGGTGGTTTTATAACCCCTCCTGCAGTTATTACCAGTGCTCTAGAGCCTCAAACATGTACAATAGTGATGGAACGTGACCCCAGTACTATAACCAGTGACAGGCCACGGTTGTCGGCACACTCACAGCTTGTCTAACATGCAATGAGCAATACACAGCTAGAGGGCTCACGAGGCGCATAGCAGTCAAAAATACATTGGCCTCTTTTAACTTATCTAAACCTACGCCCACACCGATCGACAACAACATACAGCAACCCGTCCGTATCATCAGAGATATTTAGGGTGCAGCGAAGGGATCAAGACTGGTAAGTAGCGTCCCGAAATCGGTAAGACAGCAGGTGGCGGAGGCCCGGCAAATGTCCTTTTGGAAATCGCGGCCGATAATAACGACAATGCATATGGTGAGCGCTCGTCTCCTTTACGTCAGTGGTTGTTCGTCTTCCTCCTGCCCGCAATAACACCCAATCACTCTCCAGTATTATCCGCCATAATCTGAGCGAATTCTTCATTGGATAGCCTAGACGAGATCGTACTCCCGGTCTCGACGAGAGCCCGGGGGTACGATCACCGCACTTTTACCAATAACCGTGTTTGCCAAACCGTTCTCAAGCAAACCGAGGGTGACTTGTTCGGCGCCGCCAGACTCGTCGGATAATCTGAGATCCTGGCTTCTAACACGAACCATCTGACAGCCCATCGCGAGAAACACCCCTGGCCCACCATACCTAGACTAGCCAGCCCCTTCCAGTCTTCCGCTTTCCTGCACCCCGTCAGGGGAAAAAGTTATGTCCGCGATCAAGAGTTTTTTTACTAAGTTCCGTCGGAGGTCTTGACTTTGTCTAACCCCGACTGCTTATAGATCTCCGGCTGACGGGCGCGCTGACAGAAATTGTCGACTTACTTCTGCGGGCCGCCCCTCTATTTCAACTGCTGCCTATAATCTATGAACCGAGGCTTTTCGTTTTACAGAAGAAAAACAAGTAAGTGAGACCGATAGTTTTCTCCTCCACTTTAAACAGGCTTGCCGCAAAGATTACGTGTAATGAAACCAGGGATAGGGTTTGCGAGGCAACAGGCCCTCAGCTTAGTTTTTGCCGTACCAGCCGGGACCGAGGCCGCGGTATGTGCCGCTCAAACTTTCACCGTCGTGTTCGTGAGAAAATTCTGCATCTTCTGAACAACATATAATGCTGGCCAGAAGATGCGACATGGTCGTTTAGAAGAGAATTTGCAGGTGGCAGGTGGTAAGAGGACTGGTTGTCTCGCAATGGCACATTGTATGCATCTATGTTGGGCAACAACACCAGTGTCACAAATTGTAGTAATTTCACTGCCACTCGCTCCACTGCGGGTGAGAGCCCGCCGCCAGAAGCTGGATCTTGCCCGTATGGTACACCAATTTCCTGGTATAAGCAAATGTATATTAAAAAATCACTGATTGATTAGAATGTATACGATTTGGTGATCCGAGCAGTAGTTGTTGGCAGTCACAGCATTTTGTTTACGACATACACGTGTCTTCTCTATAGGCTTCGAATAGGTGAAAACTCAAGTTCGGTGTAACTCTGATACGCTGATCTACCCGTTTGCAGGTAGCCGGCTTGCTCATGTAAAGTTAGAGGCTTATCTCTACCTTAATGAAGCCGGTGCTCTTATGCGTTAGTTTCTTATTTTACTTTAACTCTCCTAAACGTTTTTGGGCTGACCCTTGGCCAAGATTTAACGTCCACGGAACTGTTTCTCACATTGCGTCATAATTTTAACTCTCCTACTAAAAAGCAAAATGCTAACATATATATTCTATAAAAAATTTAGTTCGGCTTTAAGTAGGCATCTTAAGTAGACGGTGGAAAACGGTATTATGCAGGCCAACTTGTTATATGATATGCAACCTAGACAGCTGCTTCAGCATGCAAGTTGACTACTATCGGGTCAACTGTGACATTCCACGATCACGTATGTCAATGCACGTAAATTTCGTCTACTGCTTGTTGCATCACCGAATTTAAATAACCCTCTAAAAAACTTCCGGTATATCTATTTTAACTAATATATGACCCTGGCGACCGACTAAACGGAATAGTCTCATTTAATTTTGCCATGGATACGTAAGATGCCTTCCGAACGCACGTGGCAGACTCTTTCCCGAGATGAAGCTCAGCCTAAATGCGCTGTATTATTGGATGGATAGACAAAAATGCCAACCCTTTATGATACCGGATTTCCGGCCCCATATATCCACGATCTCGACACCGTTAACACCCACACTGCTAAGAACAACAGCGGCACGTTCCGTTCGTCATTGGTTGAAGCTGGCTGTCTCATATCATCTCTGTCCATGGCGAGCGTGATCACTGTAGCAGCGTCCTGAGGCAAAAATCAATTAATTGTGCCCTTATATTGCCAACACGCGACAACATTTCGGGGGTATTATCAATCGAACGGATGCAGGGTGTGGCATTTGGGCTAGCGGAATTGGCAGTACGCAGTTGTGTGGGGGCAGGGGTCCCGGCACTACGAGCGGCAAGATTACCCGGGCGGCAGCAGGGGAACAATAACCAACAGCAACAAAAGCATCAACTAAAACAAAGGCAGACACTAAGCGACACCACTTACACTTGAGGGAGGCAGAGCAACAAAGTAGGAAACATGTATGTACGCTCCGATGAGGCTGAGGGGTGGGCGGTAGCCGATCGAGGGGGGCTGTTCGAGCAGATGTATGAATGAAGTTGCACTGGTCGTTGCGTCATCGTGCCATCGGGCAACATCTGTATCCCTCGCCGGATAAGAACCTCTGATCTGGGGCTGCGATTCCCACAACGAAAGGGCAGCGTTAAACCCTTACGTTGTGATCAAGGGGACCAAGCGGACTCAGCCGCTCAGCAGCTCAAGGGGTTCTTAGCCTTATGGCCTGTGCTCGGCGTGAGCTGGCGGGGCAGGACGCAATTTAACTAAGTGTACACCAATGGCCAGCATCATCATCAACAACATCTTCACCATCTTCTTGACAACCGGCGCCCCACCATGATACTACAATTATATATCGTTTGGTATCCGCGTGTGTGGGGTGTGTGTGTGTGTGAACAGCGTGAACTGGGATTTCATCTTTGCCTTGGGTTGAATTGGTCACGTCAATGCAGATATCTGATTGGCGCTGACTATATATATATATATATATGTGTGTGTGTTAGGTATATTTAGAATGGGTCCTGGCATGTTCGATCGCCAGAGTCCCAATAAAAGCATCTTGCCTTTATTACTAATATAAATAAACTTGTGCACATGTCTAGACAAATGGCAATATTGGCAGCTGATATAGGTAACGGTATTTCAAGACGTCACGGCGACCTGTTTAGGCGAAGGAGGCACAAGTGCACATGTATATATATGTATATATAAGCTTACATGAGACAACGTGGAACAAGGGGAACAATGCTTTTGTTATAGTGGTAGGGCTTACTCCTAGCGGCGCTTGAGAATGACATATTGCGCAGCTTAGCTGTAGGATGTACACTGCTTCCCAGCGGGCGATGTCGTTTTGACTTAGACTGCCGATATGCCAATAGCAACCAACACCACCTCGGTAGACGGCAGATTATTGACCATCACTAGGTAAAATAATGGGGCCTTACACCCCATCCATCTCTATATAGGTCCCTAATATAAAACAGATGGTTCGAGACAGCTAGATAATCCCGAATAATGTAGATGTGCGACAAAGCTCTATAACAGTTATGTCTACGCAAACGGTATTCGTGTGTGCTACTGCATTGATTATTGCTAACCTAATTGAACTAAAACAATCGGCAACACGCTATGACAATTAGCCGAATGTAGGCGAACATATTACAACAAGAAACACCTGCAACACATTAGCGCTGTATTTATAGTTGGGTCATAATTTGAGTAAGCCCTTATGACGGGTTACTCTTTGGCGTCTTTCACCAAGATCTACTTTTGCATAACCTGCTATTGACATTTTGCAAAATAAGGGTGTTAATACCTGTATGAGGAAGAACGTTGACTTTGTTTAAGAAACAATAAAAAGGAGAACTTAAAAAGATGAAAACCTAAATGTTCCAACAGTAATGCTAAATATTTATTCTATACAGCGTCTTTTTTTATAAGTTTAGATGTAATACTAGTTCTTGGCTGTTAGACATGCGAAGCCTGACAGAGCTGTCAGAGAGTGTCAGAAAGACTAGAGCTAATCTCTAGTTTGAGGTATCCGGCGAGTTACTATATATGGTGAAAACTTCTAACGATGAAACATTTTCGAGCACAGTAGTAGTTCTCTTCCAGACCCAGCAAGTGCGTGATTTACTGAACTTGCGAAACGCTTTGATTATGAATTGCTTTCACTGATGTCTTATCTGTCCTCTTCCTTCTTACGTGGTTGTTCGGTCGAACGTCGTGCTATTGCGCAAGGCAGGAAAACCAGATGGAGTAACTGCGGATTCGGCCCGAAAGCCTCGGCCCTTGACTGGCTTAGACTAGACGAAGGGGAATAACGGAGCTTTCAAGCAAGTTTCCTGTGTAATTATGTACACACTGCTCGCTTAAGAGTATGAGAACGATGAAAATGATGATAGTAGCGACGATTGCAAGAAACTACAACAACAACAGCGACCATTACAAGAGCAGCAACAAAAAGAGGGAAGAAGAGCTGTCCGATGTCGCGTTTTGGCCTTCTTTTTTTACGGCTGCTTCTCGTCGTCGCCATGGCGAGCGACGCCAACCGATCAGCTTCGACTATTCGGCGGTCGACCGACCCTATGTTGCAAGGGTCGCACCCCATCCCTCCAACCACCCAACAATGGATCGCACCCCCGAACACTCGACAATGTTGGGAGGTTGACGAAAGCAGGCGAAGAGGATCGAAGGTCGAGCCAGCCCAGCCAATGCCAAGGGAGAGGTCCTCCTACGTTGTCCCGGAGCCTCACTTGGGCTGGGTGGCTCGCTAGCCCTGTCCTAAGCCTCAGCCGGCATCGGATGTTGCCCGCATCACTGTTTGTCTCCCTGTGTATCTCTGTCTATATGTGTGCGGCCCAACGCCATGCGTCTCTTGTTAGCCTGCATGGCGTTGGGGGCGCCGGCGTCCTATCTGCTCGGACGTCTCGTAGGGCGGCGCCGGTGGCGACGGCGGCCCGCGCAAGTGATTGAGCCGGATTAAATCAGCTTCCAGGGCGGATTAGTAATTCCTCGGAGAATGACGGCAACGGTCTGCCTATGCTTCGATATGCTTGGCCCAGCACCTCGGCTTGCACAGCCGGCTCAGGAGACAGATGAAGGAACAGGCAGATCCATTATCTACCCAGCTTGGTGGTCTCGTTGTGCAGTGCTGGCGGGTGCTGGTTGGTGGTTGTGATAACCTGGCTGTCAGGCCGACCGGTCATCGCGAGCGTTGTCGGCGAACGTCTCTACTTTACCATGATCACACACATACACACGCAGATACCCCCGTACACTTTGAGTCCACCGGTAACGAGTACTTGTAATAATAGTGGTAGTGGTAGTAATAGTAATAGTAGTGTTGAGCCCGGTGGCGTGGTGCGTTCGTCTGCGCCTCGCGACCGGAGGAGACACATAGGTGTGCGGGTTCGAGCCCCACCGTTGCACATTTGTATTTATGGGGGTCCGTCTATGAGGCAATGCAAAAAGCAGTCCCATGGACGTTTAATCTTGGCTTAGAGTCAGCCCAGAAAGTATAGCAGTAGTTGTTATTGTTTTTGGCAAGCTCTGCCAGAAAGTATATAGATGTATTATCGCTGGCGGGCATAGTTCGAAACATCGATTTGACTAACAAAGTTGTAATCCACACAGACAACACGTCATAATTGTAGGGCGCCTGTTAAACATTCCCCGTAGGAGATATACGAAAAAGGTGATAACAGGGGCTTAGAGAGAGATATCTATCAAGCCAAGAAAGCATTGTAAGCATTACAAAACATACATCGTTAGTATAATAAACACTACTAGCTTGCGTATATTGCTTGAAACGGTAAAGGAATGATGTGAAATGTGGTAAAAGATATATAGTAGAGATTAGTAGCGCAAGTATTTCTAGGATATCTACACTCTTCCTCCGATTGGTTGCTTGGTAGGTGTCGCGTGTGTCCACTAATGTGTCTGGAATTTATCTGTAAGTGTCGAAAACATCCTGTTAGTGGCTTTTTGTGACATTGCGTTTTGACGGGAATTAACGTGGGACTATGCATTCAAATGCGCCTCACGACCGGAGGAGACACATAGGTGCACGGGTTTGAGCCCCACCGTTGCACATTTGTATTTATGGGGTCCGTCTCACGAAGCAATGCGAAAGCAGTCCCGTGGATGTTAAATGTTGGCTGAGGGTCAGCCCGAAAAGTTTAGGTGTAGCACAAAGCAGATATTTGTGTCGTTGTTGCATACAATATTAAATGAATTGACTATCGAAATATGTTTATTTCTCCATAATAATCATAGTTAGAAAATAATGGCTTATCTTGACAATATACAGCTGATTCTTGCTGCTAAGGACGTTACCGGGATTTTATTATACGCCGCAAGTATATAATATGGTTCAATACCAAAGCAATGGGTTACTAGTTAGCGGTTCCGGCCAGAAATAATTTAAAGTATTACGGCTTCCCAAAGCAACGCGATACTTAACATGCTCCAGGTTTTGTAAACTCTGTAATATTCTGAGGAATTTTTGCGGTGGAAGCGATTTTTGTGAATGGACGCGATTGCCTTACAGAGGTGCAACAGAACAGCGGCGGGTTACGGTAGCGTTCAAGGTTTTATATTATTTTATTTAGTATTTAGCGATTAGTTGAATCAAGTTGTACTTAACAAATAGACAGAGGAGTAACATGTGACGGGGAAGTTAAATTTAACATAGCACACGGTACTTTTTAGACTATACAATCTAATTCGGGAGGCCTAAACAACAGCGCTTTGAGACGGTTTTTGTGTTAGATTTCGAACTTACTAAGATTGGCCGTTGAGTTCTTTCCTACCAGGTGGTTTATCGCCTCAAAATGAACGCAGATGATTCTCCTCTATTGTTGTTTTTTAAAACATTTTTCTTTGGAAAAGATCTTCGTGCGGAACCGTCTATATAATATGCCAGTTCTCCTATTTTATTGGTAGTCAAGAACAATGCGTAAATGGCTACTGGTTTGATAACGCCTATGCCTAAATCGAAAATTCTATAAATTGTTGCTTTTTACAAATGATTGGATACCATAACTGTCGAGTCCGGTGGCGTGGTATGCGCCTTGCCCGGTCGCGAGTTAGCGCCCCCACCGTTGCACATTTGTATTTATGGGGATCCGTCTATAAAGTAATGCGAAAAACAGTCCCGTAAACGCTAAAAGTTGGCTAAGGATCGGCCTATAGGGTTTAAAGATACCATAACTCAGCTCACAAGTTCGGTCTCGAAATAGTTGCCGCGTAGTCAATGGAAACAGATGGGAAATGCAGCAAGGTTGCTCGTGACCATACTTTACGCACTTTGAACACTCACATAGCTGTATGCACGACCATGAACACTGTTGATTTTTTGAGGGCTATTCGCTCGTGTAGATCGGACAAACAAGATCTTTATATGTAGCAGTGAGCCACACTCTGCAATAGCCTAACATGGTAGACTGTCTCACTTAAAGATTTTCATCTACACTTGCGTATGCGGCAAAATAAAATAAACTGTTATCAACACAAGTAAGCTCGGAATAGGAAGACGGCCAGGTTAATGTAGCGTTATCATTCTTAAACAAAAAACAGGTTTACTGGTAGAATGTACATAGAGTAACATGGGAAGACGGATCTGCAATTTTAGTACTTTGCCGTCAGTCAAGAAATCAGCAAGGTCTTTTGGTATATAAAAAAATATGTATATGCCACAGGATTACGCAGACTGAAAACCATACATACCACACACTTTTATATATATATATATATATATATATATATATATATATATATATATATATAATATATATATATATATATATATATATATATATATATATATATATATATATATATATATATATACTTTTACTTCAGCAGTTCCACGCAGCTTACTAACTTAGATCGTCTAGGTTTTCCTCTGAACAAGCAGGGAGCGCGGGCTTCGTTAGGAGTACACTGTAATGCACTCCCCACGTGGTGGTGGTGTCGAAGCCAGCGGTGGCAGCGGTATTTGCCTTCGAAGTGTACTCGCCGCTTAGGACCAGTTGTGAGCTCATTAGAAGCTGCGGCAGGCGCACATGAGGCAGAAGCAGCAGCAGCAGCAGAAGAAGAAGCCACAGCAAACGAGAAGGAGGAAGAGGTAGTGCTTGTGTTGGTAGTAGTTTGCTGGCGGACAGCGCGGTTCGACGGGTAGCAAGACAGATGCACTATATATCGCTGCACATATCGGCCGAGAATCGGCTAGATAAGACATAGACGTATCTCGTGTAGCAGCCCATGTAAGCCCCAAGCTTCCAGACCCCCCCTAGAGCCCTAACCCCCAGTACCAATTCTCCAAGACCCTAAACCCCCAGCCCTAATTCCCCAAGGCCCCAAAACCCTTGAAACCTTACTCCCGCCCCCCCGAAACCCCTAAACCCCCAGCCCTAATTCCTCAAGGCCCCAAAACCCTTGAAACCTTACCCCCCTCCCGAAACCCCTAAACCCCCCAAACCTAGAGGCTTCGATCCGTACTAACCGACCGACGAACCGAGGACTCATAAAAACATGAACGTACATGGGCCGCTTTCCGAACAGCGTGCCGTTAAGGCGATACGCGGAAGCAATGTTAGGAACACTAGCGAAACTTGCACCGTGCTGCTCCGGCGGCCTAGAGACAAGTATCGCCTGGCCGCCAACGGGAGAGGCGGGACAAAATACACAAAAAGCTGCCTGCGGCTCAGCAGCAATGTTGAACTACTTGCTAATGCTAGCGCTGCTCCTGCTATTGCTGCGGCTGCTCCTGTTACTGGAACGTGGAGGAGCCGGTTTTGGTTCGTATGTATACCCCGGCGCTTCTCTCCTCGAAGCAGCAGAAGTATTAGTAGTAGTAGTAGTATTAGGGAAGGGACTTTGACAAGAACGATCGTGATGATGACGGTGGGGATGATGATCCGCCTTCATGCTGACTTTGTGGGCCGTAACAGTGTTTGCGCTCGAGGAAAGCTCAAGGCTGTCCTTAACGTGTCATTCGCTATCCGTCAGCGCACACACTGCTATACGTCATAGAGAGCATTATATGCACACACTGTGTGCATCTATGCTTACATATACATATGCATATACAGCAAGTTGTCAATAAAAACCCTAAGCACTAAAGTTAGAGCCACATGGACTCTATATGAACAGTAGTTGATTGCTAGGCAGTTAGTTATTAGTTTATTTTGAAACAGCTATATATATATATTAAGTATAATATATATATATATATATATATATATATATATTTTTTTTTTTATATATAATACTATTTATAATTGAGCGACCTTGGAGGACCCGTTGTGGGCTAAATATTGCTTAAACACTTTAAAGTATTTAAGCATCTATTCTCTAATAAAAGAGCCCATTGTCTAAGAAAAGTCTTTAACTGTCACCTATTGGGAAAACCTTGGTAGAAAATATCGCACTGAGAGGGTAATTAAAAGGCTACTGATTTGTTGTCCAGTGCATAGTATCAGTGTGACAAAACGTTGTCTTTGCAATATAAATAACCCGGCAAAGATTATCACCGACAACACCCGCACAGGAACCCCGGGTACCTGCTAATCAACACATCGGTGCCGCAGCTAAATTTAAATATATGTTTGATAAAGGTAATGTCTGATGTTGGAAAGTAGCTAGACCGCAGCGAGACTTTACATTATCGTGGCTTGAACTTCTAAGGGCTACGTTAATGCTTAAATAGACCAACACAAAATAGAAGAAGCCCTTTCAACGACACGCCTTCATGGCCTTTCAAAACAAAGTGACGCCGAACGCACGGTCTCAAAGTGCGCAAAGTGTAACCACTTGCGATCAGTAAAATATAATCGCCGAATCAAGGTGCTAAGAGGGAATCGACCTGATTGAGAATGTTCAGCAAATAAATTTAGCGATAGAACGAAATTCGAGCTACTCGATTTAGTATGTAAACCTTAGTTCAGCTAGCGGCGCGCTGAAGCCGTAGTGGTTTTTAGTAGTTTAGAGATCGTGGCAAGCACGCCTTTGGGAGGCACAAAATTCGCGGTGCTTGCCCAACTCATTTTAAGGAAAGTAACACTTTTAGGACTCTGTGAGAGTGTTATTTACTTTGGCAGTGGAAAATGGCACACATGTAACAGGTTCAAACTTCAAGGATATGAAAGGGTCCTTATTCTAGTAAATTTCCTTTATTTAGTCTAGTCATTTGCACCCATCAACATTTGCTATTTTCCTAGGAAACATCCAGGAGCGCAAAAGCTTACACGTTTTGCCGTGGAGCTTTCTAATATGCGCAACTACCGCAAATCTTGAACTCTTGATCGAAATCTTAATTGAGAATGGATCTAGTATGTGGCCCATTTTTCTGTCTCCACTCAGATACGCTAGAACATCACGTGTAAGCGAACCATTATATCGTAAATAATAATGAGAGTGAGGGTTCATTCAAAATTGGGAAACATGCTACCTATATGACGATTAGTTTGTCAGCAACTAGTGTATTATATGCTTATTTAATAATGTTTTAATTTATATGCCAGATAATGTTTGTTGAAGTTAGCCCGACTGCTACTACAGTCACTACATTTTACAGCATCTAAAACTAAACAGATCCGCATATATTTATATATATATATATATATATATATATATAATCGAGCAGGGCACAGGATTGGCGGCCTTGCACTGTTCTAATAAATGGCGTGTTGCCATGGCTAAATAAGCATTCGGCCCATAACATTGGCCCAATGCTCCCGGTTGTGCATTCTCCTGTTTCCCTATTCCTCTGCGGGAAAAACCCTAGGTAAATCAAGTATAAAAATGCTATAATCTAGCTAAAAGGTGGAGACGAATTGATGTTATATTAATTAGCGAGCATTAAAGACATGTGGATTCAATCATGCATGACAAACCGCGCTGACAAACCTTGATCTGACGCTTTCCGCCGCTCTTTCGGCAGTCACGTAACGCTTGAAGCTAATAAGGTTTAGCTGCGGGCTTTAAAACGTCACAAGAATGATTGATAGCTATGATGACTAATCGAAAGCTATATCAGCTGTGATTGCAAATACACACACATATATATATATATGATTGATTTATTGTTCGCTTAGCATGTGTACCTTAATACACATGTCACCCTTTTATATCAGGGGCGCTTAGAGCGGCAGCATATATATTACCCATCCATATAATCCATGTCTACTTCAATACCTACTGAGTATTTGCTTTCCATTGTGACAATTTCTTTTTTGTAATATATATATATATATATATATACTGAGAGAAAAAAGAGATAAAATTATTTTGATGTTGGCTTCGCAAACAGAGTGTGAGTGACGCGTTGTGTCGAAGAACCAGATTTATAACGCGTGACGGGGAAGAGTCGCATGCTTCACGATTCCATAAATATATACCCCTGGCAATTTTGAGTCACTTCACACAATATTCCAGTTCAATTCAGAATTGCTGCAGTAAAATTATACATATATATATATATATATATATATATATATATATATATATATATATATATATATTGATACGTGTTCCAAGTTTAGAGTTGTAATACGCTATATGTAAATTCCGAAAGTTGACGGTTACGTTTGTTGCATTTGTACCGTGATTTCGCTAAATGTGTCACAAGCGCGTGTGTTTTCATTTGCTACACGTGCAGCGTTAGTGTGTGCTCCAACGGTTTGGCATACCCACTCGACGTCGAAGTTGCCGACACGGCCATCAGCAAGCGCGCATTAGGCACGTTTCGAGGGCAACGCTGGGGCGGGCGCAGTCTCGTTTTGACCACTTCAGCGCTTCCTCCAGTGCGCGGAGAGCGGCTTGCAGGAGAGCACGCCCCGTTTTCGTTGAACTCAAGTGTTCAAGAAGGCGCTCTCCGAATGCGTCTGCCTGCGTCTATCTGTCTAAGCGTAGATGTGTGCTATGTATCTAGGTGCGGATTTATGCGGACTCTGCCGCGTACGATAATCACATTTTCTTGAGTTCCTTTGCGCAAGAGGGGCAGAAGCGTACTAGCGCGTATCGTAGGTGCCAATAATGGTGGTCATGACAGCGACAACGACGCTGCCGACGTTGTCGCTGATAAGCACGTCGTGTTCGTTGGATACATTTACTTAAGAAGCGAGAGGGACGTGAGAGAAGCTCAACGGGGGGCTTTAAAAAGAGGCACGGGGGAGAACTTTGGAATTAGAGACGACAAAAAAGATGACAGAGGGGAGGAATGGCTTAAAAAAAGGAAAACCTTGAAGTGAAAAATGATCGAGGCGGCAAGAAGAAGGCGCACCTGTCCCCTCATCATTATCAGCATCAGGGGACAACAACAACAAAAACAACAACGAAAACGATAACGAAAACAACAACAACAACAACAACAACAACGACAGCAGCAGCAGCAGCAACAGCAACAACAATAGTGGTAAGTACTATATATACTATATAGTGCAACAGTAATCGTAGTTTATAGTACGGTACGCAAGGTGACACGGGCCTTTGTTCTACCCTCTGTCTCAAACGCTGAGCGGTCATAGGAATCTCCTAGAATGCCACCACCGCATTGATCGGAGGTATACTGTATGTACTGGACACCGACAAAGTGAGCAATGTAACCCATTCTTTTCAGCTATGTCGCTTTCTAGACAAAATCCCTTTGTCTGGCATGATTTTGCATGGACCCAATTTACCTAAGGCTGTCAAATAATAGTTAGATATAAATGCGGCCTCGTTGAAAATTATAAAATGATTTGCTAATACGTTTGAATAGTTTGATGTTGGAGCATCAACATCGCCCATGGTGAGTTTAGCCCTGCCACGTAACATTTGCAAGCATTTTTATGTCCCATAAAACACGCCTTTGCTAAATTAGCCGCTGTTCTCAGTTCACTGTTCAACTGCAAAACTTTTACGTAACGTGCCCAAGCCGAGAAATGTTTCAGTGAGAAGCAACACTCTAAAATGTTTAGTTAGACAGGGAAGATACTCTACTCTGTGGCTGAACACTCTTTTTAAAAACGACAGCTTTGTATTAGATGTTATTCTTCATCTACGATAAACGCACAAGTTTTTCGACTAAGTACGTTTACCAAAAAAATGCGTAGCTTGCAAATTAGTCTGCGCAAGACCGTTGTTGGGAAATTGGGCGTATTCCAATTACCATGCGTTATCGATGAGGTCCTTAGTTTTGAGTGACGTCACCCAAACAGAGTTTAGCCATACTCATTTCACCATTCACACGTGTTCCGTCCTGGATCCGCCGAATGCAAAGCTACTACCTACAAATCATTTACGCAGTCCTTGAACATTATTTTTTCTGCTATAAATGCAAATTTATAAAGACTACACTCAGCGTATCCATTTCACTACGACAACTAATGCTTTTTCTACTACTGCTACTGTTGTTATTATTATTTAATAAGGTAGCCTAAATACACTCGATTTTTACAAAGCTATGCAAATATTTAACCAAATATTTCCTTGTTGTGTACTGCAACCGTCGGAAAGTTAACTGTTTCAATTGAGATTTTTTACTATACCCACCACCCAAAGCTACGACCTGCACCTCTGCTCAAGACCAAGTTATTCCAGCCGCTCATCCAACAGTTATTCGTTATTATATATGCGCTATTTACCCAATCAGCTTTTTGCTATGGTCTAGGTCTAGCGATCCACAGCGAATGCGTGTCGCTAAGCTCGCACAGTTGGGACAGAGCAACTTTGCCGGAAAACCGGCAGGCAGGTAATATGCAACACGCAGTCGACTCTCTATGTGCTTGCGTACATACATACAGGTACATACATGACGACCCATGGGGCCGCTTTTTGTCCGAGGTAAGGCGCTAGGATAGAGCTCTCCCTGCGGCCTTGCCGCTTAGACCCGTTGGGTATACTTATATCTTCACAGGGAGGCGACATCAGACGACAGATGTATTGCTAGTTGGGTGCGGCAGAAAGTCGCCTTTTGTCTGCAGCGGCACATGCTGCTGCTGTTTCTGCTATTTCTCTGTCGCGTCTGTCCGCGACAAAAACCGCAGCTCCGTTGTTACTACGCGTTGTGTGCTTTAGCCATGCGTGTTCGGCCACCCCGGAAGCGGGGTAATGCGCACCAACAGAGACCCCTGAAGGCTGAAGCCGGAAATGCCGATAAACGTGCCATTTTTCTCCGCCCCTGTCGAGCTCCGACAACGAGTCAACGAAACTGCTCGATCCAGCTAGTTTCGCTGCTCGCTCAATGAACACAGAAGAAGAGTGCATGTTGCAGGTAGGCAGGAACCCCAACGTGCTAAACGAGAACAACGACGACGACGACGACCACGACGACAACCACCACCGCGATAACCACAGTCGTGTACATATGTACATGTTAACTAGTTTAACGCGAAGACACTACGTTGACATAGGCACGGCGGCGTAAGACTAACGTTACTGATATACATAGACGCTACGTAATGTTGCCACTGCGTCGCTGTTGGCCGTTGTTCATCGGTTGACGATCATCCATGAGACTTCGGCAACTACAGGAATTCGCCACCACGACTATTATACTACTCGAATTCTATATGAGAGCGGTTCAGCACTGCTCTTGTTCAGAAGCGCATGATTTGTGGTGCCGCAATATTTGTGATGAGGTGGCGAAGTCTGTCTAGCTAGACAACTAACTAGCTCAACTAAGAATTATCTGAGAATGTTCTCTTATCTTAGTTCGAGAGAGAGAGAAAAAAAGAACGATTTACTTTCATTCTCAGAAGTCTTCCGTTTCTTGTCAGTCCGAAGGAAAAAAAGAGAGAGGCTCTAGTACACGCACACATTTGAAGTTCTTCCCAGTGAACTGCTTTGCTGCAAGCAGTTACTAGAATGAGTTCATTAAGAAAGTGCAGACTGCCTAGATTGTTACTGCTATTGGTTACGCTGAAAATATTCTTTGTCGTGGCAACAGAACATGAAGAAAGCATTTTTGTCTATCGACTGTTCATATGGCGGATAGCCTGGTGGGCACATGCGAGCATCATAGCCTATTTTATTGTTGCGAAGCGCAGATTATTATGGGAGAATTGGGCCGCATTATGATCAGGTTTTGTCATATTACATCCAAAAACGTCCAAGAAAGTTAGGCCTCAGTGAATGTATTTCACACTTGTTAAAGTTTATTATGCTTTATTATGCCCTTCTGGTATGCTGAACTATGTTAATAGATTACACGTATACATATCCCCGTTTATAATGCAGTTAAGCTATATACAAATAATTTATGCTTTTGTATATCTAGGGAAAAATGCAAAGCCACTGCAATTGTTGCCACTTTTATACGCAAAAAAATTGTAACATATTGATCATCAAAAACTGGTAGCACAGTTCAGCGGAAAATTAACCACACGGTCTGGATTGTTAGAATTAGTTCTGTAAATAGAATGTGCTTGCGAGAATATAAGCTTGTAAAAACAATTTATTTCAGAAAACCACATTTTTCATTTTTTTGTCTTAGAAATAACACAAGTAGTAAGTATTACGTATAGCTGTTAGCGCTGGCTAAGATACGAGTAACAAATTATCGGCACTACTCGTTGTGCTTCGTGTCGGAATAGAAACTACGACTATTAATCACATCCGAGGCATACGACATTGTAAGCAATGCTAGTTGAAAACTCAAACTCTAAAGCGCATGCCTTGTTAACGTAGTTACGCACCAAGCTTATCTTCTCTCGAAGCTTGTTGAAATGTTTTGCCTTGCTTTGAGAACTTTTGAAGTACGCGGCGTCTCAAGCATCATAACCTCAAAGACCGACTTTGCAGCCGATGTCTCGAACAATGCTTCAGCTGGCTAGTAGTCGGAAAACTTTGAAGAGGTGTTTCGAGTCCTCAACCCAAGCGAGCAAGGTGTCCCCCCGTGTAGACGGGGCTCACCTGTTGGCCTTGGTTTTAGACATTCAGCTTAATAAATGCCATATGTCTCTTGCCTCATAGGTAATATACGTAGGTTGAGATGAACAAACATTATCTCTCTTTATATATATATATATATATATATATATATTACAGAAGCGGGCGATAGCGTTTCCTGCAAAACATTGTTAATTGTTACAGTTAATGAACATTTCAAACTCAATGAGGAATCACTGAATTTAAATACATTTGCCGTTTAGAAAAACACGGTCCGCATATATATATATATATATATATATATATATATATATATATATGTCCAGAGGTAGAAATAAATAAATGTCTCTAGGATATAGGTATTATAACTATGGGGCTGACTGGACATCGTCCCATAGCGAAAAATTAGTTTTTTAATTCTGTCGTGTTTGAAATACAATTACTTTCCGTAAAAGGATATTCAGTGGTGGCCATTAAAAATAAAATTGATGCTTTCATACTAATAAACAAAATATAGGATCATGTGATGTCTCATTTTGGGGCCTTCAAGTGCGACAACTTGAAAGCTTGCCATGGTAGTAACACAACACAGATCTTTAGAAAAATGCGCAAACATTTTACTTCGATTTGTACTAAATTTTGGTTTGTGATGACAGTGGTAATAAACGAAAAAAGTGAGTTCATAAATACAGCTAAGATTTTGCAAACGCGCAGCAAATATATGAGCAGCGTTTCCCAGTTAGACGCATACCTGATAGAATGCTGCAGATGCCAAGCATGACGCCAAACAACTTTTCATTTGAGAGAAAAGTGGCCTTCTTCCTGTGGGTTTGAGGAAGTTTCCGGCACGGTTTGGTGTGAGACGCGATCTCAAACGTAATCAACTATTTGATAATGATCAACATTAGTATTAGGATCAGTTAATCCAAGCTCAGTATCCTTTTGATTACCAGCAACGTGTTTTCTTTGGTCGCTGGGATATGTTGAAAGAGGGAAACACAAACGCAGCTTCTTGCTTTCTGCGCATGGAGCCTTGTTGACACAAGACGGCGTGCTTTCCGTTGGCTGTATGCACGCCGACGATTGCTTCTTAATTACTGTTTAGGATAGATGCTGTAAATGACAATCCAATAGAACGCTATTTACTCACCGAACGGTTAAATAAAATACCATAGCACGCATTTCTTTACGCGTCAAAAAATATGCACTTAAAAACAAACGAATGCAACGCATGTTAATTAAATTTAATGATAGAGATAAAACGTACGTAACATTTCAAATAAAAGGCAATTGTGTTATGATACAGGAGTGCCTCTACCTTTGCGCAGCTACCAGGAATTTTCTGCAAAAGCATATACTGTCTTACGTTACCGAAAGACAATCATGTTATTATGGGCAAAAAACTACCGGAAAGGTGAAACATTGACGACCAACGGGGTTACAGAGCAATGTTTAATGCGTACAGGCATTAATTGCCTACTTTGCTGCTTTTAAGGCTGTTTTATTGGCGTTCTTATATTTCCTATTCACCGCTAGCATCCAAGGTTTGGTCAGCAAAGATATTTATGATATGTGAAAATAATCTACTCCTATGGCATACACGTAAGTCAAGATATATATATATATATATATGTTTCCTATGGAATTGTTGAGATTTCTCCTGCGAACACAAAAATAACACACACATACACACACATAAAAACAAGGCAAGCGTGCTATTCATTGCGATGAACTGCTCAATCGACCGTCTCCGCGATACGACGGGTTACTCCATACTAAGCCAATTCAGGATTCCCTCTCAACAACGTCCAAATGTATTGCTCCCCTTTATTTCCTTTTTAGCTCTGTGAGCCGCCATCTTGCCGTCGGGTTTCTTTTCCCGGTTCTTCATCCCGCTCGTATGAGAGCCTTAGTTGAGCTTTCAGGCTGCTCTCTAAGTAGCCACGGACGACCCATCGACAGGCGGAGGACTTAGGGCTGATAGGAGACATCTCGAGACAATTTTTGCTTTTGTTAGATTTCGATGAGCCTCGCTTGCGCGATGCGACCTCGGTACGATCAAACTAAACAGGCAAAGCTCAAGGAACCAGCAAAAGCATTTAACATCGAGGGGAAGTTAATCTTCCTTCCGCCCGGCGCGCTCGTTCATTGGCCTTTGTGTCGTTCTAAAGGAAGGGCTTTGAGCCGATCGAGACCAAGGATGTTTCTTTCTGGCCAACAAGCTCACAGGAGGAGTTTTGAAGTGACTGCTAGGTTGACTTTCCGAGATTTGGGCCGGGACGAGATGAAAACGTCTCTCCGAAGTAGCACGGTGAAGCCTGCCCGGTAAGTCGGAGTGTCGAGTATTTCGAGCTCGTTGAGAGTAGTGACGCTGGCCGCTGCTGTGGTCGCCCACAACCGCCCAAGGGACTCCGAATCGGAAAAGCCTGTGGGACTGGGATTAGGTAGTCGTTTACGTTAGAGAAACTGTGCGTGATTCTAGCTAAATGACTGCCGCACGTTACTGCAGCGCCGAAAGCTAATTGGCTCGTATACCAGTTTTCCAGTATAAATTCCAGTATACTGCATGCAACAGCTGTTATCTTAACAAAAAACTTTTTTCAGGCCAACATTTAACGTCCACGGGCTTGCTTTTGCATTCGTAAGACGGGCCCCATAAATACAAATGTGCAACGGTGAGAATCGAACCCGGGCACTTATGTGTCTCCTCTGGCCGCGAGGCGCACGCGAATGCACCGGGCTCGACAAGGCAAATACATTTGTTTTACAGGGGCTAGGAACAAAAATGCATAACGCACACCCTTTGGTCTGGGTAGTGTGGGACTCTCAAACCCACTAACAACCTGGTGACCTCCTAACCTACATGACCGGGATACTTGTAGTATTACTTCAGTGAAGGCTCGACAAGGCAGCTGTTATCTAGAATGTCATTGTTGTCATTTCTCTCCTGTCGATTTCAAACCCGTTCAGCACCACAACGGGTGAAGTGGCTGAGGCCTGCGGCGCGCTAAATCGCGTGAGGCCTTGCGTTAATTTGACCGCGCAACCTAGACGCTAGACAAAGCATGTGCCCTGTGTGTGTGTGCTCTGACGTAAAGCATTGACTCTTCGGACGCGAGTCAACAATGCGATCCTTGTGACCTTGCTTTCATGTTGTCTCGTTCGCAAACACAACTTGGGCAAACAACTCAGCTCGTCGCGGTTGGAGCTTTAGTCGGTGCAAGTGAAAACCTATTTAGAAGTTTCGTGCAAGTTCATCCTTTCTTGCAATTCATTAGCGAGACGTATAACAGTATCTGGTTTTGTTTGGTATTCGCGATATAAGATCACGTCGTTTAGACTACTACGCAAAATGTGCCGACCATTTGAACTATCAGTGGAAAATAATACCGGTAGATTAGATGCAGTCTTAAGTAGAATATACACATAATATGTAGTGCAACCGATTAAGTGAACGTTGTGAATAGCGAGATGTGGTTCTTAAAGCAAAATGAAACACTTCCTTTAATTCTACTTTTTTTTAAAAAATATATATACACATATATATATATATATATATATAGTACCCCAGTACACCCTTTACTAAATCTATGTGATGTAAATGAGATAAAATTGCAAGGTAAAATACCCGGCTGTAGAGTTATAGGTTCAGTCAAGGGCACAACGTTTGCACGTCACAATATTGTATTTCAAAGGGATACTATATTTCGTTCAGTGGAAGTTTCACATGTTGATCGAAAAAAGCATCCAGTACATCTATGGTATATTGCCACTTCGTAGGCCACCTTTAACTTGGACTCAATGCATTCAATATAAGTAAACGATGATTACATTTACTGAAATGCAACTTAAATATCGACAACATATCTACATGATATAATTTATTTATTGAAAATTGTATTCGTAACATCTGTTTGTATTGTTCTGCGAGATCTCAGGAAGCCCTACGGTGGAAGGAAGGGTCCCTTGACGGACGACGCGCTGAACCTCGATCGATATGCGCTGCAGTAGGTACTCTACATAACGAGGATCCTTTGTGAATGCAATTAGACGTTTTCCAAGATTCGTGAAGATTTTTGTCGTTTCCTCAACTATGGGTCCATACGTTTCTATGACGATTGGCTGAATGAGAAACTGCGAACGATGTTCTCTGTATCTGTATTTGCAAACTTGCGGTCCTCTACTAGACAAGCAGAGGCATCAGCTTTCTGGTTAGTTCGAGCAACATAGCTCCTGGCTAGTGTACACGACACGGTGACGTCCTATACAAGTAGGCGACCTCTCTCCCAAAGGGTTATTGTTTTACCGTCTGGTCGTAACCCCCTCTTGACGCTGAGGCCGAGTGGCTCTTTCATGGCCGTCACTTGGGCACTCTGCTGTGCACAGCAGACGACGTCGTTAATTGCGTAGTGATGTCGGTAGCGGCTAACGCTGTACCTTCACGATACACCGTGTTCCCCCTGTCGAACCGGGTGGCGCAGTGCATTTGCCTGCGCCTCGCAACCGGAGGAGACACATAGGTGCGCGGGTTCAAGCCCCACCGTTGCACATTTGTATTTGTGGGGTCCGTTTATGAAGCAATGCGAAAAGCAGTCCTATCAACGTTAAATCTTGGCTAAGGGTCAGTCCGAAAAAAAAAATAGACTGTGCTCCACTGTTCTCGTTACGGACAACCAATTTACACAACGGTTGCAAGGAAGAGCGGCACAAATATGATACGGAGGGTGTTATTGTCCAGCAACAGGCGTGAGAACGGCCTGCAACCACTTGCCACTCATAGGATCGAAGCAAGCTAGTGATCTGGCCTTGTAAGGCCTAGTTTGTGTCTGAGAGACCGGTAGAGACTTCCATTGCGCTTTAAATTCGTCCAAGCTCGTACCTAGCCGTAGGCTAAGCCCGTTTGATCACTTCCGATGTACCTTCCGGGCCGATGGAAACGATTAGATATTTACAATCTGTGGTTTAGTCTAGTTAGCACGACAGGGTTAGATCTTTGGCTCTTGGCGAACACCAAGGCCACCTGCGCTGATGTGCAGCGTAATTAAGACCCATGCGTTGTCTTCTAGGCGCACATTGACGAAGCACCCA
The DNA here is from genome assembly GCA_003439945.1 of Dermanyssus gallinae. Taxonomy (NCBI): domain Eukaryota; kingdom Metazoa; phylum Arthropoda; class Arachnida; order Mesostigmata; family Dermanyssidae; genus Dermanyssus; species Dermanyssus gallinae. The sequence continues at coordinate 259,345 of QVRM01004455.1, forward strand.
AGTGTCGTTCGGAGCAGTTCGTCAAAAATGTTAAGTTTGTATACTATCGACTTATATAAGCTAAAATGGTCCTCACGACGTGATACTTGTGACCTTGCAGCCAAGAAGCCGTCTCGCAGTGGGAAACACAATCCGAGTGTCGGATCTTGAGCAAGTTATCTTCTAGCTTCGTTCCCATTCACCGTTCCACCGTTCCACCGGGACGACGAGACAAAGAAGCAATTGGCGCTGCGCAGCAGCAAAAATTAATTTGGTTTAAACATTTAACATTTTATGCGAGAGGAACTGCTTTTTAATGAAATGCGAGGTTTCTGCTAGAGATTTATAGTGGCGTCTGATAGAGATTTATAGTGGCGTTACCGACAGGAAAAGCAATGAGCTTCTTGAGCATTTACAGAACAGAGGCCTGCATAGATTAAGTGAACGAACCACCGACCTTCCGTCTGGCCTGTTCGAGATTAACTTCCCACTCCTAAATAACACATTCGTAAGGTACTGTACGCGGCATCTTCAGCCTTAGTCGGATTTTTCAGCAGCCGGTGTGCAGCCTGACATGAGATACACAAAGCGGCTCCTTGCTCGGATAGGCAAGCAGACTCGCTTCATATATAATGAAAAACACCTGTCAAGCTGGTTAAAATGTGCCACCGTGAGGTGGTTCGACACCCTGTCAAGACCGTACATCAGCCCCGGAACAATCTTAAGCATGAAGAGCCTCACTGCTGAGAGAACGGACAGTCTTCGGACACTGCCTACTTCCCCGTAAAGAGAGACAAGGGACTTCCGTACTGTTTTGTTTGCATGCGCTGTGGACGTCGTTCCTGTATAATAAACCCGAAGGCCAAGATACTGGAAAGAGTTAGCAAACTCCAATGGTTGGCCGCAGCAACGTATAACGTCTCTGGCAGCCAATCGACCTCCACGCCTGAATTTCATGGCTTTGGTCTTCCTGGTGTTTATCTCAAGTTCCTTCGAGACAAGGACCGCCTCTATCATAGAGGTAACGATATCATCTGCATACATTACCACTACGGCTTTTTGGTACTCCTGTCGGACGTAACCGACGAGGTCAGCAAGGAGAAGTGTAAACGAGACGCAGCATAGCGGGTCTTCTTGCGGAGTTTCCACATTTTGTTTAATCTCTAAAACACCCTGCTCACCGTCTACCAACAAGGTGTCCTCCTCAAAGAAACTTGCTATTACACTCAGGAGAGAGCCACCCACTCCTTCTCGTTGGAATGCTTCAACTAGCAGATGGCGAGGGGCTTTGTCAAAGGCCTTAACGCAGTCAATAAAGACTGCATACAGATGATCTTTGGGTTGTGCCACAGGTCTCGATTTCTGACTGGGTCGCTCGATTTCTGACTGGAGAACATGGATTGCATCACGGGTGCCTCGGCCTCTATTAAAACCGAATTGCTCTGGTGGAAGTGCCTCTTCAGCCACCCGCTCAAGCCGTCGATTACGTCCGTCAATAACCAATTTTAAAAAAATCTTCTTCAGTGTGCGTTCTGACGCCACTCTACGATAGAGATTTGGATCCTGCTTGTCATCACCATGCCTACCCTTGAACAGAAGAGAAAGCCTGGCGACATGCCAGACTTTAGGCATCCGCCCCCTCTCTATAATTTCGTTAAAGAGATCACAAAGAGTTTCTGCCAAGAGACGAAGTGACTGGATCCAATGCTCATAGCAGACCTGATCGGGCCCTGAGCTCTTTCTCTTCGGGAGTGACCTGACACACCTCCTCCACCTCGAATAGCAGATTCATGTTGTGCTGCTATAGCATAAGCGGATGCTGTACGATTGGATATACGGCCGCAACGTCACGATTGAATAAGAGATTAGTTAGGTGGCTCCTTACCTGCCCGTCGCTAAGCGGATTCACCGCCTTATTACCTTAAATGCGCGACGTTAAGCGGTGAACTTAAAACGGAGCATTTCGGGCTCCTGCGTCAAACGCGGGATCTCTCCCTAATTCCTATATCCGCCTTATAGCCGACAGAGAGTTACCTACAAGAAACTCCGTATGGAGAGTAAGCGCCTATAAGATAACGAATTGGAGATGCGTATGCTTGATAGAACAGAGCGAATACCATGTCTAGGTTGTTCACCGGCTGAATAAAATCACGCAAAGCTTGACAAATGAACAGTTGCAACAGTACTTAACTGCCCTTCTGCTCAATGCAGACGAGCCCACACTAGACCCAGTTTTTAAGCGACCGCTTTTTCTGGAGCAACAACACAGAAATTCGCCGCTTCGGTGAAGTCCGATGTTTGTGCAGGGAGCTGTGTTATCTTTAGCCAGGCAATCGCCAGAAGCACAAACCCGGGGCTTAGCACGAGCCCCAGGCTTAGTCTGCTGCTATTTAAGGGCAACACTGTGACAACGTGAAGGATCCCACTGTGGAGAAGACCCTAATTCCGGAGCAATGAAGGTTTGGGAAGGGTACAAAGAACATTTGTCGAATTTGTCGACAACGCAAAACACTTACCGCATCGTAAGATACTGAAAAGAAATACGCAAAATACCAAAGAAAGCAATTAAGTTTCGCCGTGAGGGTCAATGAGATGCAGCAGACGTAATACCTCATTGTGGTCAACGGGGGCATTACGTCTGCTACAACTGGTGCTTGTCAACCCCATCCCGTATTTGGCTCTGAAACTACACGATATGGAAACGACATTTACCCAGCACATTGGTGACACGTATCGGGCGTATATCGCCTGCTAATTAAGCAATGTTTGTTGAAATAGCAGGAAAAAGTGATCGAGGCCGCGGCAGAAGTGACGCAGTTAAATGTGTACGCCGCCAGAAAGCTTTCCGATAGAATGGTATGCACTAGTCGGCAAGTCGGCACACAAGACACATTGCACATGGTAATTTCAGAGTAGTGCCAACTAGCGACCCTGGCTACGCCGGCAGGAATCCAGCACCGTTTGGTGCCGGCAGCCATCTCGGTGGCAACATTAGACGGACTCCTGCCTGCAGCGAGACAACCATTCTATTCACTCGTTCATCTATCTATACGTCTTACCTCTCCCGGCCAAGCCATCTATAATGCCTACCTCCCGGGCAAGCCATGAGGCGGAGCGCCTTGCTCATTGCCGTGCCGTGGGAACAGACTGCACGGTCTATGAGGACTGCGGCGGCGGCGCCGAACCGTCTACCGGATATTACCTTAAAGGTATTACTGCGGCAAGCCGTTATGGCCGCCGAGACGGCAGCTGCGTAATCATATCCTGTCCGATAGGCAGAGCTACTGGCACTGCACCAGCACAAACAGCAGCAGGAAGACTGTAGCAACAACAATAAAAACGACGACAACATCCGCAGCATCAGCAACAACGACAGCAACAGCTTCTGGAGCAGCAGCAACAACATCAACAACAACAAGAACACCAGAGAACAACAACAACGACAAAGTACTTAGGAGCAACAGCAACAACGACAACAACAACAACAGCAACACCGACAACAACAGCAACAACAACAACGACAACAACAACATCAATAACAACAACAACAACAGCAACCACAACAACAATAACAACAGCAACCACAACAACAGCAGCAACCACAACAACAATAACAACGAGAACGACGGCGACCGATAATAGCAAAAATCAACTGCAACAGCTTCTGGAGCAGCAGCAGCAACAACAAAAACATCAACAACAACAACACCAGAGAACAACAACAACGACAAAGTACTTAGGAGCAACAGCAACAACGACAACAACAACAACAACAGCAACACCGACAACAACAACAACAACGACAACAACATCAATAACAACAACAACAGCAACCACAACAACAATAACAATAGCAACCACAACAACAGCAACAATAACAACAACAGCAGCAACCACAACAACAATAACAACGAGAACGACGGCGACCGATAATAGCAAAAATCACAAAAGCAATAACAACCTCGACAACGATAACAGATCAGTAGCTCGTTAACGTGACATACAGATGCTGTTTGGTGGAGCACACACGCCCGAAGAACCCGTTATGATGTCGGCCGCACCTCCAAATGGAAGGTTACGAGTACCGTGCAGGATCGCGCCATCCTGGTTGGTGTGTGACAGCCGCATTATGATTGCGTGCACAAACAAACCACGCTATCGGAGCAACCATAGCCCGACGGGCCTCCGGGGGTAAGTTCTTGCGTGCATTCTGCTATTGACCTCTTGCAGCTAACTGCTGATGAGTGCCTGCCAGTGCAACACAGAGACTCCCTCGTGCTATCGGATTGGGTATTTATCGATTGTACAATCGTAACAATAACATTAATCATACAAGGTCACCTGCATATCCGCATAACGGCAAAAATTGGGTTTGTGCCTCCGGCGCTACGTCGGAATACAAATAAGGGCACAGTTGGGAACAAAAATACTTGCGAAGAGAAGCCAGAGCGAGAGAGGTAGAGGGAGAGGGAGCGCGTGAGGGAGAGAGAGATAACGTTCTAAAAATATGTTTGTGTTGCATCTTGGAATCGTTTGAGTAAATGGTTTTTGATACTGCTGAGCACGGTATGATATCCTCACAACCGTAATGGTATATTCGACAAAATAATATATATATATATATATATATATATATATATATATATCCTCATAACCGTAATGTTATATTCCACAAAATAATATATATATATATATACGTGTTTTATCAAAGTGGAATATTTGTTTATACACATGGATTTTGCAAAATAATTCGACATAGTTAACTTAACATGAAAAAAAACAAGAGTGTTTACGATTATTAAAACATTGACGAAGATATAATGCTATTTCTATAAAAGAGGGTATTGGTGCAGTGTGATTTTTTTGTTCTTACAAGCTATATACATGCCATCCCTTGTTAGAGAACTACTTCACATAAATCTGGCTCAGTTACATGAATGCGCGTTTCAGAGTTGCTCTTTTCTCCGCGGATGGTTGTGGGATTATTAGCGTAACTTTGTTCTTAAAAAAAACTATAAATATATTAATAGAACAGTTATAAATCGCAAAATCTTGAAGACTAGCAAAGATTTCCGTTACGCGATATAACTCGTCTGCGACACTTTTCCCTCAAAAGCTCGGTTGTTTTGTCGGCGGTTTGTTGAAACCGTAGTTTACTAGACCTGATTCTGTCCGCATTAAGCAAAAGACAATTAAGAGTCATGCTGCAATAATGCCATTCATCGTAGGGTGGAAAAGATGGCGTCCAAGGATTCCTTTGGACGAGCGGCCACATCAGACTGCCATGAGCACATGCAACGGGTCTTTGTGAATCACGTGAGGGGTCTATCTTGTTACCCAGATGCAAACATTATGTTTATTCACGCTTGCATTTAGATATAAATGGGCTCTATGGGAAAATTGTTTCCAGATATTGTCTTACACTGTCGCCCACGTCGACGATATTTTCAGCCGAACGAGCGCTCCATGCTCTTCCGCGGCTTAACGCATCACGAACCCATCATAAACCTTTTGCACAACTCCACGAATGATGTTCTTACAAGGCAGGTTATGTCGACTGTAAATTGCACGAAAATATTGCTAGCATACCCATAAAGAGTTTCCTTTTGTATGATACATTTTTACAATATCTATGCGTTCTTCCGATGAGTTACGCTCAATCTTGTATTTGGCAGCCCTACCCTATTCTGTGCACGAACTGATCGGAGTTTATTGTTTACGTTTGGCTCAAAGAAGTAAGGAAAACGAGGTTCTAAATTTTAGACTTTTAAGAACCCTGAGATGATAAAAAACAACGAATTCGCATCAAGTTGAAAACCTAATCATGTGTTCTAAAATTAAAGTTACTAACTGCATATGGTGATCGAACAGTGTCCCGAAACACTGTACATACGTGATTTTCTAGCATAGACGAATATCCGAACTAAACGCATTTGTGCTGGGGGCACTCACGTTTAGACAACGTAAAAACGTGAGCCTAAATTGCAATTTTTGGGCAATGCGGGAGTAACTATGACTCCCTTTTCCCGTTATTAGCCAGCGGCGCTCGAGTTACGCGTGCTGTGGGTATCTTCACCGCAAATAGGAAGTTGGTCAGGTGTAACCTCCCTACAGTATAATTCCCTAGGCTCCATTTAGCCATGAAAGGCAAGGCATACGATATAGATTATTTGGCAACCAATTCATGTTGTCATATTGTCGTGGTCCACTCGAAGACTGTTAAGGCTTACTGCGTAACGGATTGGAGTGTGCGCACTCAACCTAGTTTGGATGCATGCTGTGTTGGCCTATCAGGCACAATGCTATGTCGACTTCGTGACGGACTAGAAAAAACCGAAAATGAGCTTTGTTTGGGATAGGCCTTCGGATATACTCTCATCTCACTAGCAGAAGAAAGCTCTAAAAAAGTGATTTTGAAGCGGCGTTTGCTTAGGCGGCTGATGCACCGTTCAAAACGGGTCGTTGCCGTGGCATCCATGATTAGCACAACAATCGCAAGTTCAAGCTCCGGCCTTCCTGGTTGTATTTATAATCATATATCATACATATTTATTCACCATGTTGTGCGAAATTTACACGCCACAGCTGACCGCCGCATCAAATTAATGGCGCTGCATTGGAGATCGTCAGCCACTTTACTTGTGGCTGACGATCTCCACCTATAGCCAGAATAGACCTCCACCTATAGCGCATAGAAGGATAGCCACGTACCGTGGCTGTCAATGCCCTGCCTTAGTTTCCTTAAAAAAAAGAGCGGTATCCTAGATTATCTCGTTCCAAATAAGGTATGAACTAGAAATTGTGTACAAATAATACGTATCGCACAGGCATAAGTGAGGAGCAGGAAAGATCCCGTCAACGCACCGGCATGCAGTTCACTCATATACGCCCACATCTAATCAAAAGCAACGGCAATCAATTGCAGTGATATTTGAAGAAGCATCTTTATCCCTCACGTTTTAGCCAATGTTATGAAAAGGGATATACATTTGTCACCAGAGAGCGCCACTTATAGCCGCACTAGTGCAACTAATGCAATAATGTGTGGTACTCATCAGACTCCATATACGAGGGCGGATCGGAAAGTTCTAGAACTTTGAATTTTGCCATCAGACCGAAACAACCAACGCTTTGCGTGTCTTAGAAGCGCCATTCATCAGCTACACACACGCATGCCATATTTCGCCAACTAGTGGCGGCGCTTATTGTGTGAGTTCGAGTTCGGTTCAAAGAAGTGAAGAAAACGAGGTTTGGCGATCCTTAAGGAGCCAAGGACGCTGACCTGAGAGAAGTATGGCTAACCGATGCTTGATCTAACAGATCTGGTTTTGTTCGTAAAACTAGCACACAAGAACTGATCGCTCAATTGGTGCCTTTCAATCAGGAGTCAGGCGCAAATCGATAATAGGGGGTCCGGTAGCAGCAGCAAGTATTAGAATGTATTGGTGTACAGTGTACTCAACATGATTCAGTGTAATACAAAAATGGCGCTGGCTTCGCCCTGTAGTCAATTCGTACGCCGTGTAGCCACGGTATTCGTGTGCTGTGTATTAAAAATATTAGCTAACTATGCAGGAAAATATCTGTCGATATGCGACAGATTTTGCAACTGTAAGATGTGCAGGAAGCTCAATTCGTCTTATCTGCTGGCTGAATCGTCCACAGAAAATAATAAAAGCTACTCTTTAAAATTCTCGCTACCACATCTTCACTTTGGTTACGCTTACGACATATTTACTCAACCCATGACTTGATTATTGTTATCAATCTCTGAAGCCATCCAGGGTCTTCTGTCACCGCCTAAGGTTTTAATTCGGATATTTCCCGACGGGTATTAATTTGCTGCAAGTTCAATTTTTTTCAAACTTATTTTAGTTGCAATTATATACATTCTTATCTTCAACTTTGCTTACATTTTGCCCCCGTAATAACGCATTGGTTTACCGCAAACCCTACTGACAGACGTATCTCTGTTTAGGTGAGCCCTCTCTCTAAGGTATCTCCGTAAAACACGTTGTTTGTCTCAGAGTTTCTCAGGATCCACCTCACGGTGGACAAATTTCAATACTAGCTAAACACATTTTCAATACACCTTACTGGATCTTCGCTGAATACTGTAGGCGTTCTCTTAATCGGCTGACCTCACAGTAAACCCAGCCGCAAATCGTCTACATCAAAGAATTTGCCACACCGCTACACTACCGATGTCAGGCTTACGCTGAATGTCAGATTGGCTACCGCGGTAGACTAAAGATATTGGAAGTTCTATAATTAGTTAATTTGCTTCTTGCGAATCTTTATTTGAGCTGGTGCTCCTGCAACTCATCTTTCTCTTGAGGGCATTCAAAACGTGGCCTGCACTATTTACGGGCTAGCCAGATGGTACAGTACGAGGACAATTATGGGACAGCACAGAAGGCTTGTGTGAAAAGTGACTACACCATTAGAAAAACAATGGAAGTAGTTTTTAAGCATGATTTCAACGTTGCCTTTGAACTTGTGCACTTTATGGTCTAAATGATTTATTTAACATGTATCGAAAATTAGTCGCATCGCAATGAAAACAATGTTTTGTTCTAACACAAGTGTATTGCGGAACTGCCTATTTTAACTGTAAGCTTAATTAAATTCAATAGTGTGTATTGTTCTTACACGTACTAATAACGATTCGATGGGATTTTCAGTAAGGAAAACATGAAGGCAAATTCGTTACCCCGAGAAAGTGTAGCATCGTCGTGCATAATGAATAAATACCATCACCAATAACCCTTAAAAACATTGCAGCTAAACCCTTTCTTCCAGGTGAGCCGTTGACTTGAGGCACCGCTACAAGTTTGACCCTCCTGCCTAAAGAATTTGCATTCCACACCATGATTGAGCCGTAATTTAAACATTGCGTAAATCGCTCTAGTCGTCTCCGGTATGCTATCCCGCTCTCTCTCTCTATCACCTACAGAGGCCTTCTAGTTTCATTCAAGAAATAAATGGCCTGCCATTTGTCACCGGTTCAATTTTCCGACAAACGCTTCGTGCTTGTCGGTCAACTGCGGTCGTCTGTGAACGTATAGCGCGTCTGTGGGACCCAGCATTGCCTTTATGCCTTTACCATATTTATCTTATTATCCCGCCAGCGCCTTATTCTTTTGGTGTTACTGTTACACTTCTTATATATTACAGATGTTAATTAAGTCTCGAAAACGGCATAGCTGGCGCAGACCGACATGTTTCATGATGATATTTGGAACAAATGAGGCCGCAAAATGTCGAGCGATACTTGTCACGAGGGTCATGGAAATCAGTCCTATAGAATAGATGCCGGCGCCCTGTAGCATGTTTATGGCACTTCCTTCTTCATCTGCTCAAAACTCCTTCAAAACGCATGCAGTGAAGGCATAGGCAGAAGTCGAAAGCGGCAAGCTGCTAAGCGGATAGATGTTCCCAAATTAGTGTGATACCATATGATGCCACCGAGGTCACCTTCAGGTTGAACAACACTAAGGCTATCTTTACTGAGAGCTTCTGTGGCGTCGGGATTGAAGTCTTGGCGACAATGATACTATAACTTCGTTAAGATATGTGCGCCGAGAACGATGTGCCGCTTGGAATTAGCTTAACACCAAGATAGGTAAACTTCGAGACAAATTCTATAGGAACAACATCCAAACCAAGTCTACCATCTCTCCCCAGGGGGCTTTTAGTATCTGAATTTTAGAGCCTTTATCCCTGACACGTTATTCGTTAAACTGTTGTGCTTACTGGGAACAAAATATATATGTCGAAAGTCAAACGTGATTATATGTCGAAGTTCAAAAGTGAGCTGCACAGTTCTTAAATATATTGTTAGAAGGGTATATACATATATATAAATTAATATCAAGGAAAAAACATTAGACTTTGCAGGTAAAAGCCAATGGCAATTTAACTAGAAGTGTCTGCAGTAGCTTTGATTAGCTTGCTATTTACGGTGCCGCTTGATAAGTCAAAAATGTTGATACATATTGATGGCAACCATGAACTAACATGAACAATAGATACATTATTCCGTTTATATATACATGCACACAAAAATTAAGATATGCTATGCATATATATATATATATATATATATACATGCCAGCTAATGATCTATCATAGACCTGCTGTGTAAGTCTGAGCATGAAGTATGTATGTGTATTAGTTCGACAGGTTATTCGATCTACAGTTACTACTGTAGATCGAATAACCTGTCGAGCACAAGCGATTACTAATACGACACATCCATCTCGGTCGTCGTACGTCTAATCAATGTTGTTCGTCTCGGCTAAAAATGTGGGCACTACCGAGCGGCTGGCTGGCTGGCTGGGTTTACTATGCCCATGCTTTATGGCGAGACTTGTAGCCGGAACCTAGAATGAGAGAGGAATAGAGAGAGAGAGAGAGAGAGAAAGAAAGAGCCTAGGTTTGTGGAGCTCTGACGCGCGCATAGTTCCTTCCGAATAATCGTGCAGCACGCTCTAGAGATGGGCGCGCAATCAGACCCGTCGCCGACCCGTATCGGTCACAGCCGAGGTGGCTTCAGGAGCCGAGGAAGTCTACTGTTGGGTGGTGGCGGCGGCGGTGGGGGAGTGAGCCCTCTTTGATCTGGCTCGGAGCCTCCTCTATCTGACTGCCGTAGCTGACGGTAACGATCTCCTGGCAGCAACAGTCAAGACACCGTTATGACGAAGCTCTCTTCGCCGTCGTCGACACGACCTCGACTCACGGTGACCCAATGATCATCTGATGATGATGATAGCAGAGTAATCTCTGTCCGTCTCACCGTTCATTTTGCTGGTCTTCGGGTCGAGCCCGGCTAGCAAGGATTGGCAGGCCAGAGATTGATGCTGTTATGACAGCAGCAGCAGCAGCATCGCTACACTCGGCCGTATGTCACCGCTGTTTGTGCCGACCACACGAGAAACAAACGAGTATAAGAACAAGAACCAGAACACGAACCAGAGCAAACGAGGCAAAAACGAGCAGGAAGGGCATAAGACGAACTGCCTTATTCCCTTAAATCTAGCACCATACCTATAGCTGGTCTGCTTCTCCAATGAAACAAACAGGACTGCGACTTCCTGTCTCACCTACTATGTCTTGGTGTGATACGCGTGTAGGGTTGCTGTTGCCCTGTTAGGTTAGGATTCTAGCAAATATTACCAAATGCTACAGCAGTTGCAACTGCCGGTAGCGCTGGTTACACGCGGTGGTACCATGAGCGTGGTCGCGAGAGTACAGTTAGCAACGAAAGCAATAGCAACAGAACATTAGCTAACCAAACCGCAGGATGAGGAGAGCTCATAGAGCGGATCGTAGACGCTGTCTCGCGCGGCGTCCTGCTACTCCCTGCACGGAGGTACGAGATGATGAATTCCCCGTAAGGTAAGAGGGAAAACAGGCGGATGATCGCTCGATGATCGAGTGGAAAACTCAAACGGATAGGCGGTCGCCAGGTGGCTTAACGTCGTAGGAGGGTGACGATGGCGGCAATATTGTTGATGACGGTGATTACAACAAGTATCTGTCCGCAGCGTTTTTTCCCGTTGCGGCGAACCCGCTGGTGTCGCTGCTGTCGTCGTCATCGTTCGCCGCTGTGTAGCTGGGTTTATTATGACTATACATGTGTTATTGTAGTTTTTGTTGTTGATGATGATGTTGTTGCTGTTAATAATGATGTTGTTGTTGTTATTGTTGCTGCCATTGTCGTTGTTGTTGATGTTGTTATTGTTGCTGCCATTATTGTTGCTGTTGTTGGTGTATGATGAAAACTCACACACCTATGCAGAGCACAGACGTCGTCGCTTCCGTCTATGCATGCAGAGTAACAACAACAATAACAGCAGCAACAGCAGTAACGACAGCAGAAACGCGTGTAAACGTCAAGCTTGACTGAAGAGTGGCTGGCAGAGAGCGAGATGCGATGGCTGAACGACCACCCCGACCACCACCGGCAAAACTCAAAGCCGCATGGTTTTCGAGTTGGGCGACAAGCCACTGCGGAAGCTTGTAGTCTTGTCTTTGAACAGGATCGTTGGTGATGCGCCTATTATTTGGTGCCTTGCACTATATATATATATATATATATATATATATATATATATATATATATATATATATTATTAATACGCTTTATTTACGGAAATATTTAGTCTGTTAACATCAAGTTTCCATGGAGTTAGCGAGTTACTCTCCAAGGGAACATATATATATATATATATATATATATATATATATATATATTATAAGCAAGAACAGTACGTCAGACTTTGCAAGTGATGGCCAAAGGCAATGTAACTGGAAGTGCTTTTCAGTAGTTCCGATTAGCTTGTTCTTTCCGGTGCCGCTCGATTAGTCAAATATTTTGATACACATCGATGGCAGCCATGAACTAACTAAAACATGATCCTGCTTATATATATATATATGTATATATGTGTACAATAAAATAGGTAATGTATTTATACACAAAAATAAATCATTAAAAAAAATTAAATTAATAAAAACATATATATATATATATTTATATATATATATATATATATATATATATATATATATATATATATATATATATATATATATTTACATTTATGCATGCCAAAAAACCATGGGCCTGCGTTGTATGATCTGGCTCGGAGCCTCTTCTATCCGGCTACCGTGGCTGACAGTACCAGATAAATTGCGGGTCAACGCATAAAGAAACTGATCATACCGGCGTATTTGACAGAAAAATCATGCATTGACTTGTTCTTCCGCAAACGTGGATTTTGCACAACTATGTAGGAGTAAGAAAGGCAGACTAGCTCTTTTTATAAATGTCATCCGTACTTTAAAAAAAATACGTTGGCGCACCCTCCATTCACTGGGAATAAATATTTTCTTGCTGAGTTCTACCAAACTTAAAAATTAGTACATACGGTAATAATAACAATAATAATAATAATAGTTTAGATGAATTTGTTTATATAACCCTTAGACTGGAAGAAATTTTTTTTTGAGTTGCTTGACAAAATTTACTAAATGTTTGCCGTTAGTAACGTTCCCTAGGCTTCGTTGCACACAGACATGTGAAAACGTTCAGTTTCTTTGGTGTGCCTTGTTCGTTTACTGTAACAATTCTATTAAGAAAAGGTTGCTTGTGTGACTTAATTAATTTGTATTTTCCCAATAGTAGAATCTAGAGCACATTTGTATTAACAACTTAATGATCATAGTAGCGGTGTCAGACCTAAAAGGCTTATCAATCCACGTTTAAACCAATAATGTTTAGATAACGGGATGATGTAAAAATTATATAGAAATTCTTCTTAAAAAGCTTCCTCTCATAGCTAAGGTAATATCGGGTCAGCCAATTTATGCCAAAGCCACGTTTGCTCGTCTCCGCTATAAATGGCTTACAGTAACAGTACTAATGCCGTGACAAGCAGGTATATACGATAAATGTAAACATTTGGTAGCACTTCATCAAGAGGTATGAAAAGAGATGTCTAAGTGAATTTCATACTCTATACCCATGGCAGACTTAACTGCATTTTGCATCCTGAGCATAATATGAATGCTATATGCTACGCCAAGTGTCTAATATTGTTTAGGTCAACGTTCTCTTGGGTAAGCTATGTTATATATATATATATATATGCGTGTGTGTGTATAACCGCTATAGTAATAAACCATGATAATATGAAGATAATCGCTATAGTGGAAGTCGGGTGTCCTATTTGTTCAAATAGAGTCATCAACGCACGTCGTGGCCAGGCAATTAGAGCATAATTGTATTGCATGAAAAATTACATATTATATATACATATACATATGTATGCGGTTCGAATAATGCATAAGTTGGCGCCCAGTACGTATGCAACGTACGCACTGACGCAATAACGATCGGAAAGATGGAACTTGAAGGCAATTCAGATGTCATTCTCACGATTCAGACAAATTGTGACATCGAAGGGAGGGAGAGAGGGGGGATTACGAAGGAAAAGAGCCGACAATCAACTAAAAATGCCAGTTATTCCAATGTTAGAAGACGTTCCTTGTTGTTTTTGTTGTTGGTGTTGCAGTTCAGGTGTCGTTATTACGTGTCTTCGTGTTACGTAAGCGTCTATCAGCGGCAAAGTCTAATGGATGTGGACATACAGCTCGCGTATCTCTCACTGTCGTGGTCAGAACCGTTGTGTCTGTAATCACGGCGAATTGATGGACGCTAGCCGCATCTACAAACACCGGGCTGTGTTATTACCCATTAACTTCTGTGACATCGTAATTCTTCACGTTGTTTTTCTGTCTCGTCTACATATCCACCCAATATATATATATATATATATATATATATAGATGCATCATAAATAAAAACACATATATTCTATAATATAGTAGAATAATAATATCAGGTCGAAACATTTTCGAACAAATGCAGCGGATCGCCAGATATGTTCGACTGAACCGGAAAGCACGCCAGCATATAATTAAATTCAATATATATACACGGTGTGTTCAAAACGTATCGCGACTTTTGAATTTTCGCGGGTTACGTATATTCGAATTTCGATTTTTTGTGGCGTTATGTTGGTACTCATGTCTCTCACTTATGCCGACAAGCTCGGCCATTTTGAATGTTCACTTAATTGTTGACAGCTGCTTTGCTTGCACGTTTTTTGGATCGTCTTCGATTTTTACCTATTCAAAAAAATGGATCAAAGAACCTGTATCAAATTTTGTGTGAAAAACGAAATTAAGTGCGCGGATGCATTCCGAATGTTGACTGTGGCATACGGAGAAGCTACCTTGGACCGAAGCAACGTTTATCGGTGGTACAAAATGTTCTCAGAAGGCCGAGAAGATGTGAACGACGAAGAGCGTGCCGGACGCCCGAGCACTTCAACAACAGACGAAAAAATTAATGAAGTGGAGAAAATGGTATTGGCCAATCGTCGAATCACCGTTAGAGAAGTTGCTGAGGACCTAAACATATCGATTGGCTCGTGCCATTCGATTTTTATCAATGATTTGGGCATGAGACGGGTCGCCGCGAAATTCGTACCAAAATTGCTCAATTGCGACCAAAAACAGCATCGCATGAACATTGCTAATGAGATGTTGGACTCTGTCCGCGACGACCCAAATTTGCTCCAGAGGGTCATAACTGGTGACGAATCAGGGGTTTATGGTTATGACGTGGAAACCAAAGCTCAATCATCTCAATGGAAGCTGCCGCACGAACCAAGACCGAAAAAAGCGCGCCAAGTTCGGTCGAATGTGAAAGTTTTGCTGACAGTTTTCTTCGATTGCAGGGGCGTGGTGCATCATGAGTTCTTGCCACAGGGTAGAACGGTCAATAAGGAATATTACCTGCAAGTTATGCGCAATTTGCGCGAAGCAATCCGCCAGAAACGCCCGGATTTGTGGAAGAACAAAAATTGGCTTTTGCACCACGATAACGCCCCTGCTCACACATCGTTGCTTGTGCGCGAGTTTTTGGCCAAAAACAACACACTAATGATGCCGCAGCCACCGTATTCCCCAGATCTGGCCCCCTGTGACTTTTTCTTGTTCCCTAAACTGAAGAGGCCCATGAAAGGACGACGTTACGCTACGCTTGACGAGATAAAGACGGCATCGAAGGAGGAGCTGAACAAGATAAAAAAAATGGTTTTTTGAAGTGCTTCGAAGATTGGAAAAACCGTTGGCACAAGTGTATAATATCTCATGGGGATTACTTTGAAGGGGACAAAATAGATATTCATGAATAAATGAATAATTTTTGAAAAAACACAAAAGTCGCGATACGTTTTGAACACACCTCGTATATATATATATATATATATATATATATATATTTTTTTTTTTTTAATTTCCGTTCAAGCTGTGTGGGACTCGACCTTAGCGGTTAGATGTTGGCCCGCCAAGACCCCTACACACTAAGAGACACCTCCCCCCCATAAGCTTCACTCTCTAATGACCCAGGTATCTGTAGAACAGCACTATGGGTCATTAGGAGAAGTGGCAAGCGCTTAACGGATCATGTGGCTGAGGTCACTCACGGGCTCCCCCACCGGTCCGACGTGCTTGTCTCAACACCTGCGAACCCGTTTGATTACAAGCCACATTATCGATTGATGTCGTAAGCGCTATCCGTTTTCTTATGTACCTGCCGAGGTCGGCAGTTTCTTTTTTATCACCGCAGTTGCCATTCCCTCGCCCAGCTTCTATGTTGATCCTGCGCTGCATACGTACTCCTCAAACAATTTTATGTGACTTCTAGATGGGACTGGTGTTCCGACTTCTCATTTATATATGTATATATATATATAAAAGTTCTGCTGCGGTTGACGTTCTGTCTGCTACTGAATATGAACCAATTCACCGTTTGGAGAGTCTACTAACAGTATCAACTCACGGGCAGCTTTATTCGGAGGGCTGGTTCGGCCAGAACTCGAGCTAAGGCAACGATCGATTCCTTTTGGTGAATATTTTGTGCATTGCTAACCTATTGATGTGAACCAATAACTACATAGTGTTCTTTGAGAAGTTTTTTAGCGCGCGCACTCTGAGGCGAAGACTGCTTAACATACAGGTGCGTTAGACCCCACGAGCCCGGCGGCGAGGTGCATTCGCGTGCGCCTCGCGACCGAAGGAGACTCATAGGTGCTGCACGGGTTCGAGCCCCACCGTTGCTTCATCTGTATTAGTGGGGTCCGTTTTACGAACAATGCAAAGGCAGTCCCGTGGACGATGTTAAATGTTGGCTGAGGGTTCATGAACAAGCACGATACGCGGCTTGCGCAAGATCACGAACATTAAACCTTTGACAGACAGGCAGTTCTTATGTCGGATGAGACCAGGACTTCGCTTTACGGTAACAATAGACGAGAGAAAGAGTTCACGGGCGACGAGGAGAGCGCCGGAGTCTCGTGGATTGTGAAGCGTGTCATCTACAACAGCGTTTTTGGGTACAAGATGCTTGGACAAGAGGACCGTACCCTACAAGTCGCTCACGAATTCCTTAGAGTTAATCGTTCTCAATTCTCATAGAAAAAAGCCTTCACGCCTTACGCGAGGGCTGTTCATTTTACTACAGTACCGCTTACCGCTCGTAATGGGCTAAGTCAACCACATTTTAGACGCTTGTAATGGGCTAAGTTGCCTGTGGCAAGATATCGGCTAAATGCATCTATCGTCATCGCATTATCGTTACTGGTTTTATATAAACTTTTTCCAGCAGAAGTATGTAGCAGCAGGGCAATGACCACCACGTCTAACAAATACAACCAGCAAGGCCGGGGCTCGAGCTTGCTTCGAACTTGCTTTTCTAATCATAGTTGCCATTGCAACGCCCTTTTTGGAAGGTGCGTTAGCCGACTATGCCAACGCCGCTACAAATACTATATAGTATTCCCATCGCAATTTATTAAATACTTAAATAGATCAATACCAACTTATATCTCGACTATTATTAGGCTGTTATTGTTGACATATTATTGCTAAAACATTAAAAAAATTCACCATACGCAACATTTGGTCGTGCTCTAGAGCTGATTTAACTGTTTTTCGGATTGTGTAGTCATTTGTAGCACGGTACTACTTTAGTACGCACTTAATATACACAAAGTATTTAGCATTTAAAACAAACAGTTTAACCACACCGTTATCCTAGAACAAAAATGTTCATTATGATATAGCAATTTTTCGACATTTTTTACTAGAGCCAACGAGGTCCAGCTCTCATCGTTCTGGGAATACACTTTTTGAGCGGAGGCGAACTTACTAAGAGTCTGGGCGAAGAAGAGTCCAATGAAGTCGGCTACGATAATTCGCGGGAGTAACTATGACTCTCTTACCGGCCTTGGTCCGCTGGGGCGTGACCACCACGCGATGCGGGGACCTTCACGGGCCCACTTGTAAGTTAGTCAGACGGTACAAACCCCCGAAACCGACACTCCCGTGTTTTAACAACTAACCGGGGGGCAAGGCATACGATAGATTTGGGTGTCAACGAATTCATATTGTCATCCTGTCGTGGCCCATTCGAGGGCTGTTAAGGCTACTGCCAATACGGGGGGCTTGTGCTGCATAGAAGACCCCCGGGCTGGACGGTTAACGCCCCGAGTGACACTCGGTGGTACCGTCCGGGACGCCTGCTGCTTTGGCTTAATAGGCAAAATGAGTGAGAAGTGGCCACACGAACGCAGACCACCGGTCGAGAGGACCTTCTGGCCCCGTAATTTACGGGGAACCCCTGCTCTGGAGTGGTTAGACGTCCTTCGGGAGGAATGTATATTCTGGGGTGTAACGCGGAATCGCGAGGTGAATGCGTCTAATCGGTACGGTGGAGTACTGTGGTACCCCCATTCCGAACCTCGATAGGGGGGAGGGTGGGGGATCTGCCGGCCTGTCAATTCGGGCTGGTGGGCACTCCCGTTCGGGTCCGCGCGTATTAAATCGCGGTTAAAGGGCGGGAGTGTAAGTATTTCTCTCTTTTGTTATATATACATATACATACAAGTACGTTTAGATATTTCTTTTGGGCTTTTTGCTAATAACCATTGAAGCGCCATTTGCACTATATTTACTGTATGACCAGTGGATTTATTTGTCTTTTTTTGCGCAATGTGTTCAATAAGAAGCACCACCACCTCTACCTGTTTCTTTCGTCACTTCCGCTGTGACCTGAGCTTAATGCCATCATCGAGATTATCATCGGACGGCTTGTTGCTCTATGAACGGAAAATAGTTGCTGCCTTCGCTGTCCATAGCCGCCCTTTTATTCATTGATGGTGCTGCTAGGGCGGGGGGCGCAGGGGAGCTCAGTGATATCCCAAGATAGAAACCAAGCATCGTTGGAATAGAAGCTCTCTGAGCCATCTATACATCCGCAGTATTTGAATAGGGGAATAAGCAAAGGAGGACACCTCCGCTTCCGCGCGATGCCTTTCTATTATACTCGCTCTCTGTGTTAATGAAATACTTCCTCTCGTGCCAATTCAAAGTACCTGCCGCCAAAGAGATGAATGCGACGCACCACGACTGCTGGTGACATCGGAACCCACTTCGGCGGCGAAGCCGACCGAGGAAATGCCAAAAAAGAGACAAGGAAACGTCCGCCGCTCGGGCCAAAAGGAAGGCCGCAGGGAGGGGCAGACGCAGACCCAAGCAGATTTCCGCTCAAATCGCGCCACCAGGCTGCAAGCGGCTCTTTCCCGAAGAAATAGCAACGAGGGGGACTTAGAGACAGCACAGAGATAGAGGTGGATGGTGGGGTAGTGATGATTCTTTGAGATAGATGCCTGCTGCTCTTCTCTCTTGACATTCATTAGCCAATGCGCGGGCCAGCGAACCTCGCAAGCCGCGACCAGTGAACCCGCGAGCCGCGACCAGTGCAGCTACTAGACACGGCGGCCGCCCAACGGCACGTACAACAGGATCGGGACTGCATGAGTGTATGAGTTACGACTGCGGACTCCGTGACTTGCGTGTCGGCCGTCGGCCTGTCAGCGTGCCTCTAACGCGGGGCGCGTGGGGAAGGGAGTAAGAGCGACAAGAACTATGATGACAACGCTGTATTATTCTCTTCGTGGGCTGTACCAGTGGCGTGTTTGTGGTGATGGTGGTGGTAGTGAAGGAATCGTACGTAATGATGACGCCAAAGGTTCCCGCCGGTGTACTTCGAAACCCCCACCCTTTTCATTCGATCGCGAGTCAACGTCGCTGAAGGACGAGGCGGCGGATGGGGGGGGGGGGCAGTGCTGAGACAAGATCATTAGCGCGGCTATGGAAAAGACTAAGGTCGGTTTTAATGTTGCTGTTTTTATTGCAGCTGCTGCTTCTTCTGGTACTATTACTACGGATACTGCCGTGTCATAGTCGTGTTCTTGCGTACGTAAACAGCCGTCAAAAAGTCATTCACTAGAAGAGAAAGGCAGACAAAAGAACAGAGGCTATATAGACAGATAGAGAGCACACCTAGACCTAGAAGTAAAACATTCCTCTTCCGCTTTGGATGGCGCGTGGGCAACGAAAAGACGTCCGCTGACTTTTGTGGTCAGCTCGATGGATGACTTTTTTCACTCGCACAAGATAGACAGACATTAGAGTAAATGGAGAAAGGCATAAACTGGCCGCAATTCGGTTCAACGTTTTTCGTCTCCATTCGAACCTTACATTTTCTAGGGTACTTAACACGTCCACTGCGCATTAACAAATGAAAGCATCAGAAACGTGTAAGGATCGACTAGTTGCGCAAAAACTAACTACGTGCAGTAGAGAATGCTACAGAAATGCTTTGCTCGGGCCTCATTGGAAAGCAAAGCAAAATAAACAGTAGAAATGAGCTGCAATAATAAAGGGGAACATGTACAAGTTGGCCCATCGAGTATTCTTATAAATGAATTTTGGATGCCTGGCGGAAAAATCCGTCCAACCGGGAAACTAATACGGCTATGCGACGTTCTGCTTTTCAGGGTGCATCGTTGTAATCTGTAACGCCAGAATGATGCCTCGAGAAAGCCACTAATGTTAGCTATGCGACGTTTAAACACGTATGGTGAGTATTTTGTGTGCACACGGTGAGTGCATACTGACAACAAATTTTTTTCTGCGTTTTATTATAAAATCAAAACGTTTTATTTTTACATGATGACAGACACTGATGCAAATTATTATAATAAGCTAAGATCGTTTCTTGCACGTGCCTTCTACTCAACCGCTAGTAAAAGATCTAGTAACTAGATTTTGGTCTCCCGAAAACCCTGTTCTTCTTCCGTTTAGAGGAAGCTTTATAAACAAACTTCCCGGAAGCTTCTTTGAATCGCTAGAAATCGTCACGCAGAGCTGACAGAGCTTTCACCCTAACCCAACCGACATCTTGGAATCCGCTATTTACTCATGGGTTCCATCATAAATCCTGCCATAGAAGGTCCTAACGTCGGCTGTGTTATTGTAAGATCGCACGGCTGATTTATGCGATCAGCCGTGCACCATTTTGATACCTATCGGAGAAATTTTTTTACGCAGTTTGATTGATGAAATTTCAGTCAAGTGTGCATCAAAATGCACTTTTTCTTCTTACAAAGCATCTGAATATATATGAATAAAATTATGATATTTGATTACTTATAAGCGTATATATATATATATATATATATATATATATATAGGCGAGTGTGCAAACGTATTAAAGATGATCAATAAACCATCACAATATGTTTTTATATATATATATATATATATATATATATATATATATCTAAATAATATAACCATTATAATTTTAGTCTTTGGACAAATGTAAGTCTATCTCTCTCTTTATATATATATATATATATATATATATACATTTTTTTTCTGTAATTCTCAGTTTGACTTAAGTTAGAAATGTTTCTAAAATTTAAATCAGCGCGCAACTGCGACTTAGCGTTAAAGCTCTCAGTTATCAACTGCGCTCCGTTCCGTCGACAGTAAATATGTTTATATAAATATGCGCACTTATATATATATATATATATATATATATATATATATATATATATATATATATATATATATATGTATATATCAAGCTTATATCCAGAACAGGACGTACTTTTAAACCAAAAATAAGCACAATGATAGAGATACTGTGATGATTACACAATTAATTAGCTACGAACGATAACACGGGTGATGACAA
Organism: Dermanyssus gallinae; assembly: GCA_003439945.1. NCBI lineage: Eukaryota > Metazoa > Arthropoda > Arachnida > Mesostigmata > Dermanyssidae > Dermanyssus > Dermanyssus gallinae. The sequence continues at coordinate 281,009 of QVRM01004455.1, forward strand.
GAAGAATACCATCAAGCAAGAACTGTTATACTTATAGCGACTTGAACGACAGGAACAACTCATGTTTTTTTACGTGTTTGCCATTAATAATATTTTGATTAGTTTTCTTCGCGTGTTGATGTTCTTTGAAGACCTGCGGTCTTTCCAAATATATATATTGTGCATTGTGTGTTCTGCTTTACGGCTTGCCACGGTGCGATACCAGCTTTGTATCCTCAAAGAAGACCGCGTCCAGTGTTTCTCCTTTAGCGACGACAGTAATTGGGGGGCTACATATGGCAACGCCGATCAAGCAAATCAGTTAACTGGCAAAATCCTGTGACGTTGTATTGCACCCCGACCAACGACTCTTCATCACATCCGCTATCAACTAAGCTCGTTTGCCGTTAGCCAGCGAAACAGGGGCATGCCAAAAATCTATGGTGCCAAGACCGTTATTGTTATTGTGGTTAATAAACACTTCTTAGTAGTAAGAAATTGTATTTAGCTGTTTTCTATATTACAATTATAACAGCGAGCTTTACAAGCGAAAGACGATCAACAGCGAGCAGTCGACACATCTTATCGCTTTATATTCGAATTTCACAATATATTATGTTCATTATATATATATATATATATATATATATATATATATATATATATATATATATATATATATATCCGCAGTTTTAATCGTGTTTGCAATCAATAAAATGCCGAAGTTTTATATTGTATGATTTTATATTGGAGTGCCGCCTAGGAAAATCATAATTCTTAAATTGATGCAATATGGTATTGCCATACTGATTAAATGGTACCCCTTCTGCTATTTTTCTGTATAGCGAGTGCGTGTATGGCCTTCATCGAGACTGTCACAATGTCCACGGAGTCAATTTAGAAGTTTTTTTTTAAAGTTCATACCCCGGCCATCTTCCCTAAATTCGTGCGTGTTATTGACAGTCAAATAATGGCGTATTATAAAATGCGTAGTTGTCAGAAAGGTATTGACCTTTATGCCCTTGGCGTCATGATCATAGTTGTACAGAGTACTCAAGCGCACCACATAGAGCGATGCGTTCTCTGTGTGCCCACCTTCGACGAGCCTAGGCATGGTTTATGGGATACGGCACTATGTAGCTTTATGGTAAAGTTTCTAAAATGTCAAAGCACGTTTTTAATATTTTCGAGTAGACACAGCCCCCTTAAGCAGCTTCGCCGCAGTATCTCTTCACACCGAAGATGTGGTCATCACCAAAGGAAAGGCAAACGCCGTAACGGAAAACTTTTTGTCGTTGCCCATGATATTCACGTTCTGAGTGTTTTCAGCATGTCGGGCCAATAAATTTAAATAAGGCGAAGAAGGCAGTGAGGATATGCCGCGGGGGAAGATAGGCAGGCAGCGATACGTTTCGCCTAAAATTAGAGCCGGTAGAATATGTACAATAGTTCCCACATGAGAGAATAGTACTCTAAATACAAGGCACGGCGTTTACTAAGCAACTGTAAGAAAGAGTAAGCGGCTGTTCTCCTTCCACGATGTAGCAAAGAGTCACAAGCTGTCCGTAGAGACTTAGCTCGTTGGCTTCTTCGACCATAAGAGACCAACGACTATCTCGTATGAAATACAAGTCGTCTTGCCTTACTCGACTAAGGAGAACATCAGAGCTCTTGACGGCATTCAAGCTGACTTGAACAAAATATTAGTGGTGTATCGTAACAGCCGTAATAGGTTAGTATATGTGTTGGCTTCTATACCTTTTATTGTTAAGGTCCTTTGGAAAACAGACAACCTTCCATCCCAAACAGATGCGCTCAAAAAATACTTCAGAATGGGAGCTGAAAAAAGTCAAGTGAAATCGATATTTTAATAAGAGGTTTTGTAGACTATAGGTTCTACATAAAGACACGCGTGAGAAGGTTTACAAAGTGTAGGTATAGTCTTTGCGCGAAGTTATGCGGGTCGTACCACTTCCAGCGATGTTCCGCCGCTTGTAAAATATGATGATGGTACCAAGAGCATTAACCAATGTGATGGTGTAAAGCCAATGTGTAAAGCAACTTTTAAGTCATTTGGGTGCTTGGCAAACCACTCATTGTCAGTGCCCGAAGGAGAGATGTTGAGCCTCGTGTGTACGGTGAGGGGGGGGGGGGGTAAAGGGGGTGTTGAAGTAAAGGAGCGAACACACGCCCAGTACTGCGTATACATGATCCCGTTGCAGAGATGGGCCGGCCACAGGAGGCATATGAGGGAGATAGGAGAAGACATATGCACACGCGACAGAGAAAGACAGAGACCGAGGTAGACGCAGATAGAAAGGCATATGAAAGAGGTGGAAGAGAAGCCACACAACTACATCAGGCACTTGTGTCATTTCTCTCTCTCTTTCGTTCTATCATAACGATTTTCCCAAAAGTTCCTCGTCGTTCCTTATTTGTGTGCCCTTGTCAGTTGACCCCTGCTGTCACAGATCACTACTGTGTGCTCGTCGTGCTCGCAAACATAATGAACACACGTCAACGCGCGTGTAACAGCTCTAGGTGTCTGGTTTGATAACAGACCGCTCCAGCAAACGCAGTTCTAAGCGTCTTATTTCGTAACAGACCGCTCTAATAAGCGGTCGGACCGGAATTAATATTAAGACATTTACAACACCTGTTTAGCAGTTCGTGTATGCTTGCCTGCATCCCGTTGGTCAACATACGTATGCTCAAAAAAGGGGGGACGTTTGTCGTTGCTACCTACCACTGCCGTACGAACCTGGTGCTAATCTTCGTGTATACCTCCGTGGTTTCGATAGACATGACGCTGATGCCTCCAGTAGAGCCTAGGCGTTGCGCTAATGATAAATAGTGAGGGCACTCATCGTTGTGATGGCTGCCCCTTGCCTTCCGCTGCATCAATTCGGCCATCTTGCTGGCCGACAAGGACCAAGAGTGGTTTGGCCTCATGTACATTTCTTGGGTTTTATTCTTATTTTTAAGCCACCACAGTCTGGATCTGGCTGCCTACCTGCCGAGACTGCGTTAATATGGCGCTACGCCACTGCGCTGTCTAGGTTGCTTATTGTCTTGTCGCAGGAGAGCAATCTCCTTCCCGGGGCCTGAGCCTGGTTGCGTCTGGGGTGTGTATACGCGCATACCATGATTACGTTCATGACATGACAAAGGTGTGCGAGAAACAACGGAAAGGGAACAAATAGGAAATATAGACCGAGAACAAGATAGAGAGCATAAGAGGCCGACCACTGCTTCAAATACTTTTGGCAGCCTAAAATTGGTATTCTCGAGTATATTCGTCGTCCTTTTACGACGTGACGCTCACAAGCGCCTAGACAAAGGCGCATGCTACAGAAGGCCATCGCAACTCTAGACATCATTGTATGCAGCAATGCATGTGCATATCTATGTATTCTCACTTCTCGAAGCCAAAGAAGAGGAAAAGAGATCAAAGGCACTCGAGAGAAATATAAACGGGAACGAAAAACTACTAGTCTACGTTGTCGGAAAGAAACGTAGGAAAGGATACGTATAAACCACATCGAAATATGTCCGACATGAGGCAACATGCGAATTCAGGCGCACGAGCTCATGCACACGCATACGTGCAGATGCAATCTAACTCCGTAGCAGTGACAAAGTTAGAAAAAAAAACAGGACATGTTCTGTAAATGTTGTAGATATGATGTTTTCATAGTTTAATTAGATTCTGTTTATTTTACTCAAATTAAGTATAGTATATACAGGGTATATAGGGTTTGTCCCATAATAATTTATCTGCTTCGCACTTCCAGCATAAGTTTATTCAGTATCCAGATTGTTGCTCAGGTGTTTACAACAGCGATTAGAAGGAAAATAAAAGCTACAAAAAGAACGAAGGATTTAGGCCGATCTTCTTCGTGTTTACCCCGGCGAATGTATACGAGGCAATACTTGAAGAAACCCCCGGGAGCTTTGCGGAGGAAAACTGACTTTTTTTCGGACTCTCAATATGAATTCAGGAAGAACCAGTCAGTGCTTAATGCTGTTCACCGGGTTGCGGCATTCATTCGACATTCAGCTTTATACACCAAAAAAATGTTTGCAATCGTTCTAGACGGCAGCAACGCCTTCAGCAGCCTCCCATGGAGGACAATAATAAACACGCTAGTAAGAAAAAATGTTAAATTATTTCATTATTATTATTATATTATTATTTTATTCAATCCTAATTCCCCTGTATTGCAACCTAGCGTATGATGACGCCCTTCGCCAGGACAATCCTCCACAAGAGGTAGAGATGATTGCGTATTCTAATTGATCTGACCATCACAGTACAAGCAGAAAGCCGGCTCAGTAATCGCTCCGGAGAAAAGCAAGGCCTCACTGCTTACGGAAGGAGGATTCTTTAGACTATATCTGGCAGGGCAACAAATAAAGCAGGCCAGGTACTTAGGGATCCGCTTGAACAAGAGCCTTAAGGGTTTTGGCCACTTGCAGATATCCTCAGCTAAAGCGGCCAATGCAATCGCAAGAATTCTGCCAAGCAATCATGGACCAAGAGGGTGCAGGCGTAGATCGCTGATGAGAGCGCTATTCGGGTCCCCAGTCTGGCTTAAAGCGCCTTTGAAACCCAAAGGGGCAAAAAAGGTCCTTGAAAGGTGGCGGCCTTCAGAATTACCCAGGCGTATCGCACGATTAGCCCAAACGCTGATTTGGTGGTGGAAGGAACCCTTCCCTGGGAGCTAAAGGTGAAGGAGAGGCGAAAACTGTGAAACAACAGCTCGAGTTGCAGTATTAAAGTATAGAAAAGCAATTGGGCACGCTTTCCGATTCCTTACGCATATCCTCCTGGGGCATGAGGACCATAAAAGCTACGTTTTTCGAATTAGAAAAATTTTCTCCGCGAACTAGTTTCATCACGAGGAAGGAGGCAAGGGTGATTCGACTTGTACTCTCTAATATACTATTTAAGGTACTGAAACAAGCTAGAGTCACCGCAATTGCAAAACTCTGGCATAAATGGACTAATGAGGGAGACGGAAGTGGAGCAAATACGCTAGATACCCCTAAGGAGTTCGGAGACTACATATGCGGCACGACTTCTGGGGTACGAGCAGTCTTCCCCGCTGTACTAGAAGATAACGTGATTTTGAATGATATGGGTTAACACGTGTTGGGACAAAGCACGTCGACCGTTGGGGGAACCTGTGAGTGACCCCGACCAAATGATTCGATAGGGCGCTTGCTCCTTCTTCTGATGGCCCATAGTCTGTTCTATAAACATCTGGGCCATCACTATGCAAAAAGAGGTTTTAGTCCTACTAGAACAAAGGATCACTCCGTCGAGACCGATACCGACTCAATTTAAGCTACTTCTAGACCTTTCTCTCCACACAACGGCAATACATTTTCAGGTTAAAGTATACCCGCCCATAGAAAGCGTTCAAATGAAAAGTACTACTAGAGGAAGCCTGCCGAGTATCTAGCTCCCGCCTGTATTCTATAATAGCCTAAATCCCCTTGACCCCCGAAAGCGAAAGACCCCCTGCCACCTTTGGCGACGATTGCCGCAGAGCAAAACACCGTCCAGATCCTATCTAGGGATAGAGAAGCACAAAAAAACCCTACTAGGGCAATTAAGAATAGAAAAATAGATCATTGGAACTAGTTGTGTGAGGAGGTCGAAGAAAACCTTTGGGGTAAAAGGTACAACATCGCGCGTGACAAAATGCACTGCGCACAGCCGTCAATATCAGTAGAAGTAGCCTGATGAACGGTTACTGCGCGCACAAGTAGTACGCAAAAACCACCCGGAGTTATTCAAATTCACAGTGGATAATGTATGCGAATCGGTTGCACTGTTAAGCTATCCTCCTATATGTGGTAAACTCACATGCTTTTTTTTTCAACACTGAGCGAGAGCTCTTGTCTTGGAGCCTATGACTGTGAAATCGCTTACATGCCAGCTCTCGTAATGCCAGCCTCAATGGCATAATAGAGTGGCCAGGTAAAGACATCTTGAGAATACCGTACTCTGGTGACCCCCTACAAGTGGCAAAAAGGACGACTGCTCTGTGGTGGATTTGTAAGCTCCACGCCGTCGTGGCTTGACCACAAACGCTCGATGTACATCATGCAATTTACGAGTTAATAATATATATATATATATATATATATATATATATATTGTACATCAAAGGTATCTGTCCTCAGTATCTCGATCTTAGATACTCAGACTTCGACTTCGTACTGGGCCAATAGCTTAATGTGTAGGAAAATGATATTGTGTTCTGTTGCCTAAATAAGTGGCTCCAGAAGCTATCTGGCGATGCTGCGCTAGTCTTGAAGTTTGAAATTGTAGTGAAATCGCTTGGCTGTATTGTGCTACTTGTGCTAAGTACTTAGGGGAGAAACAGGGACATCATGTACTACATGAGTTTTAAAAAACAAAACGCCGAAAATGACCAGCAATGAAGGAACGAGCTGCATCATCTTGGACGTAAAGTGAACTGAAGCGATTAACTACTACAA
>QVRM01004455.1:292500-345000 GCA_003439945.1 Dermanyssus gallinae
GTAGTTTCATCAACCGCGACTGCCTCGTCCTTTAGCCTAGCTTAGAGCTGCAACTACGGTGTAACTCGGATTCGTTGTCGGAGGAGAGCGAAAACGGGCGGGGACCCACCCGGAGTGGTCACACGCCTATGGGTTGCCTTAATGTAAGCAGCCGGTGCAAAGATGTGTGGAACGCTGTCGGCTGTAGTGGACGTAATCCCAAAACATCGGAATGCTTTGGCTGCTCAGCTAGCGACTGGTATAATGTACGTTCATGAAGTTCTGTGTGCCGTGACAAGGGCCCACTAATTGAACAGTCGTCAGGTTTTCGCAAGCGTTTCTCACACATACATGTACACATTCGGCTAAGCTTGCTGGAAGCAGTTTGTTTGAGAGGAAATGTTCCTGAAATTTCTCCTTTTGGTCAGCGACGGAACCCTAATTGAACAATTGGTCTCTCTCGCAACAGGTAGGACGATTCATTCGAACTCAAGTTCAGTAGCCCGCTGCGCACAAAAATCGGAATCCAGGAATAGCGTCAAATCGAACGTATCATCGCAAATGAACGTTTCCATGTAACCATCACAGGCCTAGGCAGGCTATTATTGGCATCGACTAGAAGAAAAAATTCTACTAAAATCGATAGAAGTTTGTCATAAATGTTTCCTTCATAATAATAATAATATTAATCGTGATAATAGTGTCATTGTGATGCCATTGCTGGTTTACAAGCAGTACAAATGGAAGTAGATACTCAAGCACATTGGCGTGTGACGAGGACGAGTACTGGTTGGGCAGTGTTGGACAGCGTCACGAAACAGCGTCGACAGGGATTAATTTAAGCCGCTTGTCGTTGATGAAACGAAGCGGGCAACTCGAATGGGAGTTGGGACTCATTCATTAGCCTGTGCCGTTGTTTTTACTCGTGTCGTTTTCTTTATTATTATTATTATTATTATTATTATTATTATTATTATTATTATTATTATTATATTATTATTATTATTATTATTATTATTATTATTATTATTATTATTATTCTCTATAACCAGTCCCTTAATTCCCTTGCCGCTTCCAATTTGGCATTTTCACAGCAAATAGAACACACAGTGCTGTTACTCGATTTGGTTCTGTAGACAGCAAACAGGCAGACGTACGCAGTAAACAAGCTGTAGACTAATATGGATAATCATAATGAACTATTGCACCATTGACGACGCTGCGTGGCGATTGCACTGCGTGGTGCCGAAATGCATCGCAGGCTTACCACACTCACAAGGATCGCGTGCGCGGTGATGAAAGGAACCCACAGCACGACTGCACGCTAATGAAGCCTCGAAAAAGAGAGAGAGAGAACAAAGCAGCATAGCCGTATCGTGCATTTATGTACGACCATATTAGATACGCGATGTACGTATAACAATACATTCAATAAAACGATGACAATCATGACAGTTACTATTATTACAGTTATAAATTAGCATAAATAACCTAAGTTGCTCTAAATTTCTCTTGATGCAATATTGTCGTCTCCACCGTTGTGCATGGTCGCTGCGGCCGCGTCGTGCTGAATCGTTGTCAGATGTTGCTCTTGAAAGGGTTAACCCGGCGAGGCGTGGGGGTGGATCGACAAGTTCTCGACAAGCTATGCCGCTCCTGTACGGGCAGCGAAAATGTGTGCAACTCCTCTCGTCTGATCCTGGCCTGAAATTCGATGATGCGCGTGAACACCGCTAGAATTCCGTCGTACTCGAGCAGTCGAAACTGGAACTCAAGAAATGTCGTGCTGCAGCCATAGACAGACAACAGCTCCCTCGATTCGAGCTTTCTCGACAGGGGGGCTCGGGGACATCCGCTGTACGGGCACTCTCAATGGCGGCGAGCCCGGTCGAGCCCGGTGGCGTGGTGGCTTAAGTCTGCGCCTCGCAACCGGAGGAGACACCCGATAGGTGTGCGGGTTCGAGCCCCACATTTGTATTTATGGCGGTTCGTCTATGAAGCAATGTGAAAAACAGTTCCGTAGACGTTAAATCCTGGCTGAGGGTTAGCCCGAAAACTTTACTCTCAGTGGCGGCGGTAGCGCAACGCTCACAGCCACAGCCAATGAGAACTCGCGCGCGAACCTTACCGCTTTACGTTGCGATTGTTAGCCGTGTTGTTAGTTAGATTGTCGTTTGGTATTGCCGTTAGTGACGCCTACGCACGAGCATTCGTCGACGTCTTTCGCTCTTTTTTCTATCTGCTTCTCCCTGCATAGAACCCTGCACCCCCCAAGTATATATACATATTTATATATGTGTATATATGTGTATATATATATATATATATATATATATATATATATATATATATATATATATATATATATATATATATATATATGTATATATATATATATATATATATATATATATATATATACATGCATATATGTATATGTATACATATATACACCAGGATCAGCTTAAAAAGTCAGTTCTTCCCTCTGATCGGCTCAGTCAACCCCAACAAAGACAAAGTTGCCCAAATGCTAAATAGCCAATAGCTTTATTACTCTCGTTGCCGTTGTCAGAGTTGTTGTTGCTTTTGTTGTGATTGTTATTATTATTGTTGTTGTTGCTTTTATTGTTGTTGTTGTTGTTGCTGTTGTGGTTGTTGCTGACACTGTTGTCGCTTGGGACGGCTTTTGCTGCCGTTGGTCAAGAGGCCGTACGAAAAACAATTACAGCTGCCGGCCAAGTTGAGCCAATAGCAGCAGAAGAAGCACCAGCAGCGGCCGCGGCGGCGCCGCCGACCGCCGCAAAGGTGCTGAGAGATGAAACAAATCTTTTCGGGCGACGGCAAATTTATTGTTAATTAATTTGCGCCGCCTTGACCGGCTCAGGGTTTCGCTGCTGTAAATCTTCTCCTTTCTGCGGAGATGGTAAGCGCCACTGGCCTGCTTTATGTCCATCAGTTAGCGTCCACGTGTACAGCATGCTTGTATATAGTACGTATATATATATATATTTATAAATATATATATATATATATATATATATATATTTATAAATATATATATAATATATATATATATATATATATATATGACTCAGTAATGATACCACTCAACTGAACCTATTAGAAAATATTATAAATACATATATACACAGAATGCAGAGTACACGTTCTTAGATGTTATTGCCAGCACAATCAAATGTCAAGTTACAAAATAAAGCACTGAACTGAACTTAACACTGCTGTACTTGCGAGCTTGTGGTTTCAATGAAAAAAATGTCTCTGAGATTTTTGTATTTGCTAGTGCTTCGCTTAAAACCAGTATGTGCATTTATCAAGAAATATACTATGTAGCCATCGCGCGTACATTGACTTGCATTCATATAATTCCATTACAAACTATTCAATTGTTTTCACAAGCAATAGACCACAATGAAGAATCGTACCTAGTACGGAGCTAAAAAGACCGCCTTTTTCGAGCATATCGTAGAATTTTAGGCCTGCAGAGCAGCTATTTTATAAGTAAACATGTATTTGCACGTATATATAAATATATATATTATATTTGTTTTATTAACACCCAAACTGGGTAAATGTGTTTATGTTACATCAAAATGTTTCGAGACGCCAACAATCTAGCGTTTTGCTAGTTCTGCTAAAGACCTAACCGCCGGGCATACCGCGGCGTGGTATCGATCACATTTGCTCCAGCATTGTTTGCATTGACATTCATCCTGTGGTTCATGAAAACCCTCCACGTTGCACAGAACGGGATGAAATCCGTAAGCTGCAAAGGCCGTCGTTAGATGTCGATCTATTACACCGCTACCCCGCCATCCAGTGCTCATCATTGCTGCTGTTCCATAAATACCTATGACCACTTCACTAATTTTGGTTTCCCAGTTTCGCATATAAACTTCAAAGGCGCACGTTTTCTTCAGATTAAATCGTTTTTGTAGTTCTTCCGTCAGTAGCGGGCCACCCTCCAAGACGTGAACAATTCTATTCCTGCAAGTATTCGAAAGCGCAAAAACCCTCTTTAAAAATAAAAACCTCACCCCATCAATTAAACGCAATTCGCCTACTCCCAACTTATCCCATATTAGTGGAATGCCGTATGTGGCTATGGGTGCTATCTGTATCCCGAAAAGAGCAATTGCTGCATGAACTGAAAGCATATGTGGCCATTTAATTGCCACAGCTGCGATGGTGGCCTTCCTGACCCTCTCCTGGATGTGTAATCGAAAACTGCTACCGCTTGTTGACAAGGTTATGCCTAGGTATGTAAATTTTTTTACAAATTTAATTTCTGTTTCCCTGACTTGGATCACGTCACCCCTGGCCATACGGCCGCCCCTTCGGAATTTCATAGCTACTGTCTTTCCCCAGTTAACCTTCAAGCCCTTCTCATCCATGAATGTAACTAATCGATTCACGGCTTGTTTCACCCTGAAAAGACTGCCACCAAAGATGACCACATCATCAGCGTACAGTAAGATTCTGGCCCACTCTTGGGTCCAGCCCGCCCTTATCCACTCTGGTAGTCCACCCAAAAGTACGGAAAACAGCAATGGGCTCAGTCCATCGCCCTGTGCGACGCCTGTGGTTTGGGCCACTTCTCCCGCAATACCGACCCCGTTATCAATCTGCACCGTGTTCTGCTTTAACATATTAATAAGTAACCTCAGAACTGCTGCCGGCACTCCCGATTTTGCCAGCTCTTCAACTATTTTATCCCTTGGCGCTATGTCAAACGCTGCCTTTAAATCTACAAACACCGCATATATACAACTTCTTGGCCATAAATATATATATATGAACGCAGTACTATGTTCTATGTCTCCTTGAATTATTTATACAGTCACGTGCTGGCGCACCGTCGCCAGTCATGTAGTTTTACGTCACATTTAATTCGTTTGCACGGCCGCTCGCAATTCTCGCAGATGCGCATCTCTAAGTGTTCATAATAATAAGGAAGAACTTGAAGACGTAGCCAGTGAAGCTCTGTTGGTTGGGAGCTCGATGCAAGACTACAAGTTAAAATTGGTTAAACAAAGAGAGGACCGGAAGCAAACCTCTTGTGCGGATAATGGTTAAACGACTGAGAGGGGAGGAGGTGACACGCAGGTAGCGCCAGGTGAGCCCGACATAAGAGCACAACATGTGCAATTGCGAGACAACCAGACATTCCTTAGAGAATATACGCACACCGTCGTGTTCGCAGAAAAAAATCTGCTTTTTTTAATGGCATACAAGGCCGAGTAGAAGAAGCGACATAGTCTTTGCTTATAAGACAATTCGCAAAAATGGAAGTTCTATAAATTGCTTTCGCGTTCAAAACCTCAAGGTCGTTTGCCGTAGAAACGCATAATATAACTTTAATTTAAATATATATATATATATATATATATATATATATATGCATTAAGGTAATGTCAGGCATTGTGTTGTTTCACGCTTTTTTACACGTGCTTATTGTTCATATTTACTTGTATCACAATATATTTTTGTTTATATGTATATGTATATATATATATTTATATATACCACTATTATTGTCGTTCTCTTTATTGTTAGTAGAATCTTGATCGCGTTGTCTTTGCGGTTATTGGTGCAGCATCGCGGGTGCGAAGGCTCTTCAAAGGAGGCGATAGCAATTGACTGCAGTAGTAGATCGGATATAGCGCTGTTTCGGCTGTCTGTTTTGCATGTGGTTGTAGCAGATATCACAGAAAAAGCAGCGACGTTTGTCAAAATGATGAGCGTGCGTTACTCAGTGAAGAAGCGTTGATAGCAGGCCGTTCCAAATTCGATTGCTATGTATTGGTGTATATTGGTGTGCCATCGCAATCATCAAACTCATCACAAAAGCGCAACCGTCACCTATAATTGGCATTGCTCTTTGAAGCGCGGCAATCGGCGCCGATTGTGAGGTCAAATGCGTCTGTGAACTACCAACGGTAGAATTTGTGCGGTGAAGTCAGACGGGTGCAAGTTGGCTGGCGGCATAGATCGAAGAGGGTTTATCCAAAGTTTGTTTGTTTAGTACGTCGACCCTAGCTAGCATTCGCGTCATTTGACATCACGGATTTTTTTGGGCTCTGGTTTCAGCTGAAACCTCGATTGATCTCGATTGGAAGGACGTGTATATATATATATATATATATATATATATATATACATATACATATATATATATATATATGTATATATACATATATATGTACATATATATATATATATATATATATATATATATATATATATTCGAGTCCGAGTAGCTATAAAAACACTTTACGCAAATAACCAGCATTCGTTTCATCACGACGAAACTACGATGCAGCTACGCAGCAACTGATGAGGAGATGGAGATTTGATTTGCCCCTGCTGGTGGCCAACGCATTTCAGTGCTTCAAAGTAGAATCGTATCTCAGACGCAAAATGAAATTGGGCAAGATTTTTATCAAAGAAATTCAACTAACGCTGGAGCACACACAGCACACTGCCCGGGCCGGGCATGCCTACCTACCGTAAGCGACCACAGAAGCAGTGTGAAACGCACTGATTACAGTATAGGTCGAACGAGGTTGGCCCCGATTGTAGGCCACGATCAGACCACAGAAGTCTTAATCTCTTGCGCAAGATTTTCCTGCTACCGAGAACTCACTAATCGACTAATAACAGACGACACTGCCGGGGCGGCGACCAACTTAAACGTCTGATAAATCAGGCCGCATAGTTGACGGGAGTGTGCTCATTCGTACCAGTCGCCCACTAGTTGGCTTATTGTTGTATAATTCCAAAGTCCAAGTATGTGATTACATAATATTGCTGATTGAGTTCAGCCTTCAGATGTAAATGAACATCGGGATAATCGAGGCCAACCACCCATCTCTACCTGAAAGATTGGGGCGTGCTCGCTTTAGACCACTATGATGCTAACGAGATGAGCAACAGTGGTCGGTTCCCATTTTCCGCTACACCAACTCGCGCTTCACTAGCGATAAATCTTCACTAATTCCACCACCTCCGGAATAAGTTCCGGAAAAAGTATATGTCTGCGTATGATTTGTTTCTTACATTCAAGTACGGATTTGCACCTTGACACTTTATGTGCACGTAACTATTAGAAATGAGAACCTAGCGGGCTTTGCACAATAAAGCCAGCAAGCACTTTCGTTGTATATACTTTGACCAAAGGAATGCCTTCGACAGGGTCGGATCGATCGTAGACTTATTGTTGACGGGATAAGGGTGCTCTAGGTTCATCCCCAGACTTGAAAATGGCTTTCTGCCTTTTTGCACAATTGGCCGCTCTCTGACTGAAATACTGAAATACCTGACACACCCACAAGGAAACTGCTGTTTATCTCTCCACAGCTGTAATTCCAAAGCTCAAATTTCATTAACCGCTGCTTCGGTGTGCGAAAAACAATCATATGAGAGAAACAATTAATGTCTACACTTGAATGAATCTCAAAAATTGACATCATCAACAGTAACCCACCCTTTAATTTCATAAAAGCAAATTATATTATATTATTTATTAATCTATATCGTAGGCAATACTATACGCCTACTCTACTATGCATGCGTTGTGTCGTTTTACTACGTGCAGGCGTATCCGATCTAACATTGTCAGGTTAGATGAAATTAGAACTGACGGTGTCCGATCGTTTCGGCTGACGCTTACATGGCTAGCAGGCGCTCAACTCGTTCGTAGATCGTCCTGAATAGAACTCGAGGCGAGCAGTAGTGCAGTGGTAATTGCTCTAATATAGCGTTTTTATTCCCGTCCACGAAGATGTACTCCCATTTCCCCCGGCTTTTTACTCTCGCCTCTAAACTGACAGCCGGTCACGCTTTGTATAGGAGCCATTTACTGGCAAAACTCAACGCACACTAGTACGTATGGTATAGTTTATACTTATGTATGCACATCTAACGTTCTTCCTACGCACGTAGTTATGTAGATTTGCATGAGTAATGAATGTCTATGCCCGTGGATTGCATATACGCAGCCCCCACCATGGCAAGTAATTGACCTAAAGCGTACTGAACCGGCAACTGCACTTGCAGGCATATATATATATATATATATATATTTATTATATATATATATATATATATATATATATATATATATATTTAAGTGTATGCCTGCACGTGCAGCTGCCGGCTTAGTACGTTCTAGGTCAATTACTTACCATGGTGGTGGCCGGGCCGTGGTGGTAGAAAAGGCCGATGCAGATGCTGGCGTTATCTGAAAGGCGAGCGCGAGGGAACAAGGATCACTGAAACCATTGGTTTGAATCACAATCTACGCCCACCAGCCGTCAAACGATCGAATGCGATCTATACGCATGCTTTAGTGGCCGCAATTTCTATCGGAGCAATAGACTGATTCTGACGACGAACTGGTGGCTCGCGCGATCTTCCATCTACGATTCTCCATCTAACAACCATCAACTACGATCTACGACACCGACGGCGCTTGATTATCGTACGGACGAAGCTGACGGTCTCAGTCGGTTTCGTTGCCGATGTATTCTGTACCTCCGATGTATATATACATGTGCCTACAAATGTTTGGCTGGCTGCCAGCCAAACATCTGCCTAACCATGCCACCCTAATCAATGCCTAGCCGTATCCGTAAATACATATATGCGACGGACTCCATACGTTGGATCGGTTGCACTGCATTCTGCGGCCGTTAACTAAACAGCCCTAATAAAACCAAAAAAAAATATTATTCCCCTAAAATTATAATATTACAGGTAGTTCAATAAGTTCTTAGAATGAAAACCAAGAATTTTCCAAATCATGTTTTTAAATTTATCTTATTCGATATACTCCCCGAGATGCTCAATACACTTTTCCCACCAAGATTTCAGAGCTTTTATACCTCTTAAGTAGAATTCCGCGTCTTTAGACTGAAAATAGGCATTGACAGCAGCCTTAACCTCTTCATGGCTGGAAAAACGCTTTCCACCGAGACTATTCTTCAAATGTTCGAAGAGGAAATAATCAGAGGGGGCCAGGTCTGGAGAATAGAAAGGTTGTTCAATAAGTTCGAACCTCAGTTGGGCCAGTTTTGCCGATGCTTGCCGCGACTTGTGTGCAGGAGCACTGTCCTGGTAAAACAGAACAACCTTCTTCTGCAAAGCGGGCCGTTTCACGATGAGTTCTTGCTAAAGGCAGTCCAACAGTCTTGCATAATATTCTCCTGTGATCGTTTTACCGCTCTCAGGGTAGTCGACCAGCATTATTCTACGTTGGTCTTAAAAAACTGTAGCCATCACCTTTCCGGTCAATGCCGTTGTCCGCACCCTCTTCGGAGGTCCTTCATCAGGTGCACACCATTGGCAAGATGCTTCTTGGGTCTCGGGAGTGTAGTGATGGACCCAGCTTTCATCGACGGTCATGAATCTGCGCCAAAAATCCGACGGATTGTTCGACATCTTGGCCAAATTTCGCTGTGAAGCGAAAACAGGCGCGTTTTTTGACCTTGGTTGAGCAAATGCGGCAGCCATTTTTCTCTGAGCTCTTTCATCTTCAAGTTTTCGTGCAGGATGAAATGCACACTACCCAAACTGATCCCCAAGGCCTCCGCTATCTCCCTAATGTTCACTCGCTTATCTGCAGCAACGAGTTTCCGCACCTTTTCCACGTTTTCCTAATCAATTGCCGTTTTTGGGCGTTTTGAACGTAGTTCATCCCGGTGCTCCTGCGACCTCTTTTTAACTCATTAATCCAGTTGGAAACAGTGGCAAAACATGGCGCAGAGTCACCGTACACCTCGTCTAACTCAGTTTTCACTTGGGTCGCATTCCAACCTTTGAAATAAAATGCTTGATAACCACTCGAAACTCTTTTTTCTCCATTTTTCAAAATCACGCCGATACGTTGCACGGGAAAAGCTATCAAACGAAATCGCAACGGCCAATCACCATAATATTTTGAGTGCTAGCAGTCGAAAAGTTGCAGTTCCTAATAGCGGTGGAAGCGCGCCAAAATTCGAATTCTAAAAAGCTCATTCTAAGAACTTATTGAACTACCTGTATTTGTATTATTGTTATCTTATTATCGCATCTACTTCACTCCTCGTGGAAGTTCGTATACGAACAGGCCAGGTGATGAAAGCCATCTATCTGGTAGTGACTGTCACATGCATGGTCAGGTCTTCAACCTCCCGTTGGACTCGTTCAACCTTATTTTTCTATTTCGAGACAAAGATTTTAAATGGCGGTACTGTACGCAACGTCTTCAGCCAAAATTGAGTCATCTCAACAACCGGTGCATATGATATGTGTGCCTTAAAAAACGCGAAGTCAATGCAAGCCGTCTGTCTCACAACTTTATGTCCGTGTGTCCCACAAAGAAAACTTCGAATATTCGAGTCTCTATCCTTTTAGCGACAGTCATCCGAGAAGTCGTTGGGTCTACTTTTCGCCTACCTGGTCTTGGAGAGGGCTCAGTTTTAAGCCATCGTCCGATGAAAGTGCCCCGAGTATTTTTCGAAAGAACCGGGGTCAGGTCTAGCTCTAACCTTCAACTCGTTTTTATTGTTACAGGGATTATCTGTTTAAACTTTTAATCTATTTTAGACAGCAGCTAAGCTTTTTTTATCATATGATGCCACACATAGAAATGACACTGCCCGACACAGTTGTCTGAAATACTTTTCTCGCGCTGGTCCCACATATGAATAATAAACCTTTGTTAAAAATAGGTATTATTTTTATTATTATTACAATTGGCGTCGGTCTCGAGTCATCTGGCGCTTAGTGCAAGGATGCACTCAAATTGACAAAAGAGCTTAGGACGAAGTTTTTTGGGGTCGCAGCGGAGCCAAGATTGACCGCGCTTTTCCGACAGAGGGTGTTATTGGAACGACAAAGAGGCAACGCCAAGATAATGTTGAGTGGTCACACCGACACCCAAGCAATACTAATAATATAGACAAAATTGTACATGTTTTATAATTAATATACTAGTAAATGTAATACATGTACGTATTGCTAATGTAAATCCTTGTTCAAACAATTATTATTCTATACTAGATAGCCAAAGGCAGAGACGTACGTGTATGTACTTAACTATGACAACGTGGAGTAAGCTTAAAAACAAATTGTATTTATTTGATTTCGTAGCAGATAAATGTGAGGATTATTCGGTATGCCAACGGACGAAAAAAAACCCATTCCCCGCCTCTGCGCATGCAGTAGCAATTTCTGTCCATTTCAACAAAGTTGGTTAAATTTTAGCTAACCCAACTGAACTACGTTGTTCATACGAATCTAAGCTATGATCTTGATAAAATACTTATTTTCAATGTGTATCCGTTGTATTATGTTAATATACGAGCTTACATTTAGCCTCCCAACATTTGTCCAAATTTTCCCATGGCAAAGCAGTTTGCGTTCGCTGATTTCGACTAGCGGCTTTCTCATACGACAGGCATCGCACATCAACATGTTGGTCCAAGGTGCTGCCAATGAAGAGCGTCTGTTTTTGTTGCAACCTGTTTTTTGATCAAAGCCTAGCGAACGTATCTCAGCTAGATAGATTTTTTACTTACAAAGGCCCTAATAAATTCGATTGTTTCACTACCGCAAAAGCAACTGAAAACAACAGCCTTAGCGTGAAAAACTCGTGTTCACATAAGGTTGACTACGACTTGTGGACCTTTAAGTTAGCTACGTATAAAACAAACCCGTAATTTATTACACACATTTAAGTCGATGAGATTCTATATATATATATATATATATATATATATATATATATATATATATATATATATATATATATATATATATATATAGATATATTTTGACTAGAATGACAAATGGTTTTATTTCATTTTGTAGTTACAGTGGAATGTGAATATCTAACTTAGTTAAAGTTTATTTTCCGTATAATACATTAATTATTATTATTATTATTATTATTATTATTATTATTATTATTATTATTATTATTATATTGGCAACCTTTCGTAGACTGCCGACCTCCCTATGGAATATGCGACTACATGAACATTCTATCCCCGTCGCCGTTGAAAGGTCTAGTATTGTTAGTCCATTTAACTCTGTACGACAAACTCCGTTCATCTACCTACATTCCGGGCGTTGCCTGCGTCGTTTTCTTCCTTTAGACGCTCACTGGGTGTTTTATAGAACAGAAGAGATAGATAGATAGCCTTTAAGATTAATGCGAGACCGAAGCCACCGAACCCGAGAGAAAAGGCGAATAATAAAGAAATATAAGTATAAAGAAATCTAGTGCGAGCGAGCGAAAAGACAAGGAATATAGAAATATAGGTATAAGGAAATCTAGTGCGAATCAGATCGAGAGAGAGATAAATAAATATAGGGCGAGGGGGAGGAAGAAACGGAAAGAAGAGGGCGCAAACGTATCATCTCTTGGATGACGGTACGCCCCCCCCCCCTTCTCCCTCGCCAAAACCCTGCGATTATTTGCCTTCAGCTTCAGTGGGCTTGCGCTGTCTGAGTTTACCATAGTAACGACGCCTACAGAGGTCTGGTGGGCAATCGCCCTCCATCGGTCGGGTCGGTTGGGCGGCCATCCAGCATACCAGCAGAGCTCTGTGGTGCTGTTTGTCTGACTGTGGGCGTTGTGTGTGGTCCTTCTTCTTCTGCCACTTGTGCGGATAGTTGGCGGCCTTCGGTGCTATTCGACCTACTGCGCGACCGGCCCAACCCGTCGACGACGACGACGACAACGACGCTCGCTTCGTCGAGAGGGGCCTTTCGTTCGACAGGGCCAAGAGCCAAGGCCGGCCAACGGCCACTTCTAAGAGCGAACGGCAGAAGCAGCAGCAGCAGCAGCAGCAAAAGATGTCCATTCGCTATTTGGTCTCTCCATGCGTTCTCTCTAATTCGCTCTCTCGTTCTTCTCTCTATCTCACCGCCTTGACTCTCGTGTTGGGTAGTAGTAGTAGTAGTAGTAGTAAGAGTAGTAGTAGTGGCTCGTATGTGCGAGTATCATTCTAGGTGTGAGCAGAAGGGGATAGAGGATCGGGTAAGTGTGTTTGCCCGATGGCAACGGACCACGACGGCGCCGATGAGAGAACTTTTCCAGCCAGCGTGGCAAGTTTTCTATTAGCGGCACCAGAGACGGTGATGACGACGACGGAGGCAGCGACGGAGCGAACACAGATAGAGCTGCTGAGATATCTTTTGCGCCCATGTTGCTGTTGATGCTGCTGCTGCTGCCGCCGCCTCAGTGCTGGTTGGTTCTGCTCCGATATAGCTGGATGTTTCTCCGCTTCCCTGGACGGGAGCGTAGTCGCCTTCGAGGGCGCCTGCCTCGCGCGAAGGCGCGTCGAATTCCTTCGGTCTCTTCTTCTTCATCGCGGCCTTTATCGACGTAAAGCCCTGCTACCGCCGCTGCTATTGCCACTATAATAAGGCTTTGGCCCTTGTTCGTTGCTTTTCGATATATATATATATATATATATATATATAGAAAATATTGTGATAATTTATTAACCATTTACAATACGTTTGCACACTCGGCAGTGCTCGCCTTATATAACATTAATTAGTAATCGGTTACGTTAATATGTTTAATTATGTCTACAGTTTAATTTAACTTTTACGATTTTAGAGTCTAAAGATTGTTATAACTACTTCTTGGTTAAATCAAGACTACGTGGTTAGTGCCAATATCTCTAAGATTTACTGTATCTTTTTAAGCATGACTCACATCCTAGAGGTTTTTGTATTTGTGCAGGCTTTTACCCGGGCCATCAAATAGCATGGTGTTGTGCTAAGATTTCACGAAAACGTCGAATTGCACATCAGCCATCTATTTTTCTACAGCATTCACAGTTGTCTCGCGTCGTTGGGCTAGAGCTTTTACAGCGCTCTCCTTTCAATAACCAACGGCGTGGATCGAATTGGTTCGACCTAGATCCAATCTTGTTACGCTCTTTCCAATTACATGTCCGCTGGGTCGCTTACCGTACAGCTTCGTAGGCCATATCCTCGATAGCCCATTCTTTTACATACCTACCCACTTGTTTTATTACCAAAACTTGTGTGTATCTATCTACATATGTATGTAGATGTATATATATATATATATATGGATGCGTAGGTAACATATATGCTGCCGCTCTAAGCGCCCCTGATATTAAAGGGTGACGTGTGTATTTAGGTATACCTGCCAAGCCGAGCTCGGTGGCGTGGTGCATTCGCCTGCGCCTCGCGACCCGAGGAGACACATAAGTGCGCGGGTTCGAGCTCCACCGTTGCACATTTGTATTCATTATGGTCCGTCTATGAAGCAATGCCAAAAGCAGTCCCGTGGACGTTAAATCTTGGCTGAGAGTTTATACGATTATACGCGTGGCATGTATACCTTAAAAAAACTTTTTGGTTTGTCCGGCGGTTCGGTCTATAGCAGAACTAGCAAAACGCTAGATCGATTGTTGTGTGGAAAACTGTGATGTAACATAAACACACTTACCCAGCCCGGGTGTTAATAAATAAATAATAATATATATATATATATATATATCACTTGCGCGCTCCCCCTGTAGACCCGATAAAAATGTCCAGATGGTATGTTTGCATTTGAAAAACGGGCCGATCTAGGCCCTTTTTCGCTAGAGACTTCTCGCTTGTAATAGATCACATAACCAGACCCGAGTCGGGTACGTGCATAGACCACATTGCTGTTTCTAAATGCTCCATAATTACTACTATCCATCCTGCGGTTCTCGGAGCTCTGCCCCTCCCTGATTATTACCCGGTTCTCCACGACTGCTAAACCGTTGACCGAGTTGACCCCAAGCCTACGTAGAAGTTATAATAAGGCTGATATTAATAAGTTTTTATGTCAGATGTTTCGTGATTAGCGGTTTATCATACCGTCGACGTATATCCCGCATTCAAAACTTTCCTGCTTACTATATACGAAAAGTCATTTGACCTTGTGGACCTTCCTACTTCTGATAGTTCGTACAAGGTGAGTTAGTTTTCTTTTTTCTAAGTTTACGGCGGCTGAGTCGCGTGGCTAATAGATTAGAATAGAATAGAAGGCTCCTATGTTAATTGTGCAGTCGTCGTTGGTTTTGTAGTCGCATCCTCTGTGAAGTCTCTTTAAAAATCTACTTTGTACACCTTGGATCATACCAATATATTTACACAAAAAATGTAGATGCCATCCGGGTGAACTGTATCAAAGTTTGGATAACACAATCGATTTGTACTAACGGAGACACACCGTAGGCTCCTTGACAATAAAACAGCGGAACAACATATTTACAAGTATGAATGCTGCTTTGAACAGTTCTTTGATACGTGCGGAGAGGGTGAGGTGCGCCGACATTAGGACTCCAAGATCCCGCGTCACGGTGGCCGTTGGCAGTGTTGATCCGTTGAGTAAGTAGTTTAGCTCGGAGGAGCCGTGTTTCACAATGAGACATTTGTGAACGGAGAGCTGCATACCACTGTCAACGCACCATCGGCTGACACCGTCCACCACGAACTGCAATACTGTGTGCTCCGATGAGGAGTCGGGCGCTCTATAAATTTTAAGATCGTCTGCGTACAAAAGATATTGAACAGTCGATGGTATATAGGGTTTCATATCTAGGACAAATGGTATGTATAAACGCGAAGAGACGCAGCTTCCCTGCGGCACACCAGACGGTGCCGGGTGCAGACTGCTTAAGGCGTCTTCTGACTTGACTCGGAAAGTCCGGTTGCGCAAAAACTCTGCAAACCAGTACCTCGAGCGCTCTTAGTTTATTCACTACAATTTTGTCATCGACACTGTCGAACGCACTTTTCTGATCAAAATAAATACAATGGAAATGCCTGTTGGCGTTTTCATTCGTCGTCATTCCCAGACGTGCGTCATCTCTAGCAGCTGCGTACAGGTAGATCACCGAAGCACAAAAATTTATTGCGCAGTTCTGTTGAATAAACTACGTTTATTATTATTAAGAAGGTTTGCTTTAGAAAAATGTGTGTCTTGACGAGATCAAGGCCGTCTATCTCTCTTGCCCTATCCCTTGCCATATATATATATATATATATATATATAGGCTCTATTGTTCCTACCAGCTGGACTTAATACCAAGCGCAATATACAAAATATACATCGCGAGCACTATGAGCAGATGTTCCTATTCAATACCTAAAGTAAAGTTTTCGGGCTGACCCTCAGCCAAGATTTAACGTCTACGGAACTGTTTTTCACATTGCTCATTCATAGACGGACCCCCTATAAATACAAATGTGCAAAGGTGGGGCTCGAACCCGCACACCTATGTGTCTCCTCCGGCTGCGAGGCGCAGACTTAATCCACTACGCCACCGGGGTCGACCCTATTCAATACCTGCAACCAACTAACAGAGCACATCTATTAAGTCGTACAATGTGTGAATGTTTCGA
Organism: Dermanyssus gallinae; assembly: GCA_003439945.1. Classification (NCBI taxonomy): domain Eukaryota; kingdom Metazoa; phylum Arthropoda; class Arachnida; order Mesostigmata; family Dermanyssidae; genus Dermanyssus; species Dermanyssus gallinae. The sequence continues at coordinate 308,911 of QVRM01004455.1, forward strand.
TACAAATGTTTTTCGATAACAGCGCTCGCAAAGTTTGTATACTTTATGAAAGCAGGTCTTAATAATTGTACAGGTTGTTGGCCGCATTCTTTTGCCAGTCTCGTCTGCCGATACTTCAAAATCCATTATGTGTGTACAATATACTTCACAGATATCTAGAAAGCAAAAGCCAAACCTTGCGGCACACTTATAGGCGCAAAATCGGAAAACACAAAATCAGACAAGGTTCCTTAGCTCAAAGTATCTCAAAGTATCTTTGCGCAGAGGCGGTGATGTACCCAATGAGGTTTTACCGAGGGGCGTCTATTGCTAGTTGAAAACGTTTACCAATAACCCGCCGAGACGACGTGAAATACCGTCGGCTAAGGCAATTTTTGGCACTTAGGTGCGCAAATTTGAGTGATGAACCTTTATTTTTTATATTTAATATGCACTAATATGCCATAGTTTATAGCATGCGTAGGTTATTAAATTGAACTTACTACTTATGACCCGCATATAGTGTTAACCTAAATCGAATTGAAAAATATTGTGTTTATGATGTTTTTTATTGTACATTTGAGTGAAACGTCACTTCCAAGGAGCAATTTTATCTAAGAAGCTATTAGAAGTTTAAATGTATAGTAGCGCAGAGTGTTCTGGAGCAACAAACCTCAGGCTCACCAAGCTCATTCCAACTAACCCCCTTACAAAAATACCATATCTAGATAATGCACATACTAACGACACCCTTTCCACACTGGAAATATCTGTGAATGGGCAATATTTTATATTGTGTAGGTGAAAACATCTCCCATTATTCACACCAATACTACAATGCTTAGTTAGTGTCAGCCGCAACCCAGAACATTCAACCTGAGTCGCTTACCATCAATGAGCAATTGATTATTGATGATGAGTTGCTCTCGCTCGTTGCAGGAAGTGTCCTGGACACATCCTGCCACGAGCGAGAGAAACTCACTGTCTCCTGTTAATTTGCCAGAGATCGTGAAACCACAGGGGAGCCAGAACGCCGGCTAAATCTCCAGGACACCACCCGGCTATAGTCTCGCCAACTAAAACTGCATTAGATATTCGCAGTCTGGACGCATAGCGGATATTTTGCATAGCCCGCGGAGTGCACGCTGAGTCTCCAATAGCCCAACTCAGTATGCTTATGATCAACGCAGGCTTAGTCGCATCAGCATAGAGTCTTCTCCACTGTACAAGGAAGTGAGATCAAATATAGCAGTGGAAAGAAGGCCACGCGCGCTTGGTATAATGCGTGCATAGTTGTGCTTGCTGTTCTGGGGCACGGCAAATACAAATGTGATGTCTTACGATAGCTTAACCCCAGTCAGACGGGGGTTGCTTTTATGCAAAAATAATCTTTGACTAAACGCTTTCTTGGCCCAGCGCCCATTTTCAGATGAGAAGTTAACCTGGTTCTTAGCGAAATGTATATGAGATAGTCCAAGCAGATAACGCATGTTGACCCATCAACACATTTCGACATAGTTGAGGCACACATGCTATCTTGTGTTGTGTTTATGATTTGTGATACTTCATGATTGACTCATTTTATGGTTGTTCATGACTGAGAGTTAACCATTTATATTCTATTTTTTGTTATTACTTATATTTTTTTAATAAAAACTAAAGCATTGGATTATGCAGTTCCTATAATAAACCACGTTTTGAATCTTGAATCTTGACAACAACGAGTATATACATGTTCTGTTCGCAGCATGCAGAAATGTGCATAATAGCAATAATTTACAGGTACACCTGACAGGTGTTCGCCAAAGTTTTATCTCTCTCTCTTGACTTTTCATCTTGATACCGCCAGTATATCCTGTAAGATTATGTATTTAGTCTCATTCAGGAGTGAAGATAACATGAAGAAGGGTCACATGGCATGCGTTCTACCTCGACCAACACAGCTTACGTCTGCGAGAATTGCCAGCGGTCCTGGTACCCCCCCCCCCCCCTCCTGTAGATTGTTCTCCACGACGCAAGCCATTGTCCATGATGCATCATTTAGGATGGCTGACACCAGCAGGTTTCCAAGCGATCTGCAATTTATTCATTTATTTAGTTAGACTCGCAAATAGTATCATTTCGGACAATTTCCAACTCAGTTTCCGACTATTTCGCAACCTAGACAATTCTATCGATTCGCGGCGGTATGCGGAGCTTCCGACCGACCGCCTGTGGTGGTCCGCTGTGAGGAAAAACCTTTTTACTATATAAACAGACGGCGCAGGAATGGAGGCGATCACCGACAACGCTGTAGGTGATATCATAGCGCAGAGATATTGCACACTAAATGCTGTGTCAGTAGGTCAAACAAAGGCACGCACTGTTGTACGTGCGCTTCCTGATGCAGCGAAAAGCGAGCCGGAAATAGCACCGGAAACAGTGGTCGCCCAGCTCGAGACCGACAGCTCGACATCGTCATTAGAGGCTGGCATTACAGTCGCGCCCTCGTCGGAGGTCGGCAGAACCGCAAACGAACGCAGAAGCTGGTCCGAGTCCTGCACTTGCCGGACTCCCGTGCCCCCACTGCAACGAGATACTATCGTCATATTCCGATCACATACAATTCTATTTCTAATACTAGTACTAATGCAATCCAAGCAATAATAATGGTCAATATCAATTCGGTAAACAGGTAGTCGGTAAATCGGTAATACACACACACCCACCACTCCTTATGATGAAACTGAGAGGTGTCGTAGAACAGTTGTGTGGTGGTGGTTTTGCAAAGTCGGTCGAAAGTAATTAAGCCGTTTCTTGGAGCACAGTCAATGCTCAGCTTCTACCAAACTAGCAAATAATAATGATAAACCTACGTCGATGTTAGGATCTCCGAAAACGCAAGATTATTCGGAGGGAAATAATGCAGGAACGCGCTTAGAGAACTACTTATACTTACGCTTATTCATAAGGAGTCAAGCTAGCCACACAGATGGATAGTGATATTATTAATCATCTGCAAAATATTGTAAAGCGCGTATTTGCCCTTCCAATATTAGACTGTGACAGAAAGAGGTTAGCTAGACCGTACGCGGGACCCTAAAAGCGTATACCTTGCTATACTTGTTCACGAACAAGGTAACTTTAGTTTCGGGACTTAAGCTCTTATGCTAGACGTTAATGTGATAAACAAGAAATGAATTAGCCTGTATTTACACAAAATCGCTTAAAGAGTCAGCAAGCTCATAAGGGACACCTCCATGTAAAAGGTTCCCGTCGAAGCTTTGCAGGAATCTTCACATATCCCTTTTTAAATCGGATTTTCAACCTGGACAACAATCGAGTATTGAAGAACAAGATACCTAATGGATTACTGCCAGTAACATAAACGAATATCCTTAAACTAAAAAGTAAACAAATGGCTTATGGCTGATGTAAATACATGCGTGGATAAAGAGCAAAATATTGAATATGTTTAAGTCAATGGCGTAATGATCGCCACTACAGCAGTATCGTCTGTGTCATCTCATCGTAGTCGGCATATCATGGAGATACAAACACCTATATATATATATATATATATATATATACTGGGGCATTCATAACAATATTAGAATACGCGCTTTATTTACATAAAGGATAAGAATTTATTTTAGCATCAAATGACCAGTTCCCTCACGGGTGTGCGTCAGTTGTATGTCCTGGTAACTCTCCAGGGGAACAGCGACATAACAATCTCTTTTCGAGCTATGCATTTGGGCTCGTATCTCACTTGAGATCTTGTTGTCTAAAATATGTGCTTATTTTAAAGTTTGGTAAAACTCGGCAAAAAATACATATATATATATATATATATATATATATATATATATATATATATATATATATATATACTGGGGCATTCATAACAATATGTGCTTATTTTAAAGTTTGGTAAAACTCGGCAAAAAAATACATTCTTCCCAATGGAAGAAGGGGCCGGAAACGTTTTGTTTAGGAGAGAGATTGAAATTTAGAAAAGTTGTTATTCTGCTTTTTTCTCCTAGATATTTGTGTAAAATTTACGTTTGCGGAAGATTAAGTCAACGCATGAAGAAACCGATTATATTTATATTATTATTATAGCGGCGCGTTTAGCGGAAAATTGCACAATGGCAGACACATTCACTAGCTTGTGTAGCAAAAAGCAAATGGCCAGATTTAGGAAAGTCATAAGAAGTCGATATGTTGTTATGTCTTAACACGTTTACGTGCAAAATCATATCATTTTTTAATTACAATTAAAAACGAACATCCAAAAACCATTCTCAGGCAATAGAAAATGTAATACCTAAAATGATGGCGCGGCGTTACGTAGTTGCCAAGTAACTAAGCTTTTTCGATAGCCATATCGAAAGCATAGGCATGCATACTTGCGTAGGGTGTATGAGAAAGTTAGGTACATGTTTCGAGGTTTGGTAGAACTCGGCAAGAAAAAATTTTTCCTACTGGAAGAAGAGGCGAAAACATCTTGGCTATTTCACGACAAACAATTTCAAACAATTTCACGGTTCTTAACGTAAAAGCTTTAGCGTAAAACATAACAACTATGACTGACGAAAAAGCTCAGTTACCTGGCAACTACGTAACGTAGCACCATCATTTTGGTACGAAAATTGTGGGTAATAAAATTGCTATTACCTGAGAGTGGGCTTTTGGACGTACATGTTTGGTCGTATTGCAAACATTCTACGATTTTGCACGTAAAGCGCTAACGTAAGACGTAACAACATATCAACTTTGTATGGCTTTCCTTAATCTAGCTATTCGCTTTTTGCTACGCAAGCTAATGAAGTGTCTGTCATTGTGCATTTTCCGCCGAACAGGCCGGTATAATCGGTTTCTTCATGCGTTGACTGGTTCTCCCGCAAGCGAATAAATCGCACAACCATGTAGAAAAAAAGGCAGAATAGCTACTTTTATAAATTTCATTATCTTTTCTAAACAAAACGTTTTCGTCCCCCCCCCTCTTCTGTTGGGAAAAATTATTTTCTTGCCGAGTTCTACCGAACCTTAAAATAAGTACATATTGTTATGAATGACCCTGTATATAATACATTATCAGAATTTCTATATATATATATATATATATATATATATATCTATACGTGCTTTGCCGTCTTCTGTCGATATTCAGACAATGAGGCACACTGCTGACCGGTTGCTCAGACCCTCCAGAGTCAGCCTGGCACCTCGAATGGTGTTGGGCGTGGGTGGACAGCATTTGCGGCCATCGGCCGGCGACGACGACGACAATAACAACAACGAAAACATCATCAACAACAACAACAACAACAACAACAACAACAACAACAACAACAACAACAACAACAACAACAACAACAACAACAACAACAACAACAACAACAACAACAACAACAACGAAAACATCATCAACAACAACAACAACAACAACAACAACAACAACAACAACAACAACAACAACAACAACAACAACAACAACAACAACAACAACAACAACAACAACGACGACGACGACGACGACGACGACGACGACGACGGCGGCGACCAGACACAAGAACAAGGCGATGAAACATGGCACGATTGACGTTTTTTCTTTTAGTGCCTCTGATGGTGTTGATCTACTTGTACGGCTATCGGCGGATATCGGTAGCTCTGCGTTTCAAAACGGATAGCGGCGCCGTGCTGAAAGCTTACCGATCGCTCGAATCACTAGTTAGATCTTGTTAGAGTAGGAGTCAACTCTCAGTTCCTTACTATCTTTCCTCCTCCTCTTCTCTCTCTCTCACACTCTGCGCTTGTAAGACCGTAGACGAGGAATGGCAAACACTTCACTTCGCTCGCGGTCAAACAACAAATCGGACCCCATCTTCGTCGACGCGGCCTATCTGCCTGTCCGTCACTGGCAATTGAATGATGAATGATATCCTATGCATCCTATGCTGGTCGACACCGCGCGTTCCTCACGCCCTCATACATGGCTACGTGAGTGGTTGGCGTTCGGCACCGCCTTCGGACAGCGCGACGCTCATAGGGCGGCTAACCATCGTGGCGTGGCTGCGTGCAGACAGAATCGGCTGAAAACAGCAGCAGCAACAACATCAGCAGCTAAAACAAGATCGAACTTTATCTTTTACGGTATCAAATATATCTACGTATAGCGAAGAGGAGAAGACGCAAAAAAGCGAGGCCGGGCGGAGGACGGACGAACGAACGCAAAAGAGTGCGTCACACTGTGATACGGCGCCTGAAGCTCGAAGGTACTTCACTTATCCCATGTGCCCGGCAGTCAGCAGTACCTTTTACCAGAACAACAGGCCAGCGGGTATCGATCGCTGCCAGGCGCTACAGGCGGGCCTACATGGATAACATGGTGCGTGGTCCGTTCCGCTGAGCGAATGTGGCGATAACAAAAATGATTCGGTCCACAGTCAGTGATGATCAGCTCATGCAGCCATCTATCAACTGGTCTACTGGCTGAGTGATTCAATGAAGCCACGAGTTGGTGTCAGAGTTTGTCACTGTTTAGAGCTTTAGGCCATTGGCCAGTTTGGTCTGAAAGTACTGCTGCTGCTGCTGATATTGTTGGGTGTGTGGGTGCCGTTGTTGTCGCCAATATCAGCTATAAGATTATCATATCACCTTTATTGAAAATTATATCGCCTTTACACTGCGCCAAAGCCTGCGCCTGACACAGCGACTCCGCCAACAAGAACAACAACAGCTCGATAACAGGTACAATACAATGCGTTTGAAAGATGGTTGCCAAAAACATGACACTTTCGATGCCCAACAACCACGAAATCTACTCTAAAAGCAATACATATATGCACTCTACACTAGGACCCGTACAGATGCCTTATATATATATATATATATATATATATATATATATATATGTGTACATATATGGTTCCAGAATATTGATAAAGCAAACGCAGCAGCGCAGTTAACGACGCTCATCGACATCCCGGTGGTGGCGATCTGGATTCATACTACGCGTCGAGCCCGGTGGCGTGGTGGCATGCGTCTGCGCCTCGCGACCGGAGGAGACACATAATTGCGCGGGTTCGAGCCCCACCGTTGCACATTTGTATTTATGGGATTCCGTCCATGAAGCAATGCGAAAAGCAGTCCCATGGACGTAAAATCTTGGCTGAGAGTCAGCCCCAAAAGGATTTTTTTGAATTCAAACTACGCCAGAACAAACGGAGTTGACAGAGGATTTACTGGCAACGATATTCTGTCTGCCTTCAAAAATGTTGGTGTCGTCTCAGCGAAAAGAAATAGCATTATTAGGAGATCGGGAGCCACCGCCACGTCGATTGCCACTGACAGGGTCATGCTCAAGTTTACTAGGGTTTCACCAACTAACGTGTTCTTTGCTTTTAGGTCTCATAAAGTCACTACTCATGAAGGTACGCCATGTCTCAAGTGCTTAAGGCTAGGCCGCAATGCGAAATATTGCCGAAACGAAGTTACGTACAAAAGATGTGGGCAAGTTGGTCACCTGGCTCTAAAGTGCAAGCACCAGGCAAAATGTGTCATCACCACGTGTCGTCTTCTCTGAGTTTCGCGCCTGAATCATCCGCATTTTTGCCATCTACCTATGCTGATGTAGTAAGATTACTGACCGTGATCAACATCCTTTTCCAAGAAGCAGATTCGCACCGTGAAGAAGCTTGCTATGAGTACTCTTCGCAAGACCCTCTCATTAAAGTCATCGCGCACCTCTGCCATTCACAAATTGAAGGGACGTGACTCCTGCGTAATCACATCTTTGAAGGACATCACGAAAGTTTTAAACATTTTATCCCTGGAATCTATTTCTGTTGATGCATTGTGTAAATTATATTTATCAAAACAGCACGCCAAATATAAAAGTATGCCAATTTTCAAATAACGTTTGACTTAGCCCCACTGGCTTGGCTTTTATCTACCTAAATGCGGGCACTGAAGGGCTAAAAAATCTGGTCAACTAGAGTTACTAAAACTTTTTTTAGAGGAAAAATGAGCTCTGTTTGATGCGGCACTGTAATCAGGCATCTCACTCCATAGGTGGCTTCGAGCTAATTGCGTCAGGTAGAGTGCTGGGAAGAATAGACGGCAGTGTCGGCATCTATGTGCGCTCTACCTGCAGTATCTTATGTTCTCACTAAGTTTCTAGTCCTGATAGTAATTCCCAGGTGGTACGTTTGCATTTAAAAAGCATACCGGTCTTGAGTGTTTTATTGTACTGTTTTATTTCAATAATGTGTCTTGCAAGGACACCTACTGAATACACTAGACGAGATGTTGCCGAAATATGCCTTCACACCTGTCATTCTTATGGGCAATGCAAACATTAGTCTACGTTCGGTTCCGCAGCCTAGCAAATATTCATTATTCCTTTCCGTTAGAGACTTCGCCCTTATAGTGAATCGCATAACGGGATCCGCGTCGGATATATGCATAGACCACATAGCTGGTTCAAATTGCTCAAAGTTTACTATCATCCAGCCTGCGGTTCTTAGAACTTTGCTCTTCTCTGATCATCACCCGATTTTCCTATCTCTTTTCGACAACTCCGGGGCTACTAAACCGTTGGCCAAATCGGCTCTAAACCCACGAATATGTGATACAAAGGCTAATATTGATACGTGCGTAAGCCGCTTACAAATTGTCTTGTGGTTAACGTTTTATCATGTCGTCAATGTAATTTCTGCATTTAGCGAACTTAATATTATCCTGCTTCTTACATACGAAAGGTCATTTGACTTCGTAGACCTTTCCGCCTCTGACAGTTTGTGTAAGGCTGATCAGCTTTGCTTTTCATTAGGTTTACGGCGGCTGCATCGCAGGATTACTAATTTTTACCGCAGACATTGTAAGTTAAATTCGTTGGACACAAAGACTGCTCATTTAAGCAGCCGTCGCCACTACCTCAATGCAATCTGCATGGACAGCATTATATCGAAATCTTTCGAATTCTCGTGTGACGACTTCTTTAAACTCTAGAAAATCATCATCAGGCTCTGTAGCAGGCGCTACGTTGCAGTGGACTTACCGTCCGCGTTATTAGTTGGCGATGATAAGACTTTGGAACACCCAGTGGAAATTGCAGACAAGCTAAACCGTCATTTTGCCACGCTAGGTAATACCACGGTTGCTCACCTTGAAACGAACAGAAATATGGAAACCTTACTTAATGAGGTCTGGAAAAGAAATAATACAATATCATTCACTTTCTGTTGTCTCTGTTTCGGAGGTTCTTGGTATCCTCTGCAGTCTCAAGGCAAACTAGAGCCCAGGTGTTATGGATGTGCCTACAAAACTGTTGAAGCTAGCAGCTCGTTCGATTGCAGGAATTCTGACTTCCATTATAAATCCTTCGTTTGAGTCCGGAAACTCCCAGCACGGTTGGTTATGGCGGTATTTTCTTTATTCAAGGAGAAGGGTACACGAAACCACGCAGCAAATTACAGGCTAATGTTGGTCGTTGACTGTATCTTAAAATTCACTGAGAAATTTGTGTTGATCAATCTAAATGGACACTTAGAGTCGATCAAATTCCTATCGCTTAACCAGTTCGGCTTTTGCAGGGATAGATCGACTGACCTAGCAGTGGCCTACTTATGGCAGCGGGTGTCCGATTCGGTAGAGGCAAACAAGTTTTGCCTTGCAGTCTTTCTTGGCGTGTCGGCTGCTTTTAATTGTCTTGACCATTTCTTCCTGTGTCAGATGTTTGCTCAGCTGGGCTGCTCCACACCGGCTGTTGCCTGGTTTAGATCCATTTTATTCTAGGGAGTCAGAGTAGTACAAAATGATGCACCTGGAGTCATTTTTCTAGGAGACGAAGAGATTTGATCCGCGATTTATTCACTCGATATAACCTACTTAAGGCGGAAAAATATTCACGCTGCGGATTTCTATGTTAGCATATTCAATTTGGGGAAGTGTTGTATTAATTGCGTTTTCGCTAGTTTTTACTCCAAATTGAACATCAGCTAGGCGTACAACAATTTTCGAAGTGCCCTCAGTATCCTGGAAGCCTAGTCAACACTTATTTGCATGCCCCCTGCCCAAAACTTGGACCTGCGTTCCTAAACTATTAAATGCCTCACATCGAAGCACCTCTTCGCTCGCGAAATAAGAAAATGGCTTTTCATTTTACAGTCTGAATCAGGCCGGTGATTTAGTTATATCCTAAGTTGAGATTGCTAGTGCTTTGAATAGGGGATCACCTTCCAAAATTGAATAGTTTTTACTGTGGTTTTATCTGTTGTCGTTGTGTACTATGAAGATGTCGTATGAGTGTATCATTTCATTTGCGCGTATATGTAAGAGCGTGTTGCCTCACTTATTGATCCGCATTGTAACAAACGCTGTTTAGAAATCTGTGTGAAAATACCTATTGCGATAATGTATTGTGTAAAGCGCTTAATCAAAGATTTTTTTTAATTATGTTTAGTATGACTTTTTGTCTCAGTGTTTGATTCAGTTTTAACCATTTCTATTTACCGAGAACTTGACCATTGCAAAATGCAGTTCCGTTAAATAAACCTCGTTTTAATTTAAACTTGAAAATTTGAAATATTGTATAAATGATTTAATGTTATTATTATTAAAACAATGAAGATGGTTATTTAAAGCCATATAATATTTGTATAATTTATGTTTTTGTCAGCGATCAGCAGCACTAAACGGCACGACGTAGCACGAAGTAATGCAACTACCTACACATAGTTAGTTTCACTGTGTGTGCTTTATTTGCTATGTTTATATTTACATACCTAAACCTGTTTATATAAACATACCTAAAAAAAAATAACAGCAACTACAGAAGTAGGGGCATGTGGCTATAGCATGCTAGCTAGGACAAGGCGTGCGTCCAACAAACTAAACATGAAAATAACTGTAACACGAAAGTCGCACTCGCGGACATGCCACGGTCGCCATCAAACAGCCCGTGTGTTCAAAAATAAACGGCAAACGACTGAGCTTACGTTTCTGCGATTCATCACAGGTTTTTCTAGTTCGAGAAACATCCTCTAATATTGCTTGCGCCGTTAGATCGGGTAATGCCGTGCCGATGAGGTGGAAATTATCGGGAACACAAGGCCAGGATAGACGCTCATACTTAGGACGCATGACGTCGACTGGGTCTGGCCTGGCACGAACACCGTGTGCGTCGCTCTTCTATTTCGAAAAATGGAAGGATGCAATTTGAAGAACTGGGAGAAAATAAATATATGTTGGACGCTCACGCTGACTACAACTTGCATTGTGCAAGGACTGCAGGCGTACATGTTTATAACTCAGCAGGCACTACGGCAGCATTTACGTGAAGTTGAGTCTTATTTGACGAATAGTCAGGACAAAGCTTAGGAAGGAATTTCCGACAAATCCTCGTAAATGTTTGGACTACGATTGTTCGTACGTGCAATGGTTGACTGAGTTAGATTAGAACGGTTCACAACTTAGTTCACTGAAGGAAACAGTAAATGTAATGCTTTATTACGTAGTTTTGCCGTCGCTTTGCTAGCGTTATCCCTCACACAGAGTGAATCCCCTTGAGGCGACGTTTAATTATGTATTAATGACAACTTCAGAGCCTCGCACTGCTGGCTCCCTGGAATACTGGTTTGACTAGCCCTTTTTTGTTGGTATGTTGGCTTTTAATGCATGATTTATTTGATTTGTCTCTAAGAAACTCTCTTAACCAATAACTGCCATACTAAGAATAGCCACGGCGCTACGAGCATTGACTCTGCAAGCCCCAGCAAGTCGGTATTTTAATACGGACTAATCTCCGCCATTCGTTACTTCATATTGAAAAAGAGCTTTTCTCTAGCAGTGAACACTTTGGCCAGTCCAAAATCGCAACTTTTATGCATATTTTTACGCGCAATAACATTAGTCACAAACGAATATTACAATTGCAGATATAAGGCTTAATACTATTTTCTAGGTTGGACACTAATTGTTTTGCGTAAGGTTTTACAAGGTTACAATGAGTATTCAATATTTAATAAATACCATCAGTTCATTGCATTTACTGACTTTTTACAAGATAGTATCTTGTATAAATATAAAAGATATTTAGTAAATGGTTGTGTGTATATATATATCAAAGCGAAAAACATTGAATTGAAGGTAACGCGAAAAGAAAAAGAGAATGTATTTGAACGCAGTTTTACGTGAGGCGACGTCCCTATGTTCCGCTTTGCAGCAGAGATGACAGTCGACCGAGCCCAGGCTAAGCTTATTTTGAAGTATGCTGTGCGGAGCAGAAGTAAATGGATGTTGCACAACATGTTCCTCGCGCACCTGGCCGGGCCGTGCTTTGCAGAGGGAGGCCTCTGGCGCGTGTATGCATGTCTGTCGCTGGAAGCACGCACGCACGCATATCGTCACTGCGTGCTTGCAACAGGCGTATTTTGCTTCGCGTATTGTTCCTATGCATAGGGTTTAGCTAGAAGGAATTAAAAGCGCGGTGAGGCGCTGAGCATTGTCGCTGTTACATGGCTGGCTTGGAGCACATGGATGCCTTGTCTTGCATTCTCTCTGTCTCTCTCTGTATATATATATATATATATATATATATATATATGAAGAGAGAGAGATGTTGCGGCCGCACTTGCTTGTCACTTCCTGTCCATGATTTTGATTGCGGTTATTTCCCATCTCTCTGTGTTTCCGTTTAGCTCGCTTTAAGCTAGCTGCAATCTCCTCTTTTTCGTTAGGACTTTTTACCTTTTTCATTTCTCTCCCTGTTTTCTCAGTCTTGCGTTTTCTCTTGTTTCTAGTCAAGTTCTGTTTTCGCAATGAGGCCAGCGACAACAGCGGAAGCTACCGCTCTAGCAGTAGTAACTGTTGCTACCAGAGTCGGCGCCATCGTTACCACAGGCGGGAAACGAACGAAAGCCACTATCCCAACGCCCACAGCAGTTTACGTAGCAGACTTTACTGCACGCAGTTGTAGTAGTAGTAGCGTTACCTCAATACCCCTTCTCCCTCCCACCCATCCCCCCGTGATCGTCCCCCAATCTCCCCTCAATACAGTTCACTAACCCCCCACGGTAGCGCCTCGTTCTGGAGCGCACCCTCTAGTGGGCTGCTTCCACTGCTGATACTGGGGCTGCCGTTGCATTCAAATCGTCCGCTGTTGCTGAGTGAATTATTTACCAAGTGTCGTTGCTGTTATTGTTGTTGTTATTGTTGTTGTTGTTGTTGTGTTGTTATTGTTGCTGTTACCGTTGCTACCATCCTCGTCATCTTTGCTGTCTTCGTCATCATCGTTGTCCCTCTGAGATGGGGGTAACCGTTGTCGCGACGTCTTAGCAGGTGCAATAGCCCCAGTTGGGGTGTTAGTGTTGGTTGCTCTCGTTGCGATAGCAGATGGTGGCTCGTGGCTCGGATAGTTGATAATAGCGGCGTCTGTGGCTGTGCCTTAGTCGGCATCGTGCTTTTGCTGCTGCTGCTTTTGCTGCTGATGCCGCTACACGCGGGCGGCACGATACTTACACAGTTCCTGCTGCCAACACACGTTGTGGCGTGCCAAGACGTGCGAGCGTTGTTTGTTCAGTAAAAGCTGCCACTGTAGCTTCCGCCACCCTCAGCACGACTTTGGCGGCGGGGGCGTAACGAGTGCCTCTGCGTGCCTTTCAGAAGCCCATGCTCGGTTACTGCTTGTTACCGCGGTGCTGTGCTGCTAGGCGTATGATAGGCGGTGACGCTGTCGTCTTCCGCTATGTGGCGTGGTGTTGCGTGTCGTTAGATCGGCGTGCCATGTTCTGCGTCATGGATGGATATACGGACCGACGGCGGGGCGAACGGCCGGTCGGACGCACGGACGGCTTATCAGCCGGCTCACGCACCGCACAGTGTCGCAGGCAGTGTCGTAATTGGGGTGTGTGTCGTTGTCGTCATCGTCGTCGCCGTCGTCAGCAGCAACGGGGTGCGTTATAACAACGTCACGAACGGTAACTTCATATGCCTTGTTGTTGTTGTTGCTGTGTTGTTGTTGTTGTTGTTGTTGTTGTTGTTGTCTTAATTGTTATCGTTGTTGTTATTGTTTGTTGTTGTTGTTGTTGTTGTTGTTGTTGTTGTTGTTGTTGTTGTTGTTGTTGTTGTTGTTGTTGTTGTTGTTGTTGTTGTTGTTGTTGTTGTTGTTGTTGTTGTTGTTATTGTTGTTGTTATTGTTGTTGTTGTTGTTGTTGCTGCTGCTGTCTTAATTGTTATCGTTGTTGTTGTTATGTTTTTGTTTTTGTTGTTGATATTGTTTTTGTCGTTGTTGCTGCTGTTTTAATTGTTGTCGTTGTTGTTGTTGCTGCTGGCTTAATTGCTGTCGTCGTAGTTGTTGCTGTTATTGTTTACGCGTGCTTAACTAAATGACCACAGAAGAACGGCTGAGCCCGAGAAAATACCGCATGGGGCAAGATGATAGTGGACTCGAATAGCAACGGGCGGGTGGCCCGGCAGGCAAACAGATGGCGGGATGGGATATCTTGCAACCCGAGAGGGAGTGACTTAACTCGGCCAGTGCAATCCAGCAGATGTAGGAGCGTAATGGCGGGTGGGTACAAGCCTTCCCTGTGTACGGAAAGTCCTCTTTCTCCTATACATGTCTCACCCTCTTCATCAGGGGCGTCCACGAGTCTGACTCTTGTGCCAACCCCTAACACCCGTTCTGTTGGAGAATCTAACGACGTTTGACGTGTGGGCACACGCACGGCGGACCTGCCCAAAGTTTGTCGTCGTGGCCTGACTGTCGTAACGCCAGATAAACAGCAATCGTGTAAATAAACTAATATTGCCCAACGTTATTATTATTATTATTTTATTCAAACAATTATTTGTTACTCAAGCTGAGTGTATGTTACATAAGAATTTGCCGGAGTGTTGGTGGGTGCCGGCAATGCAATAGATGGTAGGTTGAGCAAGTTGCTCCACAGTGCCGACAGGTACACTGCTCGTCTGCCTCATGGAAACCAATTTTCGTGCACACTGCATAATGGAAACCGTGCATTGCATGACTGTATTATTATTATTATTATTATTATTATTATTTCTTTTGCTGTAATTCATCACCGACAGGCGTAGTTATGACCGTGTGTGTTTTGGTAAAACGAAGCAAATTACTGCCGCTTTGCGACTGCCATTGGCCCCGCTTACCTGATGCCGGTTTCTGCAAGCAGACTGTGTTTTACGGGTGGCGGGAGTGAGAACAACGTGCTAGCATGACGAACTAACGTTAACGGACAGAACGCTGTTTTGATTAGTGGGAATTTGACGTAGTCGCAGAATAATACGTGTTACAGACATATCACGACTGTATACCATACTATCATTGGATGTAAGCAGATGAAAATCGAGAACAGAAAACAACAAGTAAGGTCACTGGGTTATAATCGGAAGCAGAGAAGTGACGCTAAGTTTCACCTCGCTGTGTTTTGTTTAAACCATGTTCAAACTATTTCTAAAATAGGGTAAATACAAGCTGCTACGGAATGCAAAGCTGTTGTTCCTTTTGTACCGTAAGTGGATGGCTCTTATGTTTATCACACTGCACAAACAGCAACTTGTAGCCAAAATAAAACATCAGTACGTCTTGCAGCCCTATAGCTCTTGTATTGTCGTGCATTTTCGGATCTTTACGCGTGCAACAGCCGTCGTCTGTTTGGACGCACACTCGGACACGAACATCGAAGCTACTTCGTTTTAATAATATCTGGTTTATTTTCTCTTTTTTCTCCATCTTCCCCATAGCAAACATGGTGCTTGTCTTTGTCAAAAACCAGTTTTTAAGACACAAAACGAATAGATCGGCCACATATATCACTTTATTACTCGCTACCACACGGGCGGTACGTAACATACACACAAATAGTAAAATCCGATTTCGTCAGATGAAATACCTATAGGTGCTTTTGTCTAAAAGTACTTGCTGAAAAACGGATGCGGCATCCAATTGATAGCCTTGCAGTAGCTATCAGTATGCGTGCTATTGACCGTCACTTAATGAAGTAATATAAGCATTCTTGATTTGTGCTCTATCACAACGACAGTTACACCCAGAGTTACCTGTTACGGCTGAGGAGTTTTCTTCAACAACTGCCTTTTTTTTTAGGGAGGCTTTGAAAATGTCTCATGTGTCCAAGCCAATTAGGTCCGTGTTTTTAACCGCCTCCTTAGGCTCCGAATTCTACGACACTTCAATTGAGGTCGCAATAGAGAAGTCTCACTTCTTTTGTGTTCGAGGCACTTTGTCTATGCTCCAATAGCCTAAGAGTGCGTTGAGATTGTGCTGATGGCTTAGCTGCCGCCTCTACGCTCTCCCTCTCTTCTGACTTCTGGCCTTTCCCTAGCCTTCCATCTCGACCCGCTTCATGGCTGTTTTTGTGCCATCGTAGTCTCCAGTGTGACCCTTGCCTCTTTCCACCCCGCCACCTATCTCGACGTCAGCATGTCCCCGCGACCAAAAGGGCGGGCTTCCTTGCTTGTGTTTGTGTTAAACAACATATGGTTATGCGTTGTACCTTTCATCTGCTCTACCCGAGTCGCAATAGATGCAACTCATCTTCTATAGTTAACCGGCCACATCGCACTAGAATTGCTCATGGCCGGTTAGCACCTGCGTTTATCGCTTATTATATTTCTGTAGTTGGCCACATCGCACTAGAATTGTCCATGGCCGCTTAGCACCTGCATAGTATAATACAAAGTTCTCTATGCTAGCAGACGCACCAGGTTCTGATTTCTGCTATGAGATTCCTGACAACCATTCATGTACCATCTGCTAATATTCTTCATGTCAGACCTATACGGTAGTCTCACTTTATGGTATGGTAACTTATATGGTAGTCTCACCATTAAATATCACATTTATTTCACTCCTATGAAATTAGACACTCATAAAGCATTGATACTTATACTGTTGTCAGCTGCTCTCTGCATGCCATTCTAGAGAGGCAGTTTATTTTTCATAAGAGACAGGCAGACTCACGATACTTACACGCTTAGACGCGCAGTGGACAGATGCACTTGGTGTACTTCTCGTGGAAGATAGCATTCAAACAGACCAAGTGATGATATCCATCTAGTATACGCGTGCCGATTGTCACATGCAAGACCAAACCGAATTTGAGATGCACTGGAAATACCGAATTCTCCAACCTCTCGTCACACTTGTTCAAATTTTATATTCTTATTCCGAGACAAAGCTTTGGAATGGTACTGCACGCAGTCTCCTCAACCTTAATCGAATTATCTCACTGACCGGTGTACAGCCTGACATTAGGCTCCTTATCCGCATCGACAAGCAAAGTACTCGCTTCACTTACACTGCAAAACATCTTTCAAACAAACCAAAGTGTGTCCGAGTGAGGTGTTTTAATACTCTATTAAGACCATACATGAGCCTTAGAACAATCTTAAGGTGGACAAATACTCCTGCCTTAAGGACGGAGAGTCGCCGGACATCGCCCGTATCTTTATAAAGATAGTCTAGAGCCCTGCGCACTGTCTCGATAATGTGCGCAATGAATCTCGTTTTAGTATAATGGAGTTAAAGCCCCAGAAATGAGAACGAGTTAACATATTTTAAGGATTGCTGTCGCAAAGTATAATGTTTTTGACAGCCAATCGGCCCCCTCCTCTGAATTTTATAGTGTAGTATCTACGTAGTGGCAACAAGGACACTCACCGTTCGGGTAACCGGCTCAATCAGCGCCGACGCCAAAAAGGCTTTCTGGTTGATTTCAACCAATTTATAGACATTCATTGCGCCCCCTGGTGGCAGGTAATCCTCCTCCCCAGGCGGTGCGCTTCCATCGATCATTATCATCAGAAATCATCATACTCATCCATCTATCTCATACACTACACATAGCCTAGGTTGTCATGGAATTTATTTCAAGCCCATTTCAAACCGGAAATACCTCTTCAAGAGAAGTGATGCGCTTGATGGTACCCAGGTCATGATATTACTAAGCGATCACTATGTCATCTGTGTACACCACAGCTATGGCCCTTCGGTACTCCTGTTAATACCCGACGAGGGTTGGCATAGACAAGTCGAACTGGATACACCAGCACTCGCCGTGGCAGCGACTTCTGCCATGGCAAGATTTTGGGGGAGGTAGAAGACGACTATGTTCACTTTCGTAGTCGAGGGGCCCACATAGAAATCGTTTTTCTCACACAATGCGGCGGTGGTATACTTATGTAAGTAGATTGATAATTTACGCACTGGTCTAGCACGGCATCCCTTAGGTAGAAAACTGCTAACTGGAGGAGTCGTAGCATATTATCGACATGCAGTTGCTCCCGCCGGCAGGTCTTTGTAAGCAACACAATGATCACCGACGTAAGCGTGCCAACTGACGCTAAGTATATTGCTATTATAAGTCCCTCACAGTTCCAAAGAGTCGCCGCAGAGACCTGGTAGTCTTCTTCGCGTCAGCATTTACAGATCTGTTCAGTCACTTGCGAGAAGCCTGACCGCCAGGCAGCCCACAGTCCAACAACGAAACAGGATACCTTTGGACTGGAATTCACTCTTGCTGCACTTTGCGTAGTCGCCGTCACTAAGTACTACACAGAACCCGGCAGCGTTACCCCGCGTCCGCATCTTAAATATTTGTTTTGCCGCTCTGCTTTGCTGGACAGTGGCAAAGCCAGCGTTGTCCTTCTCGATTCTGCGGTAGTTTCTCCAATGGCGATGTTGTAACCTCTGCCGTTTGCCTTGCCGTTGCTCGCTTGGTATTCCGCGCTTTCCGTGTTCCGTTTGTTTTCTTGACGTTAATTTTCTCGTTTAGCGTGGAGCTTGAACTTGCACACCTCAAAAATCTGCACACCTCGATGATCTCGAGGTGTGCAGATTATTGTAGAAGTGCCGCGTTATTATCAGCGATCCTTTGTTGTAGCTCCGTGTCATGCCCACAGTCTCACTAAATTTCACTGTAATATACATAAACGTTCCTTAATTCACAGGATCCGCTCAATTCAAATTGTGTGTCCCTGAGAGAAACGACTTTAAGCATACCCCGTAAAACATAGCTGAACACCTCTGGTTACAAATACGCAGTTGTTTTTTCCGTTGCTGGGTGCGTTTACTTTGCACATTCGAACATCACGATAGAAGACAAAAAACGAATTATACTCTGTATATATATCCATATATATACACATATATATATATATATATATATATATATATATATATATATATATATATATATATATATATATACATATATATATATATATATATATATATATATACGGATATATATTGCTTTACTAGGCGTTATATTCGAATCACGATCGCTAAAGCAACAATTGAAATAATGCCAATTACTAAACCTACTACTGGAACTCAGTGCTAAAGAAGGACGAGTTGGCAACGTAAACTACGTTAGAGGCGGCTCCATTTGAGTAGGACAGGTAGGTCGCAAGCCTTGCTGAAAGTTTGTTCGCCTCAGAGCTTTTGCATTTTCAACGGTTTCCTTTAGACCTCAGGGGACCAGAAAGGAACCTCCTCTTCTTTCGGTGATGTGGAAGAAGCAGTTCAGCTGCAGCTGCAGCGTAATGTTAAACAACACTACTGGCTACTTGTAGTACGGGCTTCAAAGCGGCAGGCTGAAGGCAGCTGTCAGCTTTTGAGAGGCTTTCAAGCGTCGATTTCTCAGCATCCCTTCCACCGCCTTTCCATATACGATGGCAATGTGTTTGGCCTGAACTTCAACAGCAGAAAAAGCAGCATCTCGCTTGTACCGGTAGCCAATACGCGCACAGTTTTATACGAGAAAGGCAGAGAAGGCAGTGGAAAACAGTAAGACCCACAGTGTGCGTATATATATATATATATATATATATATATATATATATATATATATATATATATATATATATATATAACCAATAAGGGCAACATGCTGCTCAATGGCATCCGTCCGTAAGTATAATACATCGACCTATATTATGATAAAAAGGCTTGAACATCTACTAGCTCCGGCACCGTCCATATGCTTGCTTAACATGCCTTCAATACTGCCAAATAGGCTGTACGTTACGACTACTTATCAGTAAATATTATTATTATTATTATTATTATTATTATTATTTTGGCCTGAGGTCGGGACGTAATATGATAGTGCATACATCTAGTTACTTTACAATTCGTTCTTTATTCAAGGTAATTAAAATTCAAATATGCCCGATATTAGGAGAATTGAATAGTAAAACTGAGAACATTACTTCATTAGCATGCAGAGACGGACTTTATAGTAAATCTAGATGCACATATGCATAAATATGTATATATACGTACATATATGCACATATGATATGTATCTATACGTACATATATGCACATATGATATGTATCTATACGTACATATATGCACATATGATATGTATATATAAACTAAATAAGCGTATTATTTACTAAATAAAACGGGATAGCCGATTCTTCCCCGCAAACGTGTTCGCGATGTAAAAACTCGTAAAACTCGTACTTCTGCCACGTTTGACATCAAGCGAGAGAGTATCTGCAGCGAAAGCAAAAAACTCCAGCTAGTGGGTTAGCGTTCCGGTCGTAAGGACCCGCCCGTTTAAGATTTCAGGTGGCTATACGTTTTGGGCTGACCCTCAGCCAAGATTAACCGCCCTCGGGACTGCTTTTTCCATTGCTTCATGGACGGGCCCTCACAAACACAAATGCGCAACGGTGAAGCTCTAACCTACGCACCTATGTGCCTCCTTCCGTCGCGAGGCGCAAGCGAATGCACCACGCTACCGGGCTCGACAGATTTCTGATGCCAAAAGCCAAATTTCGTGCAAGTGTCTCAGCATACGACAAATACTTTCTGCATGCTTGGCATTTGAGTTAGGCAAATTTTGTTGCATTCCTATTGCCTGAAATGCACTGCGGCATGGTCAGAAGGTCAAATACATTTGTAAGCATAACCAGCTTCTTTCTAATGAAAAACATATATTATGCGCGTCTATAATGTGTAGATGCAAGAGTGTCCATGATGTGCAGAAGCGTGATTATCAATGATGTGCAGATACATAATAATATATGATGTCTAGATATATGAGAGTCCATGGTGGCCCAAAGTTTCTACCTGTTTCCGCATGCACACGTGTGTATGTGCACAAGCGGTACTTCGAAATGCACTAGTCTAATAGGCAGTACACTTGGGAGCGCATTCGAATAAAATCTCAACCACCACTCGGTACGATATTTGTGTTTAAGGCTACCGCCGTTGCTATGCAGTAAGAGACGGTGGGGGGTTCGGCCCATTTTCTAAGACTCTGTCCTGCTACTACCACTATATCGATGCATGCGTGATGCGGTAAAGAAAAAAGCATTTTTGCGACGTTCTTCAGGAGTAGCTCTTTTGCCAGACCACCGCACAATCGTCGTAAATTTGGTTTAGTTTTAATATGTCTATAATCGCCTTCAAACGTCTCTGCATTGGTACAGGGTGCCCTACTGTGCACCACCTTACACGTCGTAATACATCATATTCATTCCTAACTATTTACCTTTTTGCTGTCAACTCGACGGACAACGCATCTGAACTACCATTGCGTTAGCATTAAACACAGACAGGTATTGAAGCCCAACGGCAAAAATTGTGGTAGTATTGTCGAACAGATTTCCCTCGCCCCATCACCCCCACGCACAGGTGACTATTTGGGCGCCTCGGGCACCTCGTCGTACCTATCTCAACACACCTTCCGGCCTGCTTTGCCGATGCTTGAGCTGCTCCGGCCTAAGACAAGCAAGAACGGCTCAGGGCAGACCTGAGGCGGTGAGCTTCATCACTCTAGTCCTGGAACCTTCCTGGGCCGAACCCGCAGAGCGGGCCTGGCAGTCGCTGCCCCCCCTTCTTTTCAAACCTCACCGGGCCTCCGCTACCACCACTGCCACCGCCGCCGCTGCTGCTTCTGCTGCAACAGCCCCAGCTCCGATCTCTACGGCAAGGAAAACCGAGCAGATGAGGTCATCAGCGGGCGACGCAGATCCGGTCGCTGAACGCAGGCGGGGAGCCCCATCCGTTCCCCCGTTCGTCGACCGTCGCACTCGGCTCAGCAGCAGAGGCTAAGCGGCGAAGAACGGCCCTGACCAACGGGCCAATACGTGGAACGTAGAGTGACCACCACGGAGCACATCGCTGGAACGGGCTCCGGCGATCATATATATATATATATATATATATATGTCTGTGAAGAAAAATAGATCCGAACGTGGCCAGCATTGCTAAAGCTATGACCGCTGCCCCGAGTGTAGCTGGCTGGTCGGTAACGGTGAAAGCGGCGCCAGTTTCAGCAGCGGCATCGTCAGTCGTCGAGGCGAGGTCACGTCTCACGGCGGTGGCACTGAGGCCGTTGTGGCGGCCGAATAATCGAGATTGCGCACACTCTTGCGCTGCGATCTGGGTAGTAGTAGACTGGCCGACAACCACTTACCTTATCTAAGGAAAATGTATGTATGTATGTATATATATTTATATATATACAGGGTCATTCATAACAATATGTACTTACTTAAAGGTTTGGTAGAACTCGGCAAGAAAATATTTTTTCCCAATGGAAGGGGGTGGCGGAAGCGTCTTGTTTAGGAGAGAAGATGAGATTTATAAAAGTAGTAATTTTGCCTTTTGTTCTCCTACATAGTTAAAATCTAAACCACCACTCGATACGATATTTGTGTTTATGGCTACCGCCGTTGCTATGCAGTAAAAGACGGTGGGGTCAAATCAGATCCTGTATATATAACATTCTGACACAGTTCTGTGATCTAAACATACATTAATAAATGCATGCGCGTTTTTGTGAGCATCCATTACTAGATCGTCAAAGGATTTCCATCGGCACAACATACTGCATTATTGTGCAGGTAGTTCAACAGGTTTTTAAAATGAGCTTTTTAGAATTCAAATTTTGGCGCGCTCTCACCGCTATTGGAAACGGCAACTTTTCGACTGCTAGCAGTCAAAATATTATGGTGATTGGCCGTTGCGATTTCGTTTGATCGCTTTTCCCGTGCAACGTATCGGCGTGATTTAAAGAAATGGATAAAAAAAAGTTTCGAGTGGTTATCAAGCATTTTTATTTCAAAGGTTGGAATGCGACCCAAGTGAAAACTGAGTTAGACGAGGTGTACGATTACTCTGCGTCATGTTTTGCCACTGTTTCCAACTGGACTAATGAGTTAAAAAGAGGTCGCAGGAGCACCGAGGATGAACTACGTTCAGGACGCCCAAAAACGGCAACTGATGAGGAGAACGTGACAAAAGTGCGGAAAATGTTTGCCGCTTGGGGATCAGTTTGGGTAGTGTGCATTTCATCCTGCACGAGAACTTGAAGATGAAAAAGCTCAGAGCAAAATGGGTGCCGCATTTGCTCAACCAAAGCCAAAAAGACGCGCGTGTTTCCGCTTCACAGCAAAATTTGGCCAAGATGTCGAAAAATCCGTCGGATTTTTGGCGCAGATTCGTGACCGTCAATGAAAGCTGGGTCCATCACTACACTCTCGAGACCCAAGAAGCATCTCGCCAATGGTGTGCACCTGGCTAAGGACCTCCGAGGAGGGTGCGGACATCGGCCGGAAAGATGATGGCTACGGTTTTTTGGGACCAACGTGGAATAATTCTTGTCGACTACATTGAGAGTGGTAAAACGAATGCAAGACTGTTGGACTGCCTGAAACAAGAACTCATCGTAAAACGGCCCGCTTTGCAGAAGAAGGTTGCCCTGTTTCACCAGGACAATGCTCCCGCACACAAGTCGCGGCAAGCATCGGCAAGACTGTCCCAACTGAGGTTCGAGCTTATTGAACAACCTTCCTATTCTCCAGACCTGGCCCCCTTTGATTCTTTCCTCTTCGGACATTTGAAGAATAGTCTCGGTGGAACGCGTTTTTCCAGCAATGAAGAGGTTAAGGGCAGGTGTCAATGCCTATTTCCAGTCTAAAGACGCGAAATTCTACTTAAGAGGTATAAATGCTCTGAAATTTCGGTGGGAAAAGTGTATTGAGCTTCTCGGGGAGTATATCGAATAAGAAAAAATTAAAAACAAGATTTGGAAAATTCTTCGTTTATATTTTAAGAGCTTGTTGAACTACCTGTATTCGTGTGTGCGTACGTTCGATGTCACGAATGAGACTATCTTATGCGATATTGCCACATATTCGACATTAGGTCTGTACAGTGTGAGCCAGCATGAAGAGCTTAACCCGCCCCATGTTTTACTATGAAAAGCTACTGTACTGCGCTCTGTATTTGTACCTCGTTGTATCAGTCAAAAAATGCTTGCATGGATGTCGTGCCTTACGTAATGTTCCTTTCTACAGCGAGTGTGACTCTCTTTAGGTAGTTAGCATAACTTAGATTATTTTTCAGGTTGTTTCAAAAATAAGGTCATGCCGTTGCAAGCGAGCGTTAACTTAGCTGATTTTTGGCGAAGTGACTAGCATTGCGGCGGCATGTTGGTCGACATAGTGTTGAGACCGGTCTAAGGTCACTCGCAGTACTCTGTACCTAGTTTGTATTCATACTGACTGCAGGACCACCGACAGAACGATGCAAAGTAAGGTGTAAGGCACCGGTTTCGTTGACGCTAATCTTTTTGGCAGGGGCATTCAGTGAAATCTTTTCAAGCCTTCCTAAGTAGCGAGCAACCGCTTACGGCTATGGCATATCTTCGGATTACCTTTGATATCCAGGGGTGAGCTCGGTAACAGCAGAGACAGTCGCAATGCACAAAACGTAATCAGAAATTAAACGAACCGTGGCAAAGCCTGGAATTTGTACGCAGTTTTTAGCGACTACGTTGGCGCCTTTGATAGAGCTTTTGGCTACCTACTTGTGAAGTCCATTCAGCACGGACGGCCTTCTTTTAGATCCTTTTCCTTCGGGATAATCCGCAGAACTGCATTTTCATTGTCTTATTATTAGCCGTTCTCACGCCTTTTCTTTGTTTGAGGCGGGTACAAACATACCTTGGTTGTTATATATGCGGCAGAAATAGTGGTTGCACATCGCAACCTGGGCGCCATTAAGTCCACGGCTTCCATGACAGAGGTATATCTTTTTGTGACTCTACCCAGACGGAGTCTATCTTTATAATTTGTTTTTACTTTACCCAGGCTGAGTTTATCTTTATACATTTTTCTGACTTTACCCAGACTGAGTCTATCTACACCTGTATATACTCAGCTGAGTGAAATAAATAACAATGATAATGGTTATTATTTAGAGCATTCTCTAGTTACTTTTGAGTGCTTACTTCGCCTACTTTTGAGTGCAAGCATATCCAACTCATTCATATGAAGATAAGCATTGGTCGCCTCATTTGGGTTATTAATGCGCAGCAAATATAGTTTATATCGCAGCCACACAATTTAGCCTGTGATAATCAGTCAAATATTGCTGTCTTTCATTTGGCAGTCAATGTTTGCACGTTTAGCTTTAATAGTATATTATATAAAATAAAAATCTCGTTTAAGCTGAAAGCATAGCGTTTAACTCGGTGAGCACCCGCTGCCACTAGATCGGCACGGATTATGTTTGCTAGTTTGCCTAATATCTACCTTCGATAAATGTGCACAATATTAAAAACGCATAAAACACAAAACAAAGCTAGTACGCTGGTTGATTGGCAGAGGTTAAAATGTTACTGATATAAATGGCTAAATAATCTATCTACTAGTAGACATGTGTATATATGATTGTAAGCAACTGCTAACTTCTAGGTATTTGTGAAACAGCGTTTAGCGGCGCGGTATGGTTCGCGCTGTTGTGTGTTGGTCTAACGACTTTTCTCGACGAGCATCTCTGTCGCTTTTCCCGATTGACAACAGAAGTCTACTATATCACCTGCACCCCTTTATACACGCATTTACTCTTAAACGTGTCGCCTCTTCTGTAACTACATAAAAAAAAAACATTGAAAACCTGCTATTCGTTGTATTATATTTTTTTGTTGTAGCTCATGTCATTAAAGCTTTGCACATCAGTCATGTGGTGTTTAATCTTTTAGTCCCATCGGGAAAGTAAAAAGGCTTGAGACAAAAATCATACATTACGTACCAAATAACCCACGTAAGTCACAGGTTTTGGACTCGATAATAGTAAATGTATACGATAAATACACTGCCCTGATCTCATGCGAACGCAGGTATAAAATTACAATATGTCTACGCTCTGTAACTGTAACACTTGTAACACAAAAGCTAAACTAGATGTAATGCGGTTATTTATTACGCTTAACTGTTCCTAACCGCTCAATAATTAATAAATCAATAATCACAACGGTCTAGCCAGATGATTGACCGCAAAACAAGGTACCCGACTTCATTAATGAATCCGGATTGGATTGGCTACGCTACTAAAAGCCTAAAGGCGCGAGTATGCATATCCGTCTCTTTCATGACATAGTGCACCGTGACATTCAAGTATTGTTATTGCACAATAAAACGATACGTGGCCGGTTGAAATAGATTCCTATGAAAACCCTTTCCTTGGGCAGGTTGCGCGCATTTGTGGCGCTCCGGCGTGACGCTCGCTTCTGTGCCTTCTGCAGCCTAGACATACAGGCGGTGTAGACAAAGCTCTGTTTTTGTTTAGAGAGCGTTTTGCCTCGAATCCGGTTACTTCAAAACGGTCATCTCTCCGCCTACAAGTTGAATGGCCTCATCGAGCGGAAGAGCTTTTGTTTGCCCCTTGCGGCTCATTCACTCAAGTCTCAAGCAGAACTGTTCAAATGTGAAAACCTGTTGTAGCAAAGGCTGGTTTCCTTTTCAAGGGAAATATAGAAAAAGCAAAAGAAAGAGGGAGATTAAAAGATGAACGGGGACAGGCAGAAGGGCAAACAAATAGTCTATGATAGAAGAGAAAAGTAGAGGAGGCAATAGGACAGAGAGACAGCGAGCGGAAAAGGGATCATAGGAACGAAAAACCATAGAAAGCAAGATCAGAAAAAACAAAAGGGCCCCAACGGTTATCACCGTATGGCGTTCATAGCTCATGGCTGGGAACGGACTTGGCTAGCTATAAGGATGCTCCCTTTGGGCATTTTTATGGCTAGGATGGGCTGGCAGGAGCAGGGGCAAGCCATAGGGCAGACTTTCACGGCAAACGCTGGCTGGTCGAATCGCTAACGAGCCCATCAGTGAGCGAACGATGGGTAAGGCAAAACTACAAGATACTCGGCCTTATTGCTATAAATCCATTGTCTTGCCAAGTGGCTTGTCGTCTTGTCCGAGTCACCGTTGTACGGCCGGTGACTGACCGCAGTCAACATTGGGGTGCCACCTTAAAAGGGGCCAGTGTGGAGCGGCACAAAAGAGTATGGTGGGATCTTCTGATTCCCCCTTCTCTCGTCACACTCCCGCTGCAGTGGCACATCAATGGTTCTCCTGCATGAAAATCCTTACCCTCGAGAGGCGAGCTGACATACGTACATACGTACCTATCTGAAATTATCCCGTCCCTTGGTTGGACTTATCTGTTTGATCCGACCAACACTACGGCAAATTCATATGTAACAAACAATCAGCTTGAGTAATAAATGATTGTTTGTGTGATCCGACCTTGGCCGGCAGTCTGAGAAGCCCGTCTTCCCAGAACCTTTATGCCTTATGATTCTTCTCTGTCCCCCAATGACCGCCACCAGTTTGTTTATGCCGCTTTAAAATGTGTTAATAAAATGACTAGCTCGATTTTTTAACTTTAGAGATGACCATGCCCAAATGGACAGGTTGCTCTCGTGACTACTTGGACACAGTCCAAATTGCAACTCTGAAAAACGTAAGCTGTCATTTGACTTTTTAAAGAGATATAGGAAGCTGTGTCACTCGGAGGCATCGTAAAGAATAGTAGAAACTTTGATCGCATGACCAGAGTGACTACTGTTCACGCCTGAACTGTGGTGGAAACTTGTTTTTATGCGTGCGACTTGTTACTTAAAAAGACAATTAACACCCTCATTAAGGGAAAATTATTTTTGGTAACTATAAACGCACCCCACTACAATAACATGATGCGCACGAGTCCCTGGGGGAAGAGGTAATAAAATGGTCTAAGCTACTGCTGAAATTGACCATATCTAAGCTTTGGTACGTTGGGGTATTAAAATAGCGTTTTCCCTTGGTTAAGTTAGCAGACAGCGGGGGAGTTTATCGCCTTGAGTAAGTATCAGCAGACAGCGGGGGAATTTATCGCCGTTGCTCAGAAATGGACAGCATTGAACAGGAAACGAGGTGTGACCTTCCATCATGACAACGCTTGACTATACGCATCCGTGAGAAAGTGCTAGAATCTTCCTGGAATATTATTATTATTACTACTACTATTATTATTATTATTATTTAAACTAAGTTCGAATAAGTACTTATAACACCATAGATAACTGAAATAACACGTAAAGCGATGTATGAAACACTGATGTTCGGTAAGGAGCGTGTGTTTGAAGATAACAATAAACTGAACTGAACTGAAAATACTCTGTCGCACCCTTCTTAGGGGGTACTTATTCATACCACTTTACCGCTGTTTTTATGCGTCCCCTTGTAAACCTCATTAAACATGGACTCCCGATTGGTGTAGCAACAAGAGTTCAAGCTCCCGTCTGAGCAGGAGCATTTGTTAATCCGGTATCTCTGCCCGGGAAAAAAAGCGCAGCGCCTCGATGAAGCGAACTGTTTAAGTTACCGACGACCAAGCGTGCGGTGTTTACTATGTTAGCGATACGAGTTCTAGCGTTCATTGTTCGAACGAGATATCTGGAGGTAAATCTTTTGTCTGGAACGACCCAATAATCGCTACGCCCACGGCTTAACTAAGTTTGTTGCAGGCTTAGACGAAAAGTTCGACAACAAGAGATGGCAGTATAAAAATACTTTAAACCAAATTATCTGCTGGCCTAGCGGCAGCGAGCGTGGTCGGGAAGCAAAATACGTTTATACCAAACCGCACTTGGGGATATTAGATGCTTAACCCTGGGAAGCAAACCCTGCACAAGATACAGATTGTTTCTTGCTCGCCGGGCACAAAATATGAAGCTCCGCACATGGACTGAACAGCCAAAAATGCGTCTATATAGATACCGTTTTACAACTTACAGAAAAACATGCCAAACGTTTTAAATGCAGACAACGAAATTCTTTATAGAATTTTATTCGCCTTCGATTTTGTTTTGCTTAAACGTTAGCAGGATGTACCTGCACTTATAGGAAAATCGACGTCGCACACACGTCAAATATTTGGCATGGAACTGTTTGATGAACGTCATCGTGGTCGGGCAAACAACGATCTAAGTACCTTTGACTTTTTTGCAGTTTTCTCTCGCGTGACAGCAGTTTGAACACAGACAGAAGAAACGTTCACGGGTCACGGTTTATGATGGCCTTGCGACTAAACTTAAAGGTGGCGCCAGCGAGTGTTATACGACAGTGTCCTTCATGTCGCATTGAGATACTCATGCATAGCTACCTGTCTAACAGCAGTTCAACATCGTAAAGAGTTCCGGGCAGTTAGTCAGGCTTAGTTACACTTAGACGGTTCGCCACTGAATTGCAAGCATGATAGGCAGAAGCATAGCTATACCCATGAGCGTTTGACTTTTAACATAGAAGGAAACGCATTTTCCATAAACCTTTGGCTGACTTCTAAAGCTCCTGGGTGTAGAGTTGCTATTTAGCTTGACTACTAGCATTCTCCGTAGTAAAGTATTACATATTGAGATTAGCTTGCACAGCCATGGTAGTCCGCATTAGTATCTGCGGAGACTGTTTCTATCAGCTGCTTTGTATGGTTTGGCCGTTTTCTCGGTTAAATATGATAATCCTATGGTCGGATAGGAAGAAATTTCGTTTGGCCATAGTGCACTGCATCTAAATTTCATCAAAATATGGTATTTTGATGACACTATTATCCTGCTTACAGAGGATGATCTAGCTAGAATACAAAGCACACAAATAGACGTATATAAGGCAAGCACTGCCGAATGTGCAAACGTATTGCAAATGACTAATAAATCATCATAATATGTCGAAGACCCTTATTATCAAGTAGTTCCTCTATGATTGTTCCTTTTGCTGTGAGAAGTAGATTTTCCTTTGACGACAGCAGACGCTTCATGGCTTCATGATTCACTTTGAGCGTGAGTCTTCTCTAGAAGGGCGGCCGGTGGCTGCAGAAGGTACATAGTCACATTGAAGGGTTGTGTGCTATAATCACAATCGTGGAATCAGCAACTGCACAACGTGAGCTGGTAGCAAACAACGCTGAATTGTCGCGACTTTCGTTTGATGGCCCCGAGCACACGAGTGGCATCGCGATGTCTTGGTCAGACAACAGACGCAACAACGCTCGATCACGATGTGGCGTTGGCTAATTAACAGGTTTTCCTCACGCGTTAAATGTTGACCTAAAACGAGTTTTTGTTTTCATCAACTCGTCGTTGACTCGTCGTTGTTATGTCGGGGGCTCCTCGGAAATACGACCGGTCCAAATGGAAGCTTCAAAATTAAACTGGAAATCAACTACCAGGTTTGATGAGCCACAAGCATTACGACGCGACTGCTATAAACGATTGAATTAGTGACGCGTGATTCTACTGTTTAATAAGAACATGCGCAGGCCCTTTCTTTCTTCCTCAGTATATATATATATATATATATATATATATATATATATATATATGTATATATATATATATATATATATATATATATATAAAGTTCGGTCAATTTAAAACATTGATTACAGCACGATTTGATTCCAGATTTTGACACGATTATAATAATTGCATTTAACTTTGTATTATTTTGAATAAATTACTTGTATAACTACATCACTTCATCTACCATATGAATCTGGGTTTTAATTGAGAGAGAGAGAGGAGGGGGGGCTAATATTTAATTCATGCCTTTTTTGCAGTCTAGCCTAAAGTTATCATATACGTCTAGACACTACCGGTCATAAGCAGGTAATGTTAATAACCTTCGTTACGCTACTCACTAGTAGAACAGTTCCAAGCCTGCAGAGGTTTTGAACCATTGAACGAAATGTGCCATTTAAGTTTGCACTTAGGAATGAGATGTCGAAGCGCCAGAACGCACTGTTAGGAAAATTTTCGCTAAGATTGATTTCTTGATTGAAGATATCTCGAGGGTGTTCTCAACTGTGGAGAAAGCCCTACTTCCGGAGCAATTCGGATTCAGGAAGGGTCGAGGTGCACAGGACGCGATCCATGTACTCCAGTCGGCAGTTGAGCGGGTGTTGGCTGTGCCCGAGGGTCACCTGTACGCCGTCTTAATGGATTGTGTCAAGGCTTTCAACAAAGCTTCCGACATTTCGACATGCTGGGGTAGGTGGTGCTTTTCTACGAGTACTCTCCAGCTCTTTTGCTGAAGACCGCCTTGAAGTAAAGATAAGGGGCGAGGACACCTTGCAGCTGAGTCAAAACGTAGGGACCCCTCAAGGGCACCCTTTCAGTTGCCTGGCCTTCTCCTTGCTTATCGCAGACCAATCCCGCCATGTGCAAAAGAAGTTTAGAAGCGCCGTCGTCACCTATGTCATTCGTCGAATTGTCGCCGACATAGAAAGTTACTTTCACCGTAAGTGTCTGCAAGTAAGTTCGCGGAAGGCGATAGCCATTAAGTTTTGCCGTGGGGGTCGATTGGCTGCAGCAGACGTAGTACCCTGGTGTGGCCAACCGCTGAAGTTTCTCAACTCCTTCCCGTATTTAGGTCTGAGACTACACTATACAGTAACGACCTTTGCTTAGCACATCGGTGACAGGTGTCGGGCGGCTATTGGATCCATTTACACAGAGGTGAGAGATTATCGAGGATTGTCTCTGAGTGGGACAGTGCGTCTCTTTAAGCTTAAGATTGTACCTCTGTTAAGCTACAGCCTTGGCAGGGCGTGGGGCCACCTTTCAGCGTCAAATTTTTTGCAGCTAGAAAAATGCTTTACAATATATCTAAAGCGTATTCTTTCTGTCTGCCGCGGACATCAAGAAACCGCCTCGTATGCCTGCTAGAGGGTTGCGGGCCGGCGGTGGAAACAATCAGAGTGAGGCTTAGGTTACCTATTACAGCACCACTCCAGAAATATTTGTTGGAGTGGCAGGGAAAAAAACCGAGGCCGCGGCAGAGATAGCGCAGTGAAATGTGTACCTTGCAACGGAAATTTGGGATGGAATGACATGCACTACTCGGCACGTGTACACAAAGTACATTGTGCATGGCTATCATCATGTAGTATGTTCGAGGATGGATTTCGCCAAGTTGGCAATCAATGTCGTCGCCGGTTTTGCTCGCAGATATGCCCTCAACGCAAAATTTACACTCCTATAAAAAGAAAACCATAATACTGGAGGAATAACTTATTTGATTTACCGCTTAACATGTAGTTACCTCTGGTGCATACTGTCATTATGAAAACTATTTCAGCAATTTCCGATTAATCCTGCATGGATGAACCTATTGCTTCATACGAAATGACTACGAGACGGTTACAGCACAACAGCTTATTACTGCATGTAGTGCGACAGGTAGCGTCATTAAAGAAAGTATATCAACAAACAATCGCGAGAGCTGATATGGTAATAGTCACGCGTTCTTCAGACAGATGTTTCGGCGACAGCCATGTATCGAGAAATCGGAAGCCTCTACCGGAAGGTGACTATGGCTTGTATTTTGGCCCTTCATATTTTAGCTTAGGTGACAAGTTATATCGAATGTATTGATATATTATTGCTAGTGCCCCGCCCTAACACTACCATATCGTCAGCAAACAGAAGCACAGGTGTCTTGATATATATATATATATATATGTTCCCCTATCTGGAACCTTAGTCCCGTGC
Source organism: Dermanyssus gallinae (assembly GCA_003439945.1). Taxonomy (NCBI): domain Eukaryota; kingdom Metazoa; phylum Arthropoda; class Arachnida; order Mesostigmata; family Dermanyssidae; genus Dermanyssus; species Dermanyssus gallinae. The sequence continues at coordinate 341,761 of QVRM01004455.1, forward strand.
TATTGCGCTATTCTTTCTATATAGAACAAAAAATTGCCGATGACAACAGACATCCTTATCTGACCCCCTTAGCGGATTTAATCTCTCTGGAATGCCTGGCTGCTATTCTTATTCGAACCGTGTAGTTCGGTTAATTTAACAAATTATTAAAGTAAACTCATATCTTGCAAATGTATTCTGGTAACTCCGCCTAGCTTTTCTCAAAATGCTCATCCAACATAATTTAATACAGTTGTGTTCTGTCATTAATATCATATGTTTTTTTAAGTCTAAAAGCCCTATCACACACCCTTGTCCCTGCAATCTCGATGCTTCCACAACCAAACTTAAGAAAAAAAAAAAACATCTAGCGTACACCTTTTCTAAACACGCACTGCCACTCTCCTAGTTTCTAATTTGTCGTATTTTTTTGCTTCTTTTGCTTGCTGCCCCCTACCTACTTCATCTTTTCCGCTCTAATATTTTCCTATTTATTTGATCACTCTACCACCCGCGCTCCTCTCCCTTTCGAACTCCCTTTCCTATCATACAGCAATTGCAAAACGCTTTCTAATTTTTTCTATGCATCTTGTCTACCAGCTTTTGCCACCTGCCACCACAAGTAGCCGTTTTACGCGTTCATAGTATTGAACGTAGTATGATCATTTTATTTGTATAAATATTCTTCAAGGTGTAGAGCCTGGTGTCGTGGTGCATTCGCGAGCGCCTTGGGACCGGAGGAGACACATCACGGGTTTGATCCCCGCGACACATTTGTATTTTTTTATGTCGTTGCTTGAAGAGCGGTTTTATCCATGTATTTATTATCCAACATTGCCGATGTTTTGTAGAACGCTTCTGACACTTCTCTCATCTTCTGCTCGAAGTGCCCACGGAACTCTCGCAGTGACGCGGTAGTCGAAAGTTGAAAGCGGTTTACCAGATCCTCGATGAAGGGCGTCGTCCTCGACAGACTATAAGTTAGCCTGTTTTGTGCGCTTCTATGGAGGCCCAAAACTCTCTTAAAGAACGTTGCCTTCACCGTACCGAGAGCAATAAGCTGCTGGGGGTAGTAGAGTGATCAAACAAGCAGGGCTAGGTGTTCCCAAATGAATGTGATAACATATAATGCCACCGAGGCCACCTTCAGATTAAACAGTATTAAAGCTGTTTTTACTGAGAGCTTCTGTGAAGCCGGGATTGAGGTCATGGCGACGATGCTGCTACAAATTCGTTGAGATATGTGAGCGGCGAAAGATGTGCCGCTTGGCGTTAGTTTAACACCCAGGTTAGTAAACTCCAAGGCAAATTCTACAGAAACACCGCCCAAGCTAAGCCTATCACTTATCTTCAGGGGTCCTAAATTTCATAGTCTTTGTCTTTGATACGTTAACCGTTTAACTATTTTGCTTGCTGTATGACCACTACCCCTGTGTCCGCATAACTCTCTATGCCGATGACCTTGCTGTATCTAATAGAGTGTTCATAAATCTAAAAAGGTCTCTGAGGAAGCTGGGGACATACAGCAAACATTTGTATGAATAGGGTCCATCTTACGAAGCACTGCAAAAGCTATTTCGTAGACGTTAGATGTTGGCTGAGAGTTAGCCCGAATACGTTTTTAAATGTACTCTAAGGCACCGTTATCAGGTTCTCCAAGGTACCGTTATTTCACAATATCTCGTACATAGTGTGCACTCTATTCTGCACACTTCAAGCGAGACCTTCTACGCACATAAAACTTACTAGTTGACATAAATGCACGCTGTTTGGTCATTATGCAACCATTTCGATAATAGCCGCTGCTTATCTGCAAACGGAGTCTTGTAGAAAACAGATCGAAGTGGTTGCATTATTTCCAAATAGCGGGCATTTATGACAACCAGTAAGCTTTGCAGCCATCATTCTTAAATGAACTTTGCAGGCTTTGCCGAATACAAAAGCAGAGTACGCTGCAAATAAACAAACTTTCTTCAGCCGTTTTTTGCTTTACTAATGAACTAGCTTTAGTCTCCTTCTTTATTAATGAATTGGCTAGTTAATAAAGCGAGAGAGTAACTTAATCTAGTTGTCATATTTTCCACATTTAGAGAAATAAAACCACATACCCAAGTTGGACCACAGCAATTTGCCGTTGGACCATAGTCATGTTATAATTGTTGGCCTTGTAAACATTATTCTCTAGTCTGCGTCTTTCCGTCTGTCCTTTAAGCTTCCGTTCGGTTAACCTAAGTTCCCTTTTATCTCTCTCTCTTTATATATGAGGCAGCACTGCCGAGTGTGCAAACGTAGTGTAAATGATTAATAAATTATCACACTATGTTCTATATATATACATACAGGGTCTCTCAAGATTCGTCCAACAAACTTTGGGTAGTAGTACAACTCGGCAAAAAAATCAGTTTTTTAAATGTAACATAGGGGCGGAAATGTCTTCTAAAAATGGGTGATTAAGCGTAAAAGCCAAAATAATAGAATTACAAAAAAATGCACTTCGTTGAGAGTTATATTCAATACAACATGTGTTCTGCTTTAAGCGCCTCTTGTTCCTTTGAAAAAAAAGAATTTTTTTCCGAGTTGTCTTGATTCTAAAGTTTGTTGAACGAATTCTGGGTGACCCTTTTTTTGTAGAGGAGGTATTAAATGCAGTTACGCACTATCGCTACGAGTCTCTATCTCTAGCAGTGTGAGACTCGACCCCAACGGTTGGATGTTACTCCGTTGAGACCCATACCCACTAAACGCACCTCCCCCCTTAAGCTTTACTCTCTGATAGCCCAGATCTTCATAAAAACAGTACTATGGACTATCAGGAGAAGTGGCGAGCGCCCTTTCAGATCAATTGGCTGGGATCGCCCAGAGGATCCAGCACTTGTCTAACACCGGCAAGCCCGTTTTCTTCGAGCTGCACTTCTCCATGGATGCTTTCAGGTTGAAGCCGCAGTTGTGCCTGTCTTTCTTTGCACTTTTCATGTTTCTCATGGAGGACTTCTTTTGCCGTTGCTGCGCCCAGTTTCCAGGCCTGCTTACTGGAGACAATGTATTCTGTAAACTTTATTAAGCTGGACCGAGGTGGGTCGCTGACCTCGTGGTGTGGGTCTCCCTCCCTGGCCCATTCCACTCGGACGAGTCTGCTTGCCCTTAACCGCGCAGCCTCCCAGGCCGAGCACTGTAGCAGTGTGTGACCTGGAGTGTCCTCATGTGCCTCTTGGCAAAATACGCATATCGGCGACAAAGCCTTTCCAATTCGGGACAAATACG
>QVRM01004455.1:350000-412500 GCA_003439945.1 Dermanyssus gallinae
GAAGATGTGAACGACGAAGAGCGTGCCGGACGCCCGAGCACTTCAACAACAGACGAAAAAATTAATGAAGTGGAGACCAGTGGGATTGGCCAATTGTCGAATCACCGTTAGAGAAGTTGCTGAGGACCTAAACATATCGATTGGCTCGTGCCATTCGATTTTTATCAATGATTTGGGCATGAGACGGGTCGCCGCGAAATTCGTACCAAAATTGCTCAATTGCGACCAAAAACAGCATCGCATGAACATTGCTAATGAGATGTTGGACTCTGTCCGCGACGACCCAAATTTGCTCCAGAGGGTCATAACTGGTGACGAATCGTGGGTTTATGGTTATGACGTGGAAACCAAAGCTCAATCATCTCAATGGAAGCTGCCGCACGAACCAAGTCTGAAAAAAGCGCGCCAAGTTCGGTCGAATGTGAAAGTTTTGCTGACAGTTTTCTTCGATTGCAGGGGCGTGGTGCATCATGAGTTCTTGCCACAGGGTAGAACGGTCAATAAGGAAGGCGCGAAGCAATCCGCCAGAAACGCCCGGATTTGTGGAAGAACAAAAATTGGCTTTTGCACCACGATAACGCCCCTGCTCACACATCGTTGCTTGTGCGCGAGTTTTTGGCCAAAAACAACACACTAATGATGCCGCAGCCACCGTATTCCCCAGATCTGGCCCCCTGTGACTTTTCTTGTTCCCTAAACTGAAGAGGCCCATGAAAGGACGACGTTACGCTACGCTTGACAAGATAAAGACGGCATCGAAGGAGGAGCTGAACAAGATAAAAAAAATGGTTTTTTGAAGTGCTTCGAAGATTGGAAAAACCGTTGGCACAAGTGTATAATATCTCATGGGGATTACTTTGAAGGGGACAAAATAGATATTCATGAATAAATGAATAATTTTTGAAAAAACACAAAAGTCGTGATACGTTTTGAACACACTATGTATATCCAGCGACAAGCACAATCAAGCCCCCCCCCCCCCCCCCGAAGTTAAGTCACACCTATGTGTCTCCTTCGGTCGCAAGGCGTAGACAAATGCACCACGCCGCCGGGATCGACAGATCTTTACCGCTAGCCTCCGGACAGCGGATTTGCATGCGATGAACCTTAAGCAACCACCCCTTTTCTTGAGGGCGAAAAGTCGGGCTCCAAAGTCAAAAGGTTTGGAGAAAAGCGAGCCCAATAGAAGAAGACCAACTGCTTTCGCCAGTTCAGCCGCAAACCGGTCGGCGGCATCCTCTAAGGCGAGGAATAGCAGGTCTCGCAAGATTATAACGAGTGGTTGTCCTTTCTACTATCAGAGAGACGGAAGACAACGGGCGCGCAGAAAGACAGGAAAAACTTTTGTAAGAAAGGATGTCCTGTCGGGCGAATACTGCAATCTCTGTTTTGACATGAACTTTTCCGATTTACCCGCGATGGCCAACTCATCACGAAGCCGGTTCCAGCTAGCAACGAGCTGGCAGTAGGCGTCTATGTAAAGTACTTAACATCGAGAGAGATCCGTGAATTGCCGAGGACAGCCAGGCTACTGAGAGCTTACACGTAACGACTAACCCACGTGCATTCGTAGCCAGATATATCTCAGCAACTGCAACACAAAAATCATTAAAAGTAATACAGGTAGAATCAAGCTAGTGAACAAGTACGACAACTGTCTATATACGAACCGGCAGGAAAGGAAAGAAAATTTAGCAACCGATGGTCCGAAACAACCGACTCCGTCCGCTGCCGGCAAAACGTCTCGTTATCGAACTTGCTGACGAAATCTAACTCTGGACTTATTTGGCTCTCACATTTTAATTCAAGAACCCACGAGGACGACGCCACTGCGCACCTTAAGCTCATCGACACTAGAAAGACCCGTGAGTTGCCGGGAACAACTAGACAACTGAGAGCTCTGCGGACTTCGAAGCTGTTATTAGTCTGTAATCATTTCAGGTTGCTACAGATGTTACAGCAACTAATCCGAAACTAAACTTGAGCCCCGGTCTACTTGGCTTACGACACCGAGGCCAAATACGATGTGTTCCATGACCGTCTACTGGAGCCTATCGGCACATGCTCGTCAAGAACACATGGACGTCACAAAACACAACGCATGCATCCGGAATATATTGAAAATCTCATTGTCGAGTGAGGCCGATAGTGGGGGTGGTTGCAGAGCATCCGCAAACTGTCCCCGAACACCGTACGAGAGAAAATGTGAAATGAAGTATAGAATTGACGGACAACTCTGGAGCGTTGGAATACGGTCACTAGAGACTCTGCCAACGACCGACCAATCTGAAAAGTTGTGCGGAGCACTCAACAAGTTGAAAAAGTGCCTCTCCCCCCCGTACAAAAGCTGGGTGCGGGCGGCGCGGCGCGGCGCGGCGACACAGAGTCCGCAACGGTCTTACAAAACCCAAAGGCCAAGAGACGGGAATAAATTAATAAACTTTAACAGCCGCTGCATCGTATGTCGTCATTGGTGGCCAATCCATCTTCACCTTTCACCCTTTTGTGTCCCTTTGAGACAAAGAGCGCATCTACCATTGAGGTAATGCGCTTGGCGGCGTTCAGCCACGTGCTCACTCCGCTAAATAACCAAATTGCAGACGACAGATTTGGATCTTGTTTGTCATCACCATGCCTGTCCTGGAACAGGAGAGAAGGCCCGACGACATGCCAGACTTTATGCATTCGCCCCTATTATAATTCTACTAACGAAGTCACAAAGAGGTTCCACCAACAATGCGAGTAATTGGATTATATTTCTATAAAGATATCGGTTTTGCGTAAACAGAAACATCTACAGATGTACTCCGGTTGGTATCGGCACTGCAAATACAATGCTTTAATATAGTTTATGGGGAAAACATATTTATGACCAACTCTCATAATGAACATTACAGATATTGCAGCATACACACTTCTGCTATGCTGTTTACACTATATAGAACTTACTCGCCTAAAAAAATACAATATTGTTAACAAGTTATATAACAACACGTGCAGCATGCATATTTGCAAGACTACGTATTTTACGTGTGAAAAAATAAATGCGCAATACGTAATTTTCTCAAATTCAGGGGAGGCAATTAAGCAGATATCCAAAATCGCTTATCATATGCATTTTTCATTTGATGTTATTCTGTAACGTCAGACCAGGCCATTCATAGGCCTCAGGTTCTAAGCTCAAACCAGCTATCGAGGTGAAGTTTAGTCTGGTTTCATTCCACCACCTGTTTAATAATAGGTTTTCAACCTCAATATCAGCATAACAACCCAAGGACACTGTAAGTCACTGACAAAAACTTGACTACTGAAAGAACGATGGGGTTTATGCGTTCACGGGCAACGGGCAAAGTAAGAACCTAGGAGATCAGCAAGGACTAGTAACTCTCGTGGAGCAGAACCACTCCCTGTCGAGTCCCTTCTCAAAACAGTGGGAGGCGGGAAACACGGGGGGTGGAAAAAGAGAAACACGGGTGCGTAGCAATGCTTATTTTGGCCCGTTGCCAGCGGCTACAGCTTCCTCAGAACGAGCGATTGGAGCTTCTTTGGTATTCGTATCTATCTATCCATGTACCATATCCTTATCGGCTCAGCAGCGCTTAGACATGATAACAATGAAGACGACAATAGTGATGGTGATGATGATGTCGTGTCTTTCTGTTAGATTGTCTGCTAATTAGCTCGTTACGGCGCAAGCTAAGCCGCATTCGAAGTGTCGAGTAGTAGTGATTAGGCACTCATCCTTGCACAAACATCCACACTAACATATATATATATATATATATATATATATAGGGGAAAACCGAGATAAACCTATGTATCTTGTACATCGCCGTCGAGACCAGTAACGTGGCTCACACGCTTTTCGTATGCAAGGCTCTCGATGGCACTCGACAAATGGCCCAGTCAATACAAGAAATGCAGAACAGTACGACAACAGATCGACTCTTAGGGATTCTCAGCTCAAGCAAGTGGGACGCGAGCTCTGACGCTGTGGATGCCGTTACGAGAGCGATGACAAAGATAACGTAAAAGACGCGGCAACAACGCAAGCAGACAACGAAAGCAGACTGAAAGCCACATTTGCGGCTCTTGATCTCCTATACTGGAGTCATACCACAAATGTCCCGGCCATGCAGGTGAGGGGACCACCAGCTTTTTAGTAGGTTTGAGAGTCCCACAATACCTAGACCACCAAAGTATGTGCACTATGCAATTTGTTCCTGTCTGTTTATTGGCAGGGAGAGAGAGAGCGAGAGAGAGAACGACGCAGTACCGAGTAACTACGTGGTCGTCAAAGAGGGTACAACTCATACTGTGAGATGTTTCCGAGTTAAAGTCGACCTGCTTTGCTGCGTCCTGCATTGATGGCCTGATTTTGTCCACTACGGAGCGCGAAGTATTGCCGCGCGACCTGTTGCTGCAAATCTTGTGGTCAAAACCAGCCCATATATTTGGGTGCACATATCTTTGAGCCACAAACTCAACCAAAATATAAGACAACGAGACAGGTTTTAAGTGTACATATTTATAAAGGGTGATTTTATTCGATATTATTAGAATAGCACAAATGTACATGTATAGTGTTATCGTTCACAAGGTATTCATTCACCCCCAATTTACAACATGGAGAAAACTTAACTCGACCGCCTTAACATTCAGCGGAATGTTTTTGTATTGCAAACAATTCACAAGTCTCATGCAGAGTAGCATCTTACTCACGCTTAATATTTTGTTTGTTAAACTTCATAGAACGAGGTGTTTGATATTTTGCTCAAGTGTCGATCTTATCATTTTTTTGGTGGCAAAACCTCACCGCGGCTTGATTTCTTATTCCTAGTTATAGCAGACGTCACGCACTAAACTCACGTAGGATGAAAGTTTACGAAGCTTGTCAGCTAACAGATCATATCTGAACGGCGAAAAGCCACTAGCGTCATCAATTCTTCTACGTTTCGTCGTTCGGTGGTTGACAACTATCCTAAGTGCGTGCTCTGCGCTCTGTACAAACGAGCAGATTTACATACGCAAGGAACAGACGCAGGTTACGCAGACTAAACGCAGCCAGCCAGCCTGCCTGCCTGCCTGCTACTAACGTGCGTAATTATACTTATTAGGCAGACCATGCAAATGCAAAATATTCTGTATCTTTGTGCGCGCCGAACGAGATAGGGCCAGGCAAAGGGTATCGTGTTCTTCATTAGCTACTGAACTGTGTGGTCAGATCTCGTTTTTGCGTTAAGCTAGGCGTGACGACCAACAGCGACGCCGGGCGACGGGTGAATCGTGATCGCAGTGCAGTAGTAGTGGTTGACTGCAATCTTGATGCAGTGCGAGACCGCGTGAACAGATGCCGCGGCAGGGCGTCTCGTGTCGCCGTAATGAGGTCGTCGAACTTTTTTTTCTTGTTCGACGCTTCGGCGACACGTTGCGTTGGGACTTGCGTTGCGTCGTTCAGGCTCGCTCGAAACTCGCGGAACTGGCGCGGAACTGCCACCGCCATCACCATCATCATCATGCACTCGCTGACCGACGGCCATGTCAAAGGTGCCGATCGGAGCCCGTTCGGCTTTGACATTTTCGCGACCTTGCTCAGCGTCTCCCACTTCCGCATTGCCCTGCTGCCTTCTCTCGTTGGCGCCGATTGGCTGCTACTTCATCGGGTCGAGAAGCGTGTACGGTGGACATGAGAATTCGTCCTCCGGCAATGAGCTCGCCATACGTGACGGCTGCACGGTTACAGCCACATGCTGCAAATGTGTACTCACACGTTATATATTTATATTCATATCTATATATATATATATATATATATATATATATATATATATAAATAAATAGAAAATATTGTGGTGATTTATTAATCAATTACAATACGTTTGCACACTCAGCAGTGCTCGCCTATATATATATATATATATATATATATATACCAGTATTTTGTTTATAAACATTCGTATTACAGCTGTCCTACATGCATCCTTTCGTCAGCGGACGTTCGCATATATATTATATATATATATAAATATATTTATAAATATATAAATATATATAATTATATGATATAGTAGATATATATAGTAGTTAGATATATATATATATATAGAGATATAGATTAGAAAGATAAAAGTATAGATATATATAGATATATATATTATATATATATATATTATATATTTATATATTATAATATATATATATATATATATATATTTATATATTTATAAATATATATATATCTATATATATATTATATATTTATAAATAATATATATATAATGCCCTGAGGCATGGTCACTTCTTCAGAAGATCGGCAAACCAATCAAATTGGGCGACAGGGCAAAAACAACGAAAATCTTTCTCTACGTTCTACTTCAGCCGCTATCTCTGGCGGTTCAGCGCGGCAATGCGGCAGCAATAACGTTAGGACAATGCGAATCGTCTCTTTCCATTGTAGATATGATATCACTATACGACGAAAAATTGTATCGACGGCGCTTACTCACCGTGAGTGGCGCGGCGGTCAAGTCTTCTCGTCTGCGACAGTACATTGTGCAGCAAAAACAGCAACTGCAGCAAGTTAGCAGGAAAAAGCCGAGGAGACACAGTGCTGAAAATTGAAAAAATAACAACACGTCACTAAGTATTAAGGCGCGGTCTGCCTCGTTAACACCACTACATCAAATATTCTCTAAGTTTGCGTAATGTGTGCGCGCCCTACCTGCTAATTATATCCCTTTGTGCGTCAACTGTTCTCTGTCTCTCTCTCTCTCGTTAATCTAAGTTCAAATGGGAGACGCCCTCTGCCCAGTTCTGACGAAACTGTCAAATAGAAGAAGATCTGCTGCTAGCCAGGCAAGACCAAACCAAAATCTAGCTATCTAGGAGTTTTGCTCTGACAAACGTGAGTCATACGTTCTTACGTTATTCAAGAACATCTGTCAGTAATTACCGTAACACGGATTTACGAAACTTCGAAATACGAAGAGGCTCACTACTACCGAAACAGCACGATTTTCGACGACAATCCAAGGTGATGCATTTTAGCAGGGAAGAAAAATACGACACAGCCGATCACGAAATGAAGCTCGACGGCATATCTTTCTAGTTTTTTAATCACTTTTTCCTCTATCTAGGAATAACCCTTGCCTTACTAGTAACCCGCTTGTTTTTTAACTTTTTTCATTTACTTATTCTTACTTTTCTTTTACTTAATTTAGGACCTTGAGATCTGACCGATAAATCGTCCCGGACAGTGTACAAATAAATACCTAGAACAGACAAGCTGGCTGTACTTACGATGTATCAGAAGCGCGAGAAGGCTCAGGCCAAGCACGGCGGGTACTTCCTGATCCATGACTTTCTTTGCGTTGCTGCGGGCTATCGCTGAATCACCTCCAGCCTGCACAGACCACCACCACCACCACCAAGATGAATACAGGGAAACAGTTATTATTCTGCTCTACGCAACTACCGCATGACCTGGTAATATTCAGTAGAATTCGTACTCGTCTACAAAGTGCTATGCACACTTGATGAATCTTTCTCACAGAATGCCTCATAATTAATATCAGAAAAAAACTAAAGCTGTATAATTCCGGTGTGTGTGTGGGGGGGGGGTCAACGAGCTCGCGCAGATAAACTGCGATTTCATGCCGAGCAGACGCATCCAACTATCTAACTAGAGCTTGGCTTTCTGTCGAATTCGCGCACCAGATTAGTATATACATATATGCTGGGGGGTTCAGCATTATATGTCGATAAAGTATCGATGTCACAGAATGATTCCAGATTTCCAGATGATTATAGTTAGTTGACGTAAATTGTTTTGCAAAATTGAGTGGAAACGACGCGTCGTATTCCTTCTTCGGCATTAACAGTCGTAGTAATCCGACGGGGTGTTGCCTCTTCTCTGACCTGCTACAATCTAGCATGCTACCCTTTTCATATTGTGTCTAACACATTAAGAAGCTTTTACACATTTACACAAAATATTAGAACGACTTCAGTGCAATCGTACGTACACTTAATCCGAGTACAACGAATGATCAACAACATTAACACAACAACAACAGTAATTTTGATAGCACTAGGAGTGGCAGTCGATTGCGCCCGGTGGCGTGGTGGATTAATTCTGGGCTTCGCAACCGGAGGAGACACATAGGTAGGTGCGCGGGTTCGAGCCCCACCGTTGCCCCATGAGTTTGTATTTATGGGGGTGGTCCGTCTATGAAGCAATGTGAAAAACAGTTCCGTGTACTGTTGCCTCCCAAAGTTGCCGAAGTTGCTCCGCTACGTGAGGATGGTCACGCACGCCAAGGTCTTGCTTGCAGCGGAGGCGAGCAGCAGCAGCAACAACAGCACAACCACCTCCACCGTTAGGTATAGCAGTCCACGAGAGTACACAAGTGCGCGCCTTCTGCCTGCCAGACAGTCAGTGAGCGATAGAGTGACGCTACTGATGATTCGTGACCGCCTCTGTAGGTTTTGTTCGCTCTGCGTGCCGTCCTCGTCGCCGTTGTCGACTCAGTCTCGTGTCACAAGCTTTGAGACAACCTTTCATCGCCTCGGCCATGAAAGGAATATCCTCCTCTTCCACCACCATCACCACCACCAATTTCATCACCACCACCACCAATATCATCACCACCACCATCACCATTATCATCATCATCATCACCCGTGTCTCAATTCTCTCCCCCCCCTGCCTCTCAATAAAAGGGGGGTATCATCCGCAGACACCGCCTTGACCTCTCATGTCTCAAGCCGCACACGTAACCAAACCCAGCTACAGCAGGCACATACTGTTAACGAGAGAAAAGGGAGCAGCGGGGGAAGGAGGAAGGGGGTATCCAACATGCCTTGGATGCTTTTCATGGTCGGAGGTTGTAGTGTAAACATACAGATGCTGGCGGTGTACGAGGGCCGAACGCGAAAGCGGACGCCGCGGCAGCAACGACCGATTCGAGACAGCAGATCAAGTGGCGGACAAAAGAGAGAGCTCGTGCAGGTTCAGCGATGTTCAAAGAGCGCCTACATTTGAGACCGGCCAATGAACAGGTTCGCCCTGCTGCTGCTACTACCGCAAATAGTGACAGACATGGTCTCCACATTCGGAGAAGATGTCGTAGTTGATGTTGTACTAATCCCCAACCTTCTTGGGGGATGCGGATTGCTGTTGTTGTTGTTGCTGTGGTTGGAGTTGTTGCGGTTGTATTACCCATCTTTCTGGGGGGGGGGGTAGTTGTGTTGGTGCTACGACAACAGTAGTAATGACAGTAAAGGTCATTATAGCAATTAGCATAGACTCGAACCTGACGGGCACGAGGAGATCGAAATACAAATAACTACGCTTATACTGTGCATCTGTGTGTATCGATGGACACTCGTATCTCTGTGTGCCTGTTTGTCAATGCCCCGTATCGAAAGCAAGACACCCCTTTCGTCACCCTGCTCGGGCACTGTTTGAACAACGGAGTTACAATTATTTACATTATCGTGTGGGGCCCATAAGGACATTTATGGCGCATGGAAGTATGTATCATATGGGCACATAATAATCCATGGATATATCCCGTGTGAGCTACACGTATTGGACTATTAGAACACTGATTCCGTTGATTGTATATGATATTAAGCAAACAACTAGGCATATCGCACACTTGATTGACAGTTGATGTAATACGTAGCTGTTACACTGTGCAAACAATGAGTCGAGCTATGGGCGGATATCAAGTGAACATCTTAAGGGCATGCGCTTTATTGTTTCTTGTACTCTGTTTACCGGGTTTCAATAGTTTATTAGATGCGGCTTCAGATTGGGGAGTAGACCATAGGTTTGGAAGAACTAGCAAGTTGGAGCGGCAGAGTTGCACATCACAACAATCACAGACAGGATATGGCAACATAATACACAACATATTAACACACAACAAACAAAAACAGGACATGGCTTATTAACGTTATTATTAGCCTTTACTTTCCAGTACGGGCCCTAGTACCGTGCTATGAATCTGAAATCTTTGAGATAGAGAGAGTAAATCCATTTCTGCGGCCTCTTCCAAACAAAAAGCGCGCGACTAGATCTGGTTTACCACGGGCACTGAGTGCAGTTTGAGCTACTTTTCTGTCTGCGTAATTTCTTTGCAGAGATCTTCAGGGGGAGAACACATGCTAAAGGATAGCACATTGCTAGATTTTTGTTACAGCTCAAAGAGAGGCAATCGACAGTCAAGAGCGGAATACGTTGTGGGGTGGGGGCAACCCTATGGAGCTTGTCAACTCAATCCGGTACATGGGCTTCGGTTCCAATATTCTGGAACGATCAGGACTTGCGCTCATTAACGAGACAATGCAGCAAGCGCCAATTTCCGATTATAGAGAGGTGTGCAATGTCAGACAGCTGTACGTCCCGATAGAAGTGAGGTGCTTCAAGTGGTTTCGTTCGCTGATGAACGGTCTTGACACAGTGTAGAAACACTTCACTGGCGTTTTGCCTACGATATGTCTAGCCGTGCGAGCTCGTGTAAAACAAAACGACTGATTCAGGTTGACGACATCGCTCGCGATATCATTCGAGGACTCGGAACAGAAAAATAATGTTGAACAAATAGCTTGCCTGGCGCATAGCGCCTTGCACCTCCGATCTGGTCTTGCATGTGAAAGTCGCTACGTTGATGAAACATGATTCGTCGCAATTACGACCATTATCCCGTTGTCTAACTCCGTTAGAATAACAGACATCACGAAAAGTACCCAAAAATGTCATTCTCAAATGACATAAACACTGAGTTCGCAACGGCTCGAATCATAAGAAGGATACAAACAGGGACAACAACTACAACAATATAAGTAGGAGTAGCAGTAACAACAACAATCGCAGCTTTAACGCTGCCGGCAGCTTGACAAACTTTGGTACAAAACGACTTACCACTGATGTTGCGCGTTCGATGGACCTTTGCCGAAGCTGGTTTGCTACTTGAGGTTGGTCTCCGTTACGCCAAGGCCTTGCTTACAGCGGCGGTAGCAACAGCAACAGAAATCACCACCACTACCAACCGTAGAAGCAGTATAGCGATCCTAGTGCATTTACAAGAGAGATATGCGTCTATACATAAGGAATGTTGCCTTTGTGAATGTGCTGCGCATCTGTAGCAAGTTGAATTCAGCGATGCTATTTATCCGTGATCGCCTCTGGGATGGTGGGAAGGGAGGTTGTCTCGAAATGCCGTCCTCTCTGTTACGTCACACAAGAGCTACGACGAGTCCTCGCCTTTCTGGCTTTCCTGCTGCCTGCTCCATTCACTCCACATTGGGGGGGGGAGGTGTTATCTTTGAGGTCGTCTCACGGTTACGCAGCGCGAGATCCCATCATGAGGCCTCCGCCGTAGGTGTGGCCGAAACCGAACCCGGCTGCTGCAAACACAGCAGGTGGAGGACGGGGGATTCGCGCCTCACCACCTCCAGCATGTGGTCGTGGGGCACATGGCATCCATGATGCGGGTGTATGCAACGCCCCATGGCATCCATGATGCGTTGGATGTCATGTCGTGCATGCAGTGTGAACGCTGGTGATCGCAACAAGTGACATACATGGTGTCTGAACTCGTGCTTCGGAGAAAGAGAAGAAGTGGGAGTAGTAGTAGTAGTCGGAGTAGTTATTGTTGCGGCAATGCCCATCATTCTGGGGAGATGTGAATTATTGTTGCAGTACTGGTTGTGGCAATTCCCATACTTCTGAGGGGGGGGGTTTCTTTACGCTCTGACAACTACATTTTAGACACTCGTAATGGGCTAAGTTGCCTGTGGCACGATATCGTTTAAATGCATCTATCATCATTGCGTTCTCGTACTGGAATTAGATAGGCTTTCTCTAGCAGAGGTATGTAGCAACAGGGCAATGACAACCACGTCCAACAAATTCAACCAGCGCGGCCGGGGCTCGAACTAGCGATGTTTTGCTAACCGTGGTTGCCATGGCAACGCCCGGTTTCGGACGGTGCGTTAGCCGCCTAAGCCACCACCGCTATATTTCCATGATTCCCTCATGTTTTTCTTTTGTTGTTATGGCGACAGTGGTAACAGCAGTGGATATCACAATATCAAACATCCTATGGTGTCTATAAGAACACACTTTTGTTGAATAAGGAGGTTTTTCGGAAATACGTTTTGAATACGCCGCAGAGACTTTATAGAAAGACTGTTTTTGACAAGCACGAGCTTCTTTCGATAAATAGATGTGCAGCATTTGGTTTTTCTCTTTTTTTTCTAATAGTTAGATATATCCCGCCGAGATCTAATCTCGGTTGCAATCGCCGCCAACGACAACCCGTCGTGCAACGGTATTCAGGCTCTCTTTCGTACCAGGCTACTCGTTCGTACCTGCTAGCAGTTCTAAGCTCGCTTCGCCTTGAAGTCCAGTCACTCACATCAAGCTAATACGTCAGAGCTAGGACGTTGGCAAGTTCGAAAGAGAGCAACCCGGAGTCGAGTAGACGCAGGAGTAGGAAAAAAAACGTGGGCAAACGCCACAAAACGACCGATTGTTTAAAAACTTGGCCGACGGCTTTCAGTTGCCATCTATCTGTCTATCTATCTATCTATCTATCTATGCATTTATACGGTGGAATTAAGGCAGTCAACTCAACACGCACGAGGTCTATACATACTGTTCTTTATCGTTGTCGTAGTCTACTTTTCATTGACCTTTGTTGTGTATGCGTTCTTGTAATGCTCATCGGATGCCTGTCGGTGGTGTATATCTATCTGTCGGCGGCTGATCATGATGTGGTCGCCCTCGTTTACGCGACGACGACCCTTGTGTGGCCGGTCAGCTGTATATTTACCTAATACGCTAAGGTTCCGTGAAGGCATACGCGCGGATGCTGGCACAACTTACATACATGAGTAAGTGTGTTATGCTATGTTTGTGAACAGTGAACAGCAAGCTGGTATTGTGAGCGAGCTACGCTAGTTGGGCTGAGGCAAACCGCTTTTATATACACACACTTTTCCTCGAGCTCGATGAAAAAAGAGGTCTCGCGGAAAATCGTCTCATTTTACGTGCTGCATACTCCTGCTGCTCAGAGCGGCTGTCCCAAAGTGTGCGAGCGCGCAAGAGAACGAGAAAAACGTACTTGTCCGCGATAGTTACAGCGGATCAATAAACAATGGTGGTAGCAACAACAGCAGCAGTAGCAACAACAACAACAGCAGTAGCAACAACAACAACAACAGCAGTAGCAACAACAACAACAACAACAGCAGTAGCAACAACAACAACAACAACAACAACAATAACAACAACAACAACAGCAACACCAACAAGCGCCGTAACAGCCGTAGGCCAATGTGTCGGTTGATCTCCACGGTACATGTTGGTGAACGCGACGTTTACTAGCTGATAGGGTTGAGCTGCGAGCCAGAGATTATCAGACCGAACGGCTTCTACAGGGTGTGGCGGCTCAATTGAGATTAACTGATCAACCGCCTGCGATACATGCCAAGAGGCCGTGAGATCGATTCCGGCGCAACACATAACTATTATTACGCTTTACTTAAGGAAATGTTTAGTTTAGTTACTACATGGAGTTGTTTGGAACACGGGACGTATGTTTTAGGTTCCGATCTGTTATACATATCCGATACAAGCCTTGGACGAGTATTCTTCTCACGACACGGCATAGTCGTATAGATAACTTAAAGAACATATTTAAAATAAGTTTACTATCACATTTTCAATATTTACGTTGGTACTTACTACGCATCTTGGATATATCATAATTACGGCTACCTAGAGGCCGCTGATACTTCGTTAAACATGGGTTCCAGACTGCGGCGGCTTATCTTATTATATAACTATGTACACATTCAAGAGTTTTAGGTATATATGTGGATTATGACGCTCATCCATACTTATATATGAGTATGTAAGTATGAATGCGCGTGTTATCTAATTTGTTTGCCGTTTTGCTTTAAAGACAGTGACTGTTGCGTGTTCTGTATATTTCATCTTAACAAACGTTACTCCAAACTCTGATCAGTTTTGTTCGGGGCAAGGGGATGGCAAACCACCGATCAAATAATGTGTTATGCATTTCTGTGCCTAAAATGAAGTACGACGCACTTTTGCACCGACAGTTATAGATAAAAAGAGATAGACCACTTCTGAAACTCAATTATTGTAACCTGCAGTTTACTGCAGTCTTTGGATGAATCCGTTTTTTTTCGTATATCTTAACATAATCCGCATAGCTCTTGTATTGCAAGTTTTTATAAATAGTATATTTTAGCGAAGCTAGGTAAAGGATTAACATAGATGGCCCAAGAATGATTCTCTGAGGGCAACCGGTGATGGCCTTAGCTTTTTCAGACAGGGCATCGTAAATGGAAAAAACGGTAACTGACTGCAGAGAACGTCCTTTCACGTAGGAAGTCATCTATCCATGCAACTATTTCGGTGCCCACGTAAAGTTTAGGCAATACCTTCAGTAGTTTATGTGTGTAACAGTTTCAGAAGCGGATTTAAAATCGAAACAGTTAACGTCAACACATTTTGGTGCGTAAGCATGGTCTGTCCAGACACGCTGCATCTACAAGAGTTAGAGTGTGCAGCTTCACCGGACAAAAAGCTAATAGCTCTTTAGTCATCAATCCATCACCCCTTGATGTATAGCCGTGAAAATTACACATTCGAACAGCTTTCAAGCTATAATCGTGACTAAAATCGCTTCGGCCGCTTATTCTTTCGGGTCTGACTTATTTCCCCACTTGTGTACTGGGCTAACAATCGTCGTCCAAAAAATGCCCAGTACCAAGCGATCGACAAATTAGACAAGCTTAATGGGTGACATGCCGAGATTGACGGCACCCCATCTGAGGTAATGCTTGTAACACCAGAATCTCGAACAAGTAGTTTATCATCCGATGGATAGGATTGTGCGTTTTTTAAATAATTTGGCTTTCGTGTAATCATCGGGAGCAAATCAGATCTATCTTACCCTCTGCAAATAGAGATGTCTCAATATCGCATCTCGGTGCCACATATTGGAACAAGCTCCCCCCCAGATGTGCGCGCAACCTGTTCTTTGACAATATTCAAACAAATTGCTAAGCAATACTACTGAGGTACCTTACTCTAATATGAGCCGAACACGATAATAATATAATCATAATGACAATAAATTAAATTAATATATATAAGAAAATATGCAATATAAACACTCCATACTAGCCTTTGATGGCTTTGAGAAGCTGTGCACCTATGTATCTCACACTGCGATGCGTTTGCGCACATATATGTGGATTGAGTTAATAATGCTTCTCTGAATTACTAGTTTGTCCCCATGGAAATTTCGTCCACCGAATCATCGTGGGATCAAAAGACGATGTCTAGTAGCATCTTGCGCTGACTGCCAACGAATGCTGCTTCTCTAACACAATGTTGGAACCCGTACTCGGTGGCTAAGTTTAGGAGTATGGCTTGCCTTGTATCATCGTTAGAGGGTCTTAAGACGCTGAGCGTCTCCCAATCAATGTCTGGCTGACTGAGGTCGCCGATCAGTAAAACTATATGATTGACTGAGGTCGCCGGTTAGTAAAATCGTATGGCTCGCATATTTGGGATAAATAAATATCCGAAGACGAAGAATGGCAGACGACATTTGTAAGACTCGACCGCACCATCGCACTCCTATCGGCTTGGGAAAGGGAAAGTAGTTTTGTTCAGTCAAATCTCGCCGTGCTCTCACCAAAGTAGACTCGGCGACAACAATAATGACAGCGACATAAGCAGGCACTTAGGATCACTCGCACAATAATTTCGTTTCTTGTTAGATTTAACTGTTGGTAAGAACAGATTTGATGATATTCCTGAGCAACTTGCATGCTGCTACCACATGAACGAACGGCAAATACGAATATCGATTGTCCATAGTAACATTGAGTTCAGTGTTTTGCTAACGTTGTCGAGACAGCGGTGTCACTGTACTACACTATATATCGTGTAAGCATGGCGGTCATCGCATGCTGAATCCGTCCATAGATCGCAGAACAGCAGTAGATTGTATCCGGCTTTTCTGTACCATTCGGCCAGAGCAGAACATCTAAATAATATAGCATAATTTATTCATTAATTCATATCACAAGTTTGTCTAAGTGAACTTCAGCCTAGAATAACCGTGGTGTGCACCATTCGGTACGCGGTTTTAGTATTGACTATTTTGATGCAATCCTTGTGGGGCTCGCAAAGGTATGAGAACTAAATAAATATCCAACCAAAGTGAAGGCGAAGAATGGCAGACAACATTTGTAAGACTCTACCGTACTAACGCTCTCCTATCCGTTTAGGAATGGGTAAGTTGTTTTGTTCAGTGAGATCTCGCCATGCTCTCACCAAAGCAGATTCCGCGACAACAATAACAACAGCGATAAGAGCAAATATTTAGTATCTCTCGCACAACAATTTTGTCTTTTGCTAGATTTAACTGTTAATAGCAACAGATTGAATGGTATTCGTGAGCAGCTTGCATGGTGCTACCACATGAAACTACGAATATAGATTATCCATAAAAACATTGAGTTTAGTGTTTTGCTGACGTTGTTGGGTCGGCGGTACCACTGTACTATAACACATATCGTGAAAGCGTACTCTTACTGTTAAAACTGTACGCAACTATATAAAAGAACATATAAATATTAACGCATAATTTATTCATCAATGCATTTAACACATTTCTCTAAGTAAACGTGTTTAACTTCAGCCTGTAATAACCCTGGTCTGCACCATTCGGTAATCGATTTTAGTATTGAGATCAAGTTGCCCGCTGGACGTCACTGAAAAGTCTCTGGTATACTAATTGTGTGGCTCTCTTGTCCCCCGAAGTTGTGGTCAAACGTTATCCCAACTTTGTAAGTAATCTCCCTCAGTTAGGGGGTCCCGGTGGTTCCAAGGTCACTGGGCTGAAGTTATGGACTTTGGTCAGTTCGGCGTATTTGCTCATCAGCAGAACATCTTGTATTGTTTCGTACACACGCTGTCGGCGTCCGAAGGTGTCTATAACTGGTGCGAAGACAGCCGATATGCACTACAGTATAAAGAAGCAACAAACTGACAACTACATAACGATGACGCTGCTTGCTTTCGTTGAAGGGCAATATTTTTGTTTTGAAGCACACGCAGCGTTTACACGAGAGCATCAACATCAAACACACAGATGTACGCATATGCATATGCAGAAATAACCAATTTGTTGCACTGTTGCATGGTAAAGCCTAAACTGGGACAGGCTTTTTGAAATACGATAGCGTTATCTAGGCTAAACAGTTTGGGTCGAGCTCTTCTATCTCGCTGAAAAAGAGACTGACAGGCACGATGTGACCTATACGATGAACTAGCAAATAATAACTATTATATATCTGTTTCCTCAGATGCATTGTGTTCCATAGACAAGCAGCAATAAATTCGCGCTAGCTTAGCGCTGCAACAAATTCGCGACAGACGGGCACTGGACAAGTCACCTTGAGCAAAGCGTCAGCCACCCCCAAAATCCTAAACTATCTTAAGAGAGTGAGTCTAAGATGTCTAACCGTAGACGCAGTCTGAAGCGCATATTGCGCATACTGAGCTCAGTTGCACGTTTCCAGCAACGCTTTTGTAAGTTTTTGTAAGACACGATACCCGGTGATAAATGTGATTCTGTGCACAGCTGCATAAATAAAAGGCACCCGGCTATACGTATATGGAGTGTCTAGGATAGCGTGACGTAGCCAACGTACATGACATACCAACATTTGTGTTCTGGCTATGAATCTTGCCTAAACACAGCTCATAAGCATTGAGAAAATACTTAAGGGTTATCGTCCCAACGACATATCCAAATGCTTTAGGTAGATCAGGTGCCCAAGTTTGGCAATTAGACAATCTTAAAGTTTCTGCAGGATCTCTTGGATAAGCTTGATAACCATTCTAATTGGCGATTTTCTTGGTCCTTGTGTACATGCTATATTTGATAGCGGCCATTTCTACCGGACGTAATTTAATAATCCAAAGTCAGTTTAGGTAATTGTGTGAGAAGAAGAAAACTGCTGGGAGAGGGTTGTTTGTATACATTATGGTAAGAGCAGACGTACGCTGTATTATACCGTGGCATTCGTTCGAATTTCTTTAATAACTCACGCAAACTGTAACGCTCGAGTGAAGATGGCAGAGTTAAATGTGCATTTTCGGCATTAATGCTATATTATTTCCGAAAATGAATGAATGCAACCCAAGCCGTAACTAAAATATGTAAAGTGTACCATGGTGACAGGGGGGATGAGAAGTCGATACTCAATAAGAACGCTGTCCGCAGAAGGATGCGGCTTAAAAAAATTAGACTGAGCTGCAACTGCCAAGCCCGGACCCCATACAAGGAAAGTGATGTTAATTTTTTTGTGGGATGCGAAGGGGTGATATATTATGAGCTTTTACAACCAAACGAAACGATCAATACGATGAAATACTGTCAACAACTGGACAATTTTAAGAGCTCTATCGAATTACCGTCTGTTCCGGCTCCTCACTCCCTTAATGGCAAAGAATTCGATTATTTGGAAGTTGTTAAAACGTATATAGACCATCATTTTGGAAACTAGGACGCCCCTTCTAGAGGAATGGAATCATGAGCTTGCCTGAACGTTGGGCTAAGCGAGTTAAACAAAGTGGGCTGTAGAGAATTCAGTAAAGGCTTTTGTTGTAACGACATGTGTCTTCAAAAATGGGTGAAAAATCCGAACGGAATTATGGAATAACATATTATTTTCTCAGGAGATAGCCTTGCTGTCATTCTTGAGTTCATTAGTGGGCTTCCACCTCTTCTCTCATTCTATTCGCCAGATCCCGGATAGCCCTTGTCGGTCCACCGCTGATAGGCCTAAGTCTCTTCGTAGCTATTGACACGCAATGGTATTTATGTTTTTCTCTTTCTCAGCATGCTCCACTGCCCACCCTGCTGTTTAGAGGGAAATTATCTAGATAGGAGGGAACCACTGCAGGACACTGTAGCATCCCATGTCAGGCACTTTCGATATGACCACAAGGAGATATATATATTTACACACCCTTTGGCAGGGCGGCTTTATTTAAGATTCTCGAAACTTGATAACAAACGCGCCATCCGGCGATTTAGATGTTTGGCTGTACATGATTGCACTTGCGGGCTGTGCGCCACGCGAACAGTCTATTTACAATTTCTTTTCTGGCTACAGTTTTAGCCTGAATGTTTAAACTAGAGCGAGTTATCGTCGTCATGACTTCAAATAACTTGTGGAATCTATCAGGCTGCTTACATATGCTTGTAAACGTACATCTGTCAATATTATCTAATATAACGGCTATGTCCATGCACTCAACATTATTCCTGCTAATGTTGGAGCGGTAGGCAACATGTCTTATAAACTTTTTATGAACTGTGGCCAGAATCTTCTCATCACATGCGAATCCTTGATGCCATACGGGAGAAGCGTATAATAAGATCGGTAGAACAAATTGCTTATACAGTCTCACATACAGGGAAGCGTCTTTAATAACAAACAAGCGCAATATCCAGTTTAGTCGTCTTGTGGCAGCCGTAACCACTTCAAGTATATGATGTGTATAGTTCAACGTGTCAGATGTCAGTATTCCCAAGTCTTTGATCGCCTTTTTAATGGTTAGTCCCTCAGAGCCTAGGGTGTATTTGTGTGCAGGATTGTTATGTCCAAAGTGTAGCACAGCACATTTATTAACAGATAGTTTAAGATCGAGGCCATTACACCATTCCAAAAATTTGTCTAGCGTCTCTGAAAGTTACTATTTTGCTTCAATCATCTACGGGTATATACATTTTAACGTCATCAGCATACATTTTTACATGAACGACTGGAGGTATTACATGCTTTAATGAGTCGGTATACAGTATGTACATTAAGAGGCCGAGAATGGTACCCTGTGGACAGCCCGAGGTAACCTGAGCCGTAGATGACAGACAGTCGTTAACTCTTACCCTAAAGAGTCTATCACTTAAGAAAGCCTTAATCCAATTAACAATTCGACTACCCACTCCATACTGCGGAAGGACTTTGAGTAGCTTAGAGTGAGTAGTACTCTCACAAGCAGATTTAAAATCGAAATACACGCAGTCAAACGGTCGTCCATCATTTATGAAGAGGGCCCAATCATTTTGAGTCTCTAGTAACTGTAGGAGAGCAGAATGAGCGGGACGATATGGAATTGTTCCCTCGAAATTAGACCTTGCGCATTTGCGTTCCTGTAAATCTCCTCTGCTATGACCTTCTCAAAGAGTTTGCAAGGTACGAAGGTCAGCGAGACGGGCCTTTTATTATAAGGGTGGTTTTTATCGCCGCGCTTATGCACAGGACAGACGATGGCCTATTTTAGGTACGGTTTCCTCTTCGAGGGACCGGCGGAAGATAATCGAAAGTGGCACACATACATCATAGCCACACTTCTTATACACGATGGCCGGGATACCGTTAGGAGTGGCGCTACGCTTGTTGGCCAATCCGCGCAGATGCCGTTCGAGGTTCTCCGGAGAAAAGTCGACGTTGTTTACCACCCGTACGCTAAAGGGCTCGTGTAAGGGGAGAGCGGGGTGAGTGTTTCGTGATAGCAGTTAGGCATGCGTTGGGTAAGTTGTGGCAAATGGGGGGATATTTATTTCCAGATAATTTGTTACAGTTGCGCGTTTGGAGTCTACTGCGCCATGCAAAAAGGCTGTTTACAAAGGTTTTCTCTGCGGTGGCTTTTGCGTATAAATTTGCGCCACTTCGTGTTGGTATTTCGACCTTATGAAAAAATATATTGCAGTCTTTTCTCGTTCTGACAGAAATGATCGAACATTTTGGTATCGTTGTCTTCTAAAAGCTGTAAAATTGAATCACATTCGATCTCTTTAGGGTCAATATTGCACCTGTATCCGACGCGTTTTAAAATCTGATGTGCATTATAGAGATGAGTTTCTTGTCTCTCGCAAGGCCTGTATTCCACACAGGAGACGCGTACAGTATCACTAGTAACACATATTGTTTGTAAAGACTGACGTAGAGCCTAGCGCCCGACAGTACAAACGTCCGCATAATCCAGTTAACTTTCCTAGATGCGCGGGCGACAGTTTCCGTTATATGTGCGCTATATTTTAAACTAGTGCAAGTTAATACACCTAAGTCTTTCATGATCGTTGCAGACTGTAGAGTCTCACCGCCAAGGGTATAAGAGTACCTAGGATTTGTTTTACCAAAGTGTAGAATAGCGCACTTTTGTACGGACAATTTGAGATCAAGTTTACAAACCCACTCAAAGAAGTTACCTAATACTGCTTGTAAAGCCGCAGCCTTAACAATGTACATAAGCGGCCCAAGTATGGTGCCCTGTGGACAGCCAGAAGTGACTCAAGCATAGGCAGTCATGAACACGTACGCGGAAAGGTCTGCTACGTAAGAATGCAGCTACCCACTCAACTATTTTTCTGCCGACACCATAACTACGGGGGACCTGCAGGAGTTTATTGTGTATGACCGTTTTAAATGCCGACTTGAAGTCAAAATATATGCAATCGAATGGCTTGCTGTTATTTAGCGTCAAGGCCCAATCAGTTTGTGTTTCAAGGAGTTGCAGGACCGTAGAGTAGCCTGGTCGATAGGCGAACTGTTCTCTTGAAATAAGTCCCTGAAGATTAGCGTTGTTGTAAACGGCTTCAGCAATTACGCTCTCAAAGAGTTTGCTGGCAACAGAAGTAGACGATACAGGACGTTTGTTTTGTGCATCAGTCTTGTCCCCTTTCTTATGCACCGGGCACACGATGGCACAGCGGAACAAATCAGGTACGGTTCCTTCTTCAAGAGAACGTCGGAATATTAGCAATAAAGGTATACTTTACTATAGGTAGGTGCGACTGAACGGTCGCATCGCTTATATACGAACGCGCTTATACCATCCGGTGTTTTGCTCTGTTTATTTGAGAGCTTCCTGAGATGTCGAGTCAGGTTTTGGAGGAGGTCAGAGGAGCTGTCAACGTCTTTAACGTATTTGAGATTTTCTGCTGTATGTACATCAGGTTGCGGCCGACGGGAGCGCTCTGCTAATTCACTAGGAGACGGATAAGTTGAGACGAAGACGTCCCGGAGTAATTCAGCCTTCTCGGAGTTCTCGGTAGCGAACGATCCATCCTGCCTTTTGATTGCGCCAACACTGTCTTTGATTTTGAGCCGTTTTCTTACGTATTTATAGATTGTTGATTGGTTTCCATGTTGAGCTATGGAGCTTTCCTCGATGATTCTCTTACAATGCAGAACTTTTTGAAGTTCTTTTTGAATGGTCTTAGTAGTAGCTTCAACATTTGAGGTCGCTAGACGATTCGTGAAACGTTGCATAACTGAGTCGAACCTGTGCGCCCCGCCAACAGTTCTGCATGGCACCAACGAGTCCTGCAGCATGTCCATGTACTCGATAAAATGATTATACATTTCGTTAGAGTTCGTGCAGGTAGAAAATAATAAGTTCCAGTCGGTAGCAAGAAGATTGCAGACCATCCCATCGTAGTCTCCGAAATACATTTCTGAGAATTTCAGCTTTCTCATGGTCATCAGAGGCCAGGGAGTCCTTGATTTTCATACGTTTTTGAACACACTTGTGGACAGCGCTGGGGGCGGCAGACTAAGCAACACTGCTCTCTTCAATGGTCCGTTTTCTATGGAGCATCCTCGTTAGCTTTTTCTGCAATGCAGGCCCTCGCTCCGGCGTAGCGTTGTTCAACTGTCGGGTGGTCCGTTGGATGTCGAAGCTTAGTCTACTCTCGGTATCCGACGTTCTCCGAGGTACAAATATTTCATGCAAGAAATGCATGTAGCTCACAAATGTATTATACATGCTATCTACGTCGGGACAGGCGACAAAAAAATTAGTCCAGTCAGTCGCAATCAGATTTGTGATCATCCCTTCGTAGTTACCTTTACCGTAGTCCCACCAGTCAGTGCGTGTCTCAGGCGTAGTCGGACCGCGAGTTATGGTGAACTTGACCATTTTATGATCAGTGGCTATCGGTGCGGTCGATACAGTAATGTTGTCAACTGAGTCATCAGTAGTTAAAACAACGTCCAGTATATTCAGTCCGCGGGTAGGGGTGCACACCAGCTGCTGAAAGCCAGCTTTGCAGCAGAATTGAAGAAACTTCTCCTCAACTGAAAGCTCAACCCCAGCTGTCGATTCATCAGCACGTCGTGATGACGAGCAGCCAAGCCGACCAATTTATTCCAGGTTGGTTAAAATCTCCAGAGATAACAACACTCACATCAGCAGTCACAAGTGCATCGAGATCGGCAATCAAATTCAAATCTGTATGTCCTGATAATTATCATTATTATTAATTAATTATTTTCTAGCCTTTGAAGACAATAAAGGAGCACTTGAATCGAATTGAATAATATACCAGAGTTTTTCTGGCAGCTGAATGGATGCAGACCGTCGGTGCCATCTTCATTGCCAACAACCTTAACGCTCATATAGGAGGAAAGAGACGCTACCTTGTCGTGACAAATCTAGGCTCCGTGAACCACACTTTCTAGGTACCGCGTTCTGGCACCACGAATTTGTAGTCGGACAACTTTTCATTCGCTTTCATTGAAGTTTTGCCGAAGTAAGCAAACCGAAAAACCGCTTAATCTAAAAATGAGCTCTGCTGGCACAGGTGTGCTCCTAAAGGGCTACCGAGGTCAGCTCGAACCCTGATCGTGCAGTCCGCTTCTGTCTTATTGTTGTATTTGCGTTCATCAATAACAAGCGACAAGAAATAGAACTGGTTTAGAAAGGCTGCATAGCAGACCGGCGCTGTCAACAGGACGACAAGATAAGACCACCCGTCCAAGGCCATTTTTCCTTATACAGTAAGCTGACTCTCTGTCACGTTTCCAATGTTAATATTATTACAACCTCCGCAGTACAGAGGCTGTATGCTTTCGAGTGTATGTGCAAGTACTCATGAATAAAGCTATGTGTTTCATTCTACGAAGGGAGCGAGCATATCATCTGTTGGGTTACCATTGAGACATTAGGCACGGTGTGGGCACGGTCATACCATGGCCATAACGCGGACAGTCGGCCAGATCATCGAGAAGTCAGACGCAGATAAACGATCCTGTCAGCGTTCCTGGGGCAGCGCATCGCCTTCGAGGTTTAGAGCGGCAACACGAGAGTGATTCTTCTTGATACGCTCTTGAGAGATAGAGAGGATTGGAAAAACCCATGCATACATGACGCGTTCAATTTCTATACATTACATGCGGCCGGCAATTACTTGGAAATAAAATAAATAAAAGTTATTTAAAGTAATAAAATGTTGATTATCATTATAAATATTGTCATGATTGTTGTTGTTGTTGCTGTTGTTATTGTTGTTGTGGTGGTGGTGGTGGTGAAGGTCTTTTTCTATTGTGATTGGAGGCCCGCGCTTGTTGCCGTGCGGCGTTTACGTCCTTGTTTAATCAAGCGAGTCTATTATTGCTGCTACTGCTACTGATGTTTCCTTTTGTGTTGCTGTGCCGCTATGAGCGTTCCCATTGAACCGCAAGCCGTTTATCTTTCCCTAAGAAAACACGAGCGCCATCCAGTTGGACGGGTCAGCTAGACACAGCTAGATAGACTGTCGGTCGAGCCCGGTGGCGTGGTGGCTAAAGTCTGCGCCTCGCAACCGGAGGAGACACATAGGTGCGCGGGTTCGAACCCCACCGTTGCACATTTGTATGTATGGGGGTCCGTCTATGAAGCAATGTGAAAAACAGTTCCGTGGACGTTAAATCTTGGCTGAGGGTCAGCCCGAAAACTTTTTTTTTTAGACAGACTGTCGTCGTCGCTCGAGAGAGAGAGATCGAGATGGAGACATAGGTCGCAGATGTAGAGGCGTGTTGTTGCCTACAAACGCCAGACTGGACACCTTCTGGAGGCCGTCGTTCCAGCAATACAAAGTTGTTCCGTAGCTTGTCGAGCTTGTTGTTGCGATATGCGTTGTTCGTTTGGCGTGAATTGACCATCTTTTTTCCATCGATCGGTTCAATATGTTGGTTTTGTATCGATCGTTACGGCAAATTCGTCGTGTCATCGCAGCCTCACCGAGTCCCGTCGAAGGCGCGCAAGTGAAAGATGATGGTGCGTTTTCGCACACCCTTTTTTTTCTGTGACAATAAAGACGATTTTTATGCTATAATATGTGTGTCATAGGAGGACCCTCCAACATCAAGCGTGGATGCAAAAATTGGAGCAAACAATAAAATAAAGTTTGATTACACGAGAGTAAGCCTGGTAATATAGGATGTACTACAGTGTTCTGCCCAAGGAGATTGCAGACACCGAAAGTGGTCGTGACTAAGGAAGAGGCAGTGATACTTTCTGCCAGCGGTGACGAGCTGCGGAATAACTTCAACGAGGTCTGTGACCATACGATTGGCTATGTAAAGGGGGAAATTGAGAAACCCCGCTTTTTAAAGGCTTGAGAGTGCTACTTTCAGTGCATATCGTCGCAGTTTCTGTACAAGGTTTGCCAGGCAAAAACGTTCCATGTATCATAGATGCGGTCCAAACAGCAGTTATAAGTGAATTTGAAAGGTAGCTTTTCTTTTTGCTTTTTAGGGTTATCGGAAGAGAGATGGGAAATGATGAGCCGAGTGAAGCCGCTAGAATTACTCCCCTTGGAAAAACCTTGCGACATTCTATTGAAGCTTCCTTAGGTGATGCACATTGCACGCTCTCACGAAGACGACTGTAACGTATTCAGTTACAACGTCGCTACTTAGATCTATTCAGTGGATGTGCAAAAGCATTATATTAAGTTTCTGATTACTGCCGTTAGCTGAGCCTTATGATGTGCTAGTTCTTACTGAGACTAAGGGCAAATGTCTACGTGCACAAGAAAGGGACCGGCTATAATAAGTAGAGTAGCTGCTGTGTTGTATACCAACAAGCTTCCTGGCGCAAAAACCTGCTATAAAAAGAAGCCATCACCGGAAATGACATCAACGTTATTGCAACATTTTTATTTTAGTCCTTCAAAAGCAGTAGGAATCTTATTAATGGTTTCGTGCTGACATGCTCTTTACTGCATGTCCTAAACCACATAATAAATTAGATGCTCATTTCCGTCAACCATTTGCTAGTGCCATAATTGATCCAAGCCGTGCTCTTGTGGTTATGTTGGCGCGCCACTGAAATCCGTTAAGCCCTGTCGTAGCCTTTAGCCAATTACAAAGTAGTCAACGTGATAATGAAAGCGCCGTCCAGCCGGGAAGGCTCTAAGGTCCGATTTATAGACAAATAAACATCTCAGACAAGCGATTTCTCTTTTACCTGTCTTACTGCACTTTTTAACGAGGTGATATACATGTTCGAACTACTCACGGCCAGTCCCTTAGCATCATTCATAAACAAAATCCGCAAACAGAACGTGGGTTCAGAAAGAGCCGGTCAACAATGACAGCACGCTATGCTTCTAAATTACATACAAAGAACACCCGCACCAAGGGGCTATTACTTTGCGTTATTCGTACACTTTAAGGCGGCATTCGACACGGCCACTAATATAATTATACGTGATAAGCTACCACTTTGTGAGATTTTATTAAATAACAATAATGGAGTAATATTTAACGCACAATATATTTTGCTAAAAGATCTATGATATTCGTTGTTTGGTCAGCGCTTGGCCGATTATAGCTATTTTTAGCATTCACTGAATAGAAGACAATGAAAATTAAATTGAGAGTTACCGGTCCTGGTCTTAAACCCAAGATCGTCAGCAAGGGGTGGATTTGCCATTAAGGTATATATATATATATATATATTCTGCAACTTCTGAAAGGTACCTTGCAGGAAGGACAAGCCATCATAGATAATGGAACTGCGAAACGTGCGGCGATCACATAGATCACTGGTGTTGTGTAGGACGATAATTGTAGCATTTTGTTGTTTTCGGTGCTGATAAGCGACATTCCGAAGGGGATACAAGGTCGGCACTCGCAGGTAGACGCTTTTGTGTGAATAACTTGGTGCTACACTCCCGCAGCTGGTCTCAATTGCCGCAGTCCTTTGCGACCTTGCAGCATTACATCGACCGGAATGTATTGAAAATCAATTTAGGTAAGGCAAACATAAATAAAATTTCGACATGGGCAAAGAACTTCGTCTGGATTCAAGAAGAAATAAGTTTCATGAAATCTCTTCAGTGCGTTTGAGCAAACTCTTTTGGCAACAGCGTGATTTATATTACTTCCAACAATGCGATAGAGCAGTTCCGTTGACCCGACTATTGGGGCATGTTGAATATACACATATGTGAACGTGTGTTTCCCTCAGCACACAGTAAACCAATTATTGGTTGATAAAGCGAAGTCTTATTATGGCTATTTAAAAATTGACTATTTTTGTTTCCACTTTATTTAAGGCAGGCCCATGTTTCGATTATAAACGTGCACGATTCTACAACTTCTAAGTAGCATTTATCCCGTTTGCCGTGAATATTATATTTGTTACTTATATATTCCGACACGCAGGTTGTTAGCGACTCTCTTCTGAACATAACTAATAACGAGCCTCTTTGATGAATCTACCGTACTGGTGCAGCGTGAGCAGAATGAGTTGCGGGTAAGGCAACATGTGGGAACCCCGCGAAGCGACACACTGAGCTGCGTCTGCTTCACTATTCTGCTTTCCGAACTTGTCGGCTATATTTGTCAAGAGTACCTTAGATGTAATGAGTGCAAATAACATAGTGGTTGCTCATCACGACCTGAATGCCATCAAGCGCACCACTTCTTTGGTAGAGCTATGCCTATCTAGAAATAAACGCCATGATGACCAACACTATGAAATTCAGAGGATTGGGTCGATTGGCTGCCAAAGAATTTATGCGTTGCGGCGGCTAACTCTTGGAATCCTCTTTTTTTAGTATCTGAGGCTTCGGCTCCATTGTACTGAAACGTCATCTGCGCACATCGTTGAAACTAAGCTCTCATTATATATATATATATATATATATATATATATATATATATATATATATATATTTATATATACAGGGTGTTCCTATTTGTGTGTCCAAAACGCTAGGGTATGGTCAAACTCGGTGAGAAAATCATTTTTGCCAATGAGTGGAAGCCGGAAAAACGTTTTGTTTAGGAGTGAGGATGAAATTTATAAAAGCAGTTATTCTGCCTTTTTTCTTCTACATAGTTGTGCAAAATCTACGTTTGCGGGAGAACCACACGTCAACGCACAAAGGAACCGATCATACCGGCGTGTTTGGCGGAAAATTCTGCACAATAAAGTATACATTACTAGCTTGCGTAGCAAAAAACGAATAGCCAGATTAAGGAAAGTCATAAAAAGTCGAAATGATACGTTAACGCTTTTTTGTGCAACATCGTATTTTTTTCCATTACGACCAAAAATGCACGTCTAAAAGACGACTCTCAGGCAATAGCAGATTTAATGCCCACTACATTCGTACCAAAGTGATGGTGCTGCGTTACGTATTTGCCAAGTGACTAAGCTTTTTCGACAGTCATAGTTGTTATGTTTCACGTTGAAGTTTCCACGTTCAGAACCGTAGCATTTTGCCAAGACGTTTCCCCTCTTTCCCCCTCTTTCCATTAGAAAAAATTATTCTCTTGCTGAGTTCTACCAAACCTCAAAATACGTACCTAACTTTCTCATACACCCTATGCAAGTATGCATGCCTTCGCTTTCGATATGACTGTCGAAAAAGCTTAGTTACTTGGCAACTACGTAACGCAGCACCATCACTTTGGTACGAATGTAGTGGGCATTAAATCTGCTATTGCCTGAGAGTCGTCTTTTGGACGTGCATTTTTGGTCGTAATGGAAAAAATTACGATGTTGCACAAAAAAGCGTTACCGTAACATTTTGACTTTTTATGACTTTCCTTAATCTGGCTATTCGCTTTTTGCTACGCAAGCTAGTAATGTTAATGCTACTTTATTGTGCAGAATTTTCCGGTATGATCGGTTTCTTTGTGCGTTGACTGGTTCTCCCGCAAACGTAGATTTTGCACAACTATGTAGGAGAAAAAAGACAGAATAACTGCTTTTATAAATTTCATCCTCACTCCTAAACAAAACGTTTTCCCGGCTTCCACCCATTGGCAAAAATGATTTTCTCACCGAGTTTGACCATACCCTAGCGTTTTGGACACACAAATAGGAACACCCTGTATATACAGGGTGTTGCAGAAATTTTTCATAATAGAATATACAAATTGTAGAGCTCGTTAAAGCAAATATTTTTTCCAATGGAACATGGTCTCTGAGAAGTCTTGTTTCGGAGTGAGAGCGAAATTACTACAATTTGTGACACTAGTGTTTTTGCCCGACATAGGAGCATAAAATGTGCTGTTGCGAGACAACCAGTCCTCCTATACAGAAACTAAACACACTGTCGTGTTTGTGAGAAAATTCTGCTTCTTCCGAAGAATATACAAGGCCGGTCAGAAGATGCGACACGGTCGTTTAGAAAAGAATTCGTAAAAAATGAAGTTTTTTTATTAGCTTTCACGCCAAATACTTCAGAATCATAACCCTACGACCACCCACGTGTTCAAAGCTAACATATTTAGCAAATGCGCATTTCATGACGATCATTTTGGTACCAAACTTACGGCAATGCGAGCTGTGGTTGCAGAGTAATTACGATTTTTCGGCGAACATGTCGAGATTAAGTGCATGAAAATGACGCGCTGCGGCTGTCGCGCGACACGTCGGCGGTAGTGAACGTCGCCACACAGTCATTTTTCATGCACTTAATCTGGACATCCCACCGAAAAATCGTAATTACTCTGCAACCACAGCTCGCATTGCCGTAAGTTTGGTACCAAAATGATCGCCATGAAATGCGCATTTGCTAAATATGTTAGCTTTGAACACGTGGGTGGTCGTAGGGTTATGATTCTGAAGTATTTGGCGTGAAAGCTAATAAAAAACTTTATTTTTGACGAATTCTTTTCTAAACGACCGTGTCGCATCTTCTGACCGGCTTTGTATATTCTTCGGAAGAAGCAGAATTTTCTCACAAACACGACAGTGTGTTTAGTTTCTGTATAGGAGGACTGGTTGTCTCGCAACAGCACATTTTATGCTCCTATGTCGGGCAAAACACTAGTGTCACAAATTGTAGTAATTTCGCTCTCACTCCGAAACAAGACTTCTCAGAGACCATGTTCCATTGGAAAAAATATTTGCTTTAACGAGCTCTACAATTTGTATATTCTATTATGAAAAATTTCTGCAACACCCTGTATATATATATACATTAAACCAAATTACTGTAACTAATGCACGTCCTATATTTAAAATACAAGTATATTTTAAAGATAGGACGTGCGCTTAAACCCAAAGAATGTTTATCTTTATAGATATAGAGCTATGGTACGTGACTTATCCTTCAATAAGATTAAACATTCTAGAAGCTGTATCATAGATGTACGTATTATCTTATAGTTTAGCTAAATTAAAGCATACTAATGTTTGCAAACATTGTTCTTAAATGCTTTAAATTATGCATATCTACGTTTCTATATCTAAGATAAGCGGTACCCTGAATGAGGTGCCGCCAATCGTGCTCAAACAGCTTGCAATCTCGATATGTCACACTTTAAGCTTGATATTTCGTCGATCGCTTGAAGATTCGAAGATTGTATCGAAGATTTTTTCGAACGGCGATTGTTAACCCAAGCGGGTTAATGAGTCAGACCCCAAGAATACCTGGTAAGCTGTTAGAAAGTGTAATGTTCGTGGGTATATATCTAAACGCCCACAAACAAGGATCACTAAAGAACTATTTGCTTATCGTCCGGGTAGAAGCCGCACACTCCAACTTTTAAAGACGCAGTTTGGCTGCGCAAAACATGTTCACGCGTCAAAATGTTTTGACTCGAGGTGTTGTCTAAATTCAGGGTGGGCATCAAAATAGTGCATGAATAAATGACTTACTACGTGAGCGGACCTTCTATGCACATGTTCATGATGCTCTGTCTGAGAAGGCTAGATAATATACGGAAAAGCTGAGTCGTCCGAGAAATGCAGACAACTGCAGAGTACTATAAATGAGTTCTACAAGTGGTCTGTCTCGCTTGATCCGAAACTATCGATGGCGAAGTGCGTTGTACTTTATTTTGGTCACGGAAATGCAGAATAAAATTATTTCATCGGTCGCCATCCTCTTGCTTCGAAAAAAAAATTGATTAGAACCCTTGATGTAATGACGTTTGTTAATATGAAGTACACAGAATACGCAAGAGGCATCGTTTTAAAGGCAACACATAGAGCGAATTGGATTACACGCTCATTGATACTTAGGGATACGCGTATATACTGAAAATAATTTGAGGTATGCCTACCACCTTTAATAACATATGCATGCCTAGTCTAGAACCTATGTCTGAAGAAAGATCAGCGACTCCTAGACAAGATATGCAGTAAATACTAACGTCAAAGTGCATACAAGTGTGAGATCCCAAGTGATATAAATAATAAACTTCGTACATATTAAGAAAAGTCGTACTGAACTGATGTTAGAGGTGTTCAACATCAACCATACGACGACGCGTCGTGAGAAGAATATTCTTCCAAAGTTTGTAGCGACAAAACAAACTCTGAACCATATATTTGCATGGAGAAACACCTGCCAAGTTTATGGAAACTGAATGTTAACAGACTAGACATTTACTTGAATAGAGCTTACTATATATACATATTTTGTTTTAGAACATTTTATGTAAAACCGGT
Organism: Dermanyssus gallinae; assembly: GCA_003439945.1. Classification (NCBI taxonomy): domain Eukaryota; kingdom Metazoa; phylum Arthropoda; class Arachnida; order Mesostigmata; family Dermanyssidae; genus Dermanyssus; species Dermanyssus gallinae. The sequence goes on from QVRM01004455.1 coordinate 381,820, forward strand.
GGTCAATACACCTAGGCGAAGCGCGAAAGCAACAGCCCAACGAAACACCAGGACAGTGGAGCTTTTGTAAATGTTGAGCTATAGTTTCGGTTTGGTCTACCTATGCTTGTGCAGAGCGTCCACTGTCTTATTTTCGAGCTTTCCTGCAGTGTGATAGGTCCTTTTTACAACTATTTTGTGGAAAGTTTCTTCTCTAATAAGAGATTAAGTGATGACACATAGTAGTCCCCAACCAACCAACGCTTTGAACAATTATAATTCAATTTATTTCACACTTTATCGTGTCATTATATCTACGTAGTTATGTCCTATAAGCTGACTTTTGGTGAGTATACACATATGTACATTTAGATTTCTACATATAAGGTACATATGTTCATATGCCAACATCGTCAGGATGATAAAACGTTCAATTATGTAAGTTGGGTCAATGACTTAATTTGATTACAATTTCCCACATGATATCTACCACACACGTTTCGACAGTATTTGCAGACGCAGGTTTGTTCAGGTTCGTGATAACCTTGCGTCATGCACGTCAAATGGTAGAAACCTTGTGACCAAATGACAATTCGTTCTGTTTGTCCTCTTCCAGCTCGAGTCAGTCATTGCTGGTGTTATGATGGACTGTGGGTCGATCTCCAGTCGCTTCGATCTCTGTTTTTCGACGAAGGCACAGTAGGCTGGGGTTACTGGGAGATTAATTTTTTCGCGTATGCCTTCTACAAACGATGGCGTATCGGTCAACAAGTAGAACAATCGGTTTCTCGATGTCGTGTGCAGCCTGAGCACCATTTTCATAAATGCAGGTTTCACTCTATCCAAGGTTGTCAAGTCACGCACGGTTAGTTTCTCCCAGACGATCTGGATTCCATAGGTGGCTGTCGGTGCGATCTTCAGGTCGAATAAGCTCACGGCCGTAGCAACTGCAAGTTTCTGTGGAGATTCGATCATAGCTGCGGCCACGATCGCCTTCCGAGCTCGTTCCTCGATATGAGCTGAGAGTGACGTTCTGAACAATTTGACTTGAGTAGAGTCACATCTAGGGGGCTCGCGCTAAGAGGGGTTCGAAGGGTTGCCCTGGACTCAGTTAGGTTATGTGAATCTAAGCTACTGTATTAACTTTACAGACCTCAGTATACTCATTCTACTGACGCGTAATACAATACATTCGCATCATACAGTGGGCTTTGTCAATACCAGTATATTTTGTCACCTCCACGAACATCTATATTGTCTGGCTTTGTTAGGTGGCACACCTGGTTATTTGATAATAGCATGAAATTATAATTCTCTACCGCCATGTTGTGAGCCGCCCGTTTAGAACATATTCGTATTCCATGCGCGGCGAGTCAGTTCCTCGACGACGCACAATGGGTAGATACCGTTGACGGCTTGGCCATCGTCAAATGCGTGTAGTTCGCTAGAGAGACACCTAGGTTCTAAACATTAACACAAAACAAAACACGAATTAACAAAAAGCACCAGTCACAACTGAATAAAAATAGCAACGACGACGGTGCGGATAATAACAGCATAGTTAGCAACACCAGTAACAGTGTCAACAAGAGCAAGAATTGTAATAAACAGAATAACACTGATTGCAAAATCTTTTTTCTTGATCTAACAACAAGAACTCAGACGACGAGTAAATAGGAAAATGCCATTAACAATTGCGATGGCGACCGTAAAAATAGATGACGGATAACACTTCCACCTTTGTTGTTATTGACTGCCGTCACAATCGGACAGGTTAGACGGGGTGGGCCAGGCTCGCTTATTGTCTCAAATGCTTATAGACTTCTCGAGCTGACTCTCAGCCAAGATCCAACCTCCACGGGACTGCTTATCGAATTGCTAGACGTAGACCCCCATAAATACAAAGGTGCAAACAGTGGGACTCAAACCCGCTCGAACCGATGTGTGTCCTCCGGTCGCGAGGCCCAGGCAAACGCACCACGCCACCGGGCTCGACGTCTCTCACGACGATGTCCCAAATGCATGTGGAAACAGAGCGAAACCATCGTTTCAAATTAAAATGTGACGAAATCTGTCGTTTGACAAGACGAGCGCCGCAGAGCTTGAGCAAGATGCGCGAGAGGGATTAATTAAAAGCGAGAAGCACGTGATGAATTCGTCTTCCATTCCCGATCAGCGGTGGGCCTTCTGGAACCGAAACAGCGGTCGGCCCGAAATCATCATTAGCACGTTCTACGTTTCTTCATCAGTGCTCGTCGTAGAAACACTTACTGTCAATGTTGTTCCCTATCCTCCGTAATGTGTCCGTAATCATTTCAGTTGCTGTGACCATTTCTTCGTTAATCAGAATTGCTGCAGGAACCTCACCGTAGTCTGCTAAGACTCGCGCAAACCTTAGCTCGTGCGAGTGTTCAACATGCGTCGTACGCACTGTGACGTACCTAACTCAGCTAATATTCATTACATTCAAACTCAATTAGACTCACTTAGGCAAAATTCAACTAGACTCAATTAGACACTCACTTATACAAAATTGTAATATGAATTGATGAATAAGTGTACGTATACTTTAAACTTCAATTGGAAACCGTCTTTTTATTTCTGAGTGCCGCAGTTGAATGCTCTTTTCATACATTATCTAGGCTAACATCGGGTTTCAGAATCGCCTAGATAAATGAACTACAAAAAAGATAATTGCAGTCACCGCTGACGCCGTATGAGTACTGTTGCTCTATATATATATATATATATATATATATATGGTCGTCACTGTTAAAGCGACGATAGTATGGAACTGACAAACGAATTCAAATACAGTCGTTCTCTTTAGCCTTTGTTAGAGGTTACCGCAGTACTGTCTTTTTGAGATTATTTTGCCTGGCCACTTATCTTGCTATACAAACTGTTCGAATTGTAGAGCTCGACCTTGTGCACCGGTTATTTTCGCTTCCAATATATATATATATATATATATATATATATATATCTTGATTGGCAAATCTTCTTACCATAGACGAGTAATCGTCGCTTCTGAAGAGCGCCTCTACAAAGACTTGACATTTCAGCTGACATTAGAACTTTTGGGAGTTTCGCTGCCGACCGAAAATAAGAGTCGCCCAGTGGCTAATTGGATTGACACGTTGACTACCTCGTAAAGTCGCGTGAAATAACTGGGGCCCATTGTGGGCTGTTCTTACAGCGATCCTCCACTAGGCCGATACAGTTGCTACGAGGCTCGGACATGGCTGATGATAGAGATTTTCTGAATCCTGTAAATAACCTCAGCATATAGTTAGTTTCTTCAATTCTTCATCACAGATTGATAGGCAGGCATTTTATACTGATCCGGAGATGGGTTAAGTATGCTTGATGCCATTTCAACAGCCTACCTGGCGGCTGTCGCGTCGATGTATCTAGTTAGAGAGAGGGCGTTTCGCACGTAAGACATATCGGCCCACGATAAGAACACGGCCTCACTGAACCGAGCGAGAGCCCAGTGAGGCAGCTCAATCGCGCACATCTTCTCAGTTCGCAATATGCTTTCAATTATGAATGCCTACCAGCTCTTATAGATTCTTCATAATCCGAGTTAGGCTCTTGTCGGGAATTGTTGATAAGGCATCAGATAAGGCCTCGAGCAAGTAAGACGGCTATAAGGCAGTATCCTCGGAAAGCGCCTTGTCCAGCGCATCCTCTATTACTTTGTCAGATGGTGCGTGTATGCGTGTTAGGGCAGGCCGTCGGCTTGGTGCTCCTTTGTTTCACAAACACGTTTGCGTATGCAGTGAATGAGCCTTAGCTTTTGGACACCATGAACTGTCCTGTTTCCAGGACACCGGCTACTGGAGATGTAGCGCACACAATCAAAGCATCAGGCTTTCCTTTGAAAACGTAAACGCGCTCGTCTGAGGCTGACTTCTTAGGCTCATTTATGGTCAGTTAGGGTACGGCCCAGGCGGGGCGTGCCTTTCGTGTGGCTAGAAGTCAGCAACCGAAAAACGTACTAATCTATCAGGTTGCCTTCGACAGGCTAGGAAGACCAGGGCCATTGACATCGAGATCAACCAGAAATGTTTGCAAGTGGCTTAAGCAGTCAACTGGTTGGAAGTAATCCGGGGCAGAGAAGTGTCCATTGGAAACTCAACAAGGAAATTCAGTAGCCGTGTTGGGAACCCTGGCCAACTGGGCATCGCCCGAGGTCGCGAGAGGTCTTTTACGGCTAATACAACGAGGGTACAGTTGTCAGCGTCTGTTTGAATTGCTAGTAACTTAAGATGTGGTGAATTAAACTGCAATTTTCATTAGCTGTTTTGAAACGATCGGCGAAGAGCTACAGAAACAGAGAGAAAAGGCAGAAGCAAGACGAGAAAACAAGAATTTGGTTGGACGAAGGCAGAAAATTGAGCTAGCGGTGACGGTAACCATGACAACGCAAGCTATGGCTGGAAAGTAAATCGAAATGTCTACAAAATTGATTTTGTTGAAGCGAAGCCGACCGAAATGCTTTTGCATCGATTACGTTCCTCCGTCAAATTTTGCATCCTATTAGCGTTGAGCCGTGGTGATCGTGGTATTCAATTATCTTGGTTTATCTCAGTCCATGATCTCTGATCGCAGTTAATCTAGTCAACGGCGACGGCGAACCTGGTCACGGAAGAACTGCCTTCAGCTCTCATAAATCCGAGCCGCAACAATATTGTTGTTTGCATACAGATGCACGCACGTATATGCAATATATATATATATATATATATATAATATATATATATATATATATATATATATATATATATATATATATATATATATAATATATATATATATATATATATATATATATATATATAATATATATATACCGTTTATTTAACGAATACGATATAGGCATTAGAGATACCTAAATGTTTAGCACAGTAAATTGCCAAAAATTGGCTTTACTGTGTCCGATGAATGCTCTGCATGATATATAGCTAGCTAAATAATTGTCCGTGCTCTGAGGAGGCTGAATTCCGTTAACGCAGGACTTATGGTGGTGCATAAGTTATATCTTACATTTTATATTTATTTAAATGCCGTGGATCTGAAATATCAAAGAGGCGTACATACGGCGTACTTAATTGGCCGTAGTGGACAAAGTTAAATTTGCAAAAATGAAAAGAAGTGCAAACGCGAAGCGGCTCAGAACGACGAGATATGATATATATATATATATATATATATATATATATATATATATATACATATTCGGTGAGTCTCTCTCAAACTAGAAACCCTTAAAAGATCTAATCTTACTAAGTGTTCGTGTTCCCAGATAGCACAATTTACCTTATGACCTGGAAATCTGAGACTGTAGTGGCAATAGCATTACACCCAACCACGATGCGTTTTACGGCTTTTCTATTTTTGGCTTCGTTTGTCATTTATTTTATTTCTCCGCTATAAACATGGCTAGATGGAGCTTGACGAGAGTCGCTTTTTTGTTTTCAGCTGAAGTCTGGTACACTTTAATGGGCAGAACGTTTACAGATGTGAGGCAGTCTAGTGGTCCAATGCCGCAATCCGTTGCTGGCAACACATCTGTTTCAGTTCGGTAACAATACGCTCTTGAAGAACAAAAACATTATTTCATTCAAGATGCAGAATTCGTTTGCACCTTAATTCTACTAGAATTAGCGGTACCCCGTAAACCTCAATACTTCTAGCATCCACATATGTTGAATAATTAGTTCTTACATTACGTATTGGTCACTGCGTACATACGTTTCCTCCTCTTATTATCAGTTGTTCTCCTTATATAATTAGTTTTTCTCCAGATAAAAACGTATGATGAAGGCCCACAATGGACAAAACACGTACCTCGACTAACCGCACTACACTGCTCACTTTTGTAACAAGTTTTCATATAAAATAATGATATTATATGACTCTTTCAGATTTAAAAACATCAAAATATCCGATTAGTCTCTACAAAAATAACTGCTGCTGTGCCGTACGTATACAATATACAATGCGTTTACGACGTTTTAGGAGGTAATTTTACATAATGAAAAAGAGTAAATAGTACGCATTTGGTGTGTCGAGAGGTGAAAAACAAGCATTACCGTAAAATACATTGGCAAAGACTTGTGACGGTCTCAAATCTCCTCTACTCGATTCGAAGGAGCGTTGTGAGCTGGGAGGCTAGTGACCTAGTTATGATTGTAATCTACCGGTTGGACCCTATTGTTGAGCGAATTTATTTGAGCGATGCTCATTGAGAATTGAGGATGAACCACCTACCGCCGGAAGTCAGAGGTCATGCATCCGAGGACAAGGACTGTTGGAGAAGCCATAGATATTTCATTAAGATTTGTAAATGAGGTTAAATAATTAAATGAAGAATATCCATACATATTAAAAATAAGCATTCCGCAGGCCGTAGCGGACAGTACGATCGTGCAAAGAAGTGTATACGCTTAATATATAAGGCCCGTGTATGAAAGAGCAAACAATACACAATGTGTACTTTAAAAAGATACTATATTGCGCCTTGATTCTGAAGTTGAGTAGGTACACTGTCTATATATATATATATACTGTATATATACTGTATATATATATATATATATATATATATATATATATATATCGCACTATATATGAAAAGTAGCGCCGACATAGACGCTAATAAGCATGGTATCACCACGCGCTACCCGTGAAAACTGAGTTTTGAGACTTTCCCATCGCCCGTCTGTGTCTATCGACGGTTAGGCGTACACTAAGCTATACAGGAACGGATACCATGTGCGCGCTCACAACAACTTGTCTAAGCAAATAGCAACAACGATTAATGTGCGTTCTCATGCACTCGCATTCACTTCACCGAAATTAATTATAAATGCGGCCAACCTCTAGGCACACACATATATATATGTAAATATATATATATATATATATATATATATATATATATATATGTGTGAATATATATATATATATATATATATATGTGTGAATATATATATATATACATATATATTGTATATACGTATGTTTCTCATAGCTTTCGCTCATTTCTCTCATCTTTTCATCTGCCTCTCGTGCGACGGTCATGCCCTTTCTTCCGCTCGTTGTCAACGATGGGGTTAACCCGCCTCGTTGGCGAGATCGGTGTGTTTAAGTCGGTGCCGCGCGTCGACACTCGCTCCTGGACTCCTGGTTGTTGTCATGGGTTTTTTGCCTGCTCTGCAGTTTTTGATCCATGAACAAGCTATGAAGAGGCCGACACGCTGGGGAACGTATGAAATATTGTTGTATGTGTGCCGCTTTGACTCTCTTGATTTCGCTGTCTGTCTGTATGTCTCACTGTCAGTTTGTGTCTTGTCTCCCAATGTAGTTGTCGTTTATTGCCCGAATTATTCCACTTATTCTCGCCGCGGGCACGTAGTCTAACTTACACTACTAGTCTCTTCGATATATACCCATTCCCCCTGCGATTGCACCACGGCCCTCTTTGTTGTTCTGCCTCCTTGTTGTTGTTATTGTTGTATAATCGATTTAGAGTCGCTGCTGCTGATGTTGTTGTTTCTGTGGCTGCCGTTTTCTCTGTTGTTTTTGTAGTTCCCCGTGCGGTAGGTGTTGCTGCTATCGTTGTTGTTTTTATTGTTGTTGTCATTGTACTTGTTGTTGTTGTTGTTGCTGTAATTGTACTTGTTGTTGTTGCTGTAATTGTACTTGTTGTTGTTGTTGCTGCAATTGTACTTGTTGTTGTTGTCGCCGTTGCTACTGGTTTTGTCGGTACTATGGTTGTTGCCAGTGCTGTTGTTGTTGTTGTTGCTGTTATTCGGCGTTCAGCCGTAAAAAGCAATTTGCCGAACGGTTCATGGCAAAGTGAAAGCTACCAGGGCTGCACACTGCTGCCGCTAGAGCGACTTCACTTGTCGTGGTCGTTGGCGCAGTAAAGTGAACAGCTTCAATCTTAGGATCTTTTTACAAGAAGAAGAAGAAGGGGAGAAGGGGAAGACGTATCGTTCGTTGCTCGTGCTCTGTTCCGTTCCGTTCCGCTGTCCTGCCGCTGTTCTCATCTCTGCTCGTTCACTTGAGATCACTTTACATAAGGCAAGCAGACGACGAAGAAGAATAAGAAGATAAAGAAAAAACAAGCAGAGAAAAGAAGACGAAGAAGCACACGTAGAGCGATCGAATGGGGACCAAGCGTCTCTTCTACAGGCTCAACTCAACAATCATGTTGACGACGACCATGATGATGATGATGATGACGTTGTTGTTGTTGTTGTGGTTAATACTGTTGGGACTTCCGTTGTTGTTGTTTTTATTGTTGTTGTTGTTGTTGTTGCTGTTTTTGCTGTTGTTGCTGTTGTTGTTTTTGTTGTTGTTGTTTTTGCTGCTACCTCCTCTGGCGGGAATTCGTATTGGCGATGGTCAAGATAGTGGTGATACTGCCTAGGTTGTCGGTGACAATGAAGATTATCATGTATGATGTCATAATGCGCCGATGATTGTTGGTGCTGCTGCTGCTGTGTCAATAAGTATTTTAAAAATCAATGATCAGATCATCAATCACCTGTGGCGGCGGCGGGGACGTACGATGAGGAACGTGTATAGGGAGCGCACCTAAGTGCGGGCCATCCGATGGTCCCGACAGCATTTGAACATGTCTGAGGGTCCTGACAGCATTTGAACATGCCCGAGGGTCCTGACAGCATTTGGCTGCTCACAGGTGCGGCAGCCATAACACTGCAAGGCGTGCACACTCACATACATATCTCGCAAGCACTCGCTAAGTCACACGCACACTTAACCGTATACGGCAAAGGGGAAGAGATACATAGAGAACAGGGATGAGCTGCTAGCTTGATAGAGCAATGCAGCAGGCAAGAAAGACCAGAGGGTAGCCGAGAGAGATAGAGAGTACGCGAGAGAGAGAGGGAGAGAGAGAGACGGGTATGAGAGATAATGTTTCTCTTGTGAAGGAGGGCACCATCACCACACACAACCCACACACACCAGGTCGCCCTATTATCATTTTTGTTGTTGTTGTTGTCGTTGTTATTGTTGTTGGTGGTGGTGGCTTTGTTGTTGTTGTTGTTGTTGGTGGTGGCAGTGGTGTTGGTTTTGTTGTTATTAGTGTTGCGGCCGTTTTTCTTATTAACGGTGGTGAATTTTGTTCGTGTTGTTACTGTTGTTGGCGCGGCCACTGTTGAGGGGCAATTGTCGAGGCGGGCTATCATCACATGGGCGGACCGTTTCAGCAGGCACTCCAAAAGCAATTATCAACGTAGCAGCATCTGCTTTTTGCTAAACAGCAAAAGTGATTTCGACGCGTCGACGCGGCTCGACGCCACCATGTCTGCCAATTGGTGACGGATCTAGCGACTCAACGCTGTTGGCTATGCTGTCAACAGCAGCAACAACAACAACAACAAGAGCAGCAGCAAGGAGAAATCGGAGCATCAACAATAATTACGACAACAACCGGATTAACAACAACAAACAACAAAAACATAAACAGCAACAGCAAACAACAACATCAACTATAGGCAAGCAACTTCAGATCTAGATGAAATCAACGCGGCTAGATTTAGGTTATGCACCGCTTCTCTGTTGAGAGCGTCTCTACTACAGCAGCACGAGCCAGAGGCATCCATCTTGGAGAGTGGCCCATAACTCTCTAAGCGCTTGTGGCCAACTCGGTGGTTTGGCCACACAGGTTTGGCCCGTCCGACCTTCCACGTTGACCACGTCGGTGGTGCCGAATTCGCATCGCGTCGAAATGATAAACCGCTGCACTGCACTTGCGATACACGTTTGAACACCTCGGCTAACCGACAGAGTGCGAGTTCGGGCCTATAATAGTGAGAGTTTGACAATGGAGTTTATTGGACAGCAAGTACGGATATTAGCTTCGATCTCAGCTCATTGCAATGCCTATACGCAAAGTGGCCTAGTTCTTTCTTTCTCCTTCTCTGTCTCAGATGCTAGGTGGCTGTGGTATTTTTCTATAAGAATGACATCAGATCAGCGAGGCAGATTTTCCGTACTGCATTATGAAAGAAGCACTAGCAAAACCGACCGTGCAAAACAACACCTTTGAGATAAATCGCTTCTAGAAGCCAAATCAGCACCGTCTGCAACTGGCTATGGGTTTTCGGATCTAGCTGACCCGCGCGCTAAACTTGTCAAAGCATTACGAAATGATACAGCCTACCGAGAGCCAGCTAAGCACTTTGTAGATCACGTCGTTAAACAGATTACGAAAAAGTATCATCTAGTGGTGCCGCTGGTGATTTATATATATATATATATATATATATAAATATATATACAGAGCTGAGATTGGGCTCCCCAAACGAAACGGAGATGAAAAATTACCACTTTCGACTAACCCGGACTATCCCCTTTATTAATAGTAATTTATGTAGAGCACACGGCAAGTAATAATAATCAATTAGATGGCTAGTTAATTACGTAATGTTCTAAACGGGGGCACAGTACGCCGTTCGTTATGTACTGGGAGATGCGTGACAATATTAACAAATATTGTGCAGTAATTTCCAAGAGTAGCGGTCGCGGCAGCAGCGGGAACGACGGATTATTGTAGGTATATGTAATGAGATGGTATGTTACGTTATGCTAGACGTAGAGACGCAATACATTGTTCAGCCAAAACCCAGAGGATTACGCGTCTAGTCTAAGTTTACCTCTTGGCAAATATCATCAATCCTTGTTCGTTGAAATTTATATCAAACATATTACAAGTTATATATACAGGTAGTTCAATAAGTTCTTAGAATGAAAACCGAGAATTTTCCAAATCATGTTTTTAAATTCTTCTTATTCGATATACTCCCCGAGAAGCTCAATACACTTTTCACACCGAGATTTCAGAGCTTTCATACCTCTTGAGTAGAATTCCGCGTCGTTAGACTGAAAATAAGCATTGACAGCAGCCTTAACCTCTTCATTGCTGGAAAAACGCTTTCCACCGAGACTATTCTTATATAACTTTCTGAGACTGCATTTTTTAAATAATTTAATTCATCATTGAGCTTAGAATTTCTATAAGTAACAATTGTAGCAGTTGAGGGTTTTCTTAAAGTTATATATATATATATATATATATATATATATATATATATATATATATATATATATATATATATATATGTATAACGTGATAACCAGAATATTTCCAGTGATTCTCAAAATGATGCATTCGGATGCAACTTCAAGTCGTGTTGTGTTTATTGTGTTCTTTTGTTATTGTTGCTTCTGCTGCTGCCACCGATCTTGTTTTTGTTGGTGTTGGCCACGTTGTCCCTAATGTTGTTGTTCGTGTAACTGTTGTTGCCTTCATTAGAAGTATTACAGTTGGTATTGCTTACACAAGAAAAGTATTTATTGACAACCTTTTGCGTGCGTACGTGTTGGCACTGGGCCGAGGCCGGCCGGGGAAAGACGAGAGAAGGGTGCTGAATGCAGGCAGCAGTGCACATATATAAGCGAGCTGTATATAGGCGAGCTGTGATGAGAGGCTCTCCTATTGGGGTTCGATGAATTTTGCCGCCGGCAACAACCACAACTGCAGATGGAGCAGATTGCATTGTCGGATTGGGCCGGATAAGTTCCACTTCACTCTTGCTCGATGCTTGGGCGTCGACAACACAGGCGGTTGTGACGCCAACAAGAACAACAACCACAGCAACAACAACAACAACAACCACAATATTAACCACAATAACAACCACCACCACAACAACAACAACAACAACAACAACAGTGAGGGTGAATAACGAACGCGTTTTGCGCACGCACTCAGCCTCGTCAGCCAGTCGAACCTCATACTCCGCTGCACGAGCAGCTTGATAGATGCTCAAATATTGGACGCTTATAATCAACTCATGACAGACAATAAAATTTTTATTGATAGTTGGCAATACATTCTAGTGTCCAACAGAGCCAATTCTACTCATACTAGAAAGGCTGGACGCGCGCCTCGATCTAGTCGACCTTCAGAAGTGACCTAGCCTTTGCGGAGATCTTAGCTGCCCTCTTGACAAGCCAGACAATAGGAAGACGGCATTACTAAACAGCACATTATATGCACATAGTCCCCACAATATGCACATAGTCTCCAAAACCGACGAGTTCACATTCATTTTGTGCCAAGGGGGCGATCTGTACGGGATATATTTGCCATTTATACGGCGCCAAGCAGAACCACGCTTTAGCCGTTGATCCAATGTGGCACCGACCAGTAACTATGGACATCTTTACTCAGTTACAAAAGACGTATTGGAGACGGTAACAACCAGGAAGTCGTGTCCAACGAATATTTATAGAAATCAACAGGGCCTGTTTGTTCTATATATATTCATATAAAAGAAAAACTATCATGTCGCAATCACCCGCAACCGAGCCAATCACTTCAAAAAGCCTCGTGACGGGTAGTTGGCAATACAAGCTACTGGTCAGCCATCTAATTCCACGGTTAAGCTAGCTTCTGAATCAATGAAGATGTATTTTAAATCAGAACCATAGTTGTCCCATGGCTGGCTATAGCAAGTGCTTTTCAAAGCTTCTGCCAATTTAGCACATAGAAGCAACGACACGTCGTTCAGCATAGAAAAACTAAAGAGCCACAGTAGGCTTTGAGGCACGTTTAACTGACGAACTATTTTTACGTTCGTATACTTAGACAAAACTCTGCTGGGGACCAGATATACATATATATATTGATGAAGGGAAGTTCTACAAGATGTTCAGTGAACTGTAAGAACCACGCACGGCGGTTACTATGGATGACTAGGTTTGTTCCCGTAAAGCTCACTTACGACCTTTTTAGATCGGTATCCCCCCGCAGACAACAACAATGGTATGAAAGTTCGGCACTGGCTAAATTTTCTTTGGGGTAGGCTTAACAGCAGCATAAGTCGTGATGGTTTAGGTAAACTGGTTGCAAATAGCTATTGAGCTGATGGGTGCAGCGGCGCAGTACACAAACAGACATGAATGGAGGGGCATTGGAAGTAGCGAGACCCTGCAGAAATTGAGTTTAATGCATTTGTTAGACAACTGCGAATAGCTAGTCAGCGTATCTACCTGATTTTATTTACTTTTTTGGGCATTGTCAATGGATATATTGAATTGTAGACATCTGAGTCACAGCACGGTGAATGAGCAAATGAATAGGCAAGCCTACCTCGATACAGCCGTATTTACGGTAACGTTATATATATATTTAAATGATTTATTCAATCAATGGATATGTAACACTATGCAGTTACGTAGCTCTATCCATATGTATACTTGTACATGGTGTTTAGATTCAAATTAAGGATACATTTAAAATGTGTTTCCATCAACAATTTTCAATTGCTTAAGAAAACCGTATGCAGAAGCTCTCGAATAAGTACCCGTATGGCGTTATGCGAATGGTGTATAAGAAGATTAATTGTTTTCGTGACAAAAGCGTCCATGGCAAAACACCGATGCTGTAGTATAGGATTGTAGATTTTCATGTAGGCACATGTTAGTTTCGAAGCGAGTTACGTTATGTACCAAATAATATATTATTTATAGCTTGTTTCGTCAAATAAAATATATTCAAGCGTGTCGGAAATAAATAAAAAAAAAACACCGGTTTGCACATCGTGTGCAACGTGGGACCACATATTTATACATATGTATGTGTATATATGTATAAATATATGGTCTTCATGCAATTCGTGGATGTTCGTTTGATGCTATGCTCTATGCTTAAACGAATAAAGCTAGGTTCTCCGCTTTTCGGTCTTAAAGTAACTCTGCCAGCATAAGCCAATATGTATATATATATATATATATATATATATATATATATATATATATATATATATATATATATATATATATATATATGTGTTTGTATTTACTCAAGTTTTTTTTAATTGAGCTCAACAATGTCATACTATCAAGTGCTGGCATGCTTGAAAGTGCCATCGAGCAGGCTGCGATCTTTCGATATTACTGGTGATATTACTATACTTTTTTTGGTAGTTCCGTAAAGCTAATGCCCGTGTACGGGTTTTTCGTGTTATGGCTGATTTTTAATCCACTCCGGCACTTACCTTGTCTAAATTGGGAACAATGAAAACCAATTTCAGAGTGACCGGTCTGGGTCTCGAACCCAGGCCCCCGAATGCAAGGCAAAGGCTTTGCCACTAAGCGATCCATACGCTGCACTACAAGAATGCCGGCGTATTACTTTTACGAGAAATGTTTGCTTACTTGAAGTAGGTTATTGAGATAACGTGCCACGGCATCGCATGCATGAGCAAGCTGATATTTCGATAGTTAATGTCGAATATGAATTTACCTTACTGTATAGCAAACCGCTTCTTTGCGGTTAGGTTTTTTTCTGGTTGCGTCGCGTTAAGTTATAATGTTTGCGTGCTCCAGCAAGCACTCGTAATTGGACCGCATGTTTGTGTGTCTTGAGCGCCCATATATATATATATATATATATATGGTTAATTGGAGTTGAACTATCATCATTCGATAAACACGTTTTCTCTCCTGTTGACATAACAATTATCATAGCTATCCTGATTGTGATTATAATGGAGCAAACGGTTATTGCTGTTCGAGATAGTAGGTTATCGTCGTCTCGGCGCGGAGCCAATTGCTTAAAGCTAACACCTCGCCAACGGTAATAACTCTTGTTTGGTTTGGGGGGGAGGGGGAGCAAAGAAATTATAATTAACACGTTTTGTCATATATATATATATATATATATATATATATATATATATATATATATATATATATATATATATATATGTATATAAACATGCTGGCAGCATAAGCGGAGGTGCAGACAGCACCAATGTCCAATTTTAATTCGAATTATACCTACGGTTTGAGCTGCCGTTCCGTTTATGGAACCAAATTATATCGCTGCTTTTCTATCTGGCGGCAGGATGGACGCCACGTTGGTTGTTAAACACACGTGTCGGACTCGATTTGTAGTGGGGGCGACGTTCGAAACGCGACAGGCGCTCGACGATGCAGGCCGAAGTGCTTAATCGCAATCGTGACTGTCCCTGCACTTGTTAGCTTCACTGGTGAACGGGGTAATTCCACGATTTGTTGTTTTCCAATTTAACGCGATGGTAGCGCCGCTGTGACACGCGATGATGAACACTCGATGCCAACCCGATGCGTCTTGAATCTCGGCTCTGGGCCGGAATTTCTTGGCTCAACTTTTGCCGTTTGTGGCGTTTGTTATCTCGTCGGCGAAAACCTTAAATTTTGATTCTAAACTGATAGTTGTGGGCACGTGTTTTTCTATTTTGTTTCTGTTTTTTGTGTGTCATTAGTACCTTAGATCATGTCTACAAATTTTAAGAAAAATCACCTTGAAGTAGTATGTGTTGCGCCGGCTTCGAATCCGAGACTTCTAGTAGCCGAGTCACGGTCAGTACGCGTCGTAGACATTATGATATTTTTTAAATGATTTAGTTTAAGTTTTATTGATATAATTAAGGGGATCATGCAACCTAAAAATAAATATCGTAATTTGGCGCCGACGCTATATATCGGCATTATGTGCCACACTGCATTATTCTTCTTGGTATGCTCTAATTCGTTGCCATGCTAAGTTGAATTATGCCTCCTAATAAAGGATTAGTAGTTGAGACTTTTTTCGCATACGTTATCGTCTCAGACAATGGCAGTCGTAGAGGTTTAGATGCAAGCAGAGACTTCACGACGTACGTTTTAGATACTTGGCGTAAGAATTTCTTGGCCTCCCCCTCTTTCTGTTCTCTCTCTTCCGTTTGCCATATATAGTGGATCAAAGGTAGACCGAAAAATTCTGACATATATTTATAAAATATAAATAATAATTTTACCAGAAAAAAAAATAATAGTTTAATCGTTAAAAATTGTGGAATATAATTCCCTTCTAGCCCAATAACAGTGAAAAGGGCTTTGGTGTTGGATCTGCTCTGTCCAATCTTCGTTCGATCGACTCTCTCTTTGGAAGCACCACTGGGAGGATTGGGCTTTGACCTCGATGGCGTAATTATAGGCTCATGTCACTTCTCCAGTAACTACTCTTTAAGGTAATCCAGGGTCTTCAATTCGGGCACCGACAGGCGTTTATTAGCTGGAAGTTCAGTATTTTTCTAACGTAGAAAAATAAAAATTGCAGTCAGCTTCAATTCCTCAGCGATCTCCCTAATATCACAATTTTTGTAGCGTTTTCTTTTTTAGTGACGTTAAGGGCCTTACCGAATGGGTACTTATTCGTACCAAGAAGTAATCCTCGGTTTCCTTACGTCTGTCGCGAAATCGACAGTAGCACGTATAGATTGTGTTTCGAAACACTGCTTGGCTACCATAGCATTGAACGTCCACCGCACTAGTCTGAATAGGTTAGTGTACTTACTGGCGTCGTCGTCTTTATTCGTTGCGGATTTGCAGAGGATGTACAATTTACCGAACACACGACGACCTTTAGGGAACACGTCTCCGATTGGGAAAGTAAAATGGCCGACATGGATTTGCTGTTCTATGAAACAAAGGTAATGGCGTTGAATTCGTGGAAAGACTGCAGTTATTTCTAGTCACCAGATTTGCTGTCCATGGCCTCCACTTGAAGGTCTGTATGCGCGACAATTTTCATCTGATCTTGCCGGAGTGCATATATACACTTTGTGGCCGCCCGTGTGATTTATATCAGCTTCAGCGTTGCGAATGAGCAATTTCGTTGTCTCAACTTTGGAAATGTGATGCCTCTAATGTATACGTGTAAACCAATCCCTCTTTAATAAAACTTCTACCTGTTTTGGTCACCATAAGCAGGTACAAACATTTCCACTGTTTTATAACATATGATGTGGTTTTTAGCACACAATTTAATGCAGATTCATTGCTCCTACATTATCGGTTTCTTACAAATCGCCGATTCTTGTTTTACTCACTTCGTTAAACAAACTCAAACAATATATGCCGTAGTAAACAATAAATAGAGATATAATTCATCAGCTATATACAGGCACTGACATTTGGTCTGTGGACCGTTAATAAAAAGCACTTCTAAGCAAGAAGATCTAGCGGCATATATATATATATATATATATATATATATATAGGGCCACCAGCAGATCTTGGTGGCTTCAGTCTGGCGGCGAAATGCAAAGTACTAGACCTTTCCGATCTGCTTTATATATACAAGGCGACCGCAATAGATTTTGAGAGCAACAAAGGGGGATTGTAGAGCTTGTTGAAGCTTTTTTTTCGAATGGAGCACGCCCTTGCAGAAGTCTTGTTTCGGAGTGAGAGTGAAATTAATACAATGAGTGACGCTGGGGTTGTTGCCCGGCATAGAAGCTCAAAGTGTGCCATTGCGAGACAACCAGTCTTCCTGGAGAGAAACTAAGCACACGCTGGTGTTAGTGAGAAAATGATCCCGGTCTAAAGGACGTATACCGCCAGCTAGAAGATGCGACATGGTCGTTTAGAAGAAAATTGGCAAAAATTGAAGTTCTATTGTAGCTTTAATGTCTACTGCTCCACCCTCTCGGAGGCCATATCGATGTGTATGGTGACGAACCTATTTACAATCCAAGAGCAGAACAACCACGTACTATAATGTTGGACACAGGACGGCGCCAGTAAGATGACACGACAGCGGATAGAACGCGTTGGCGATCGTGCACTCCAACGACCAACCCAACCACAAATCCGACCACAAACTGGAATCGACCACAGCCACAAACAGCATCAACACCATCATATACAACCCCGGCATGGAGCCTCTCAACCACATGTCAACGACATCAAGTCACGTTCACTACTGCCGGCCTGTCGTGTCACAGCCACAACGTCGCAATCATTATCGTCAACAACACTAACATAGGCACGCTCAGTTCATGTTAACTACATCGACGCATCTCCGCCACCGCCTCAATGTCGCACGCTCTAGCCGCAACATAAGTATCACCATCATCATCAGGGTTTCACACGCGGCCCACAGCAGTCATAAACATCGAAGACAACCTACCACGCTACCACAATGAACTGCCGGTCGTGCCATGGCCGTCAGTACGACTTTGGAATACCAAGGACGGCAAGAACACCAGCTATGGAAAAGAAGCGCATCCTTCAGACAGCAGCCAATCTCTTTCTTGGCGAGCGCGAGGGAAGTGGCCCGAAACGTTGGTGTGAGTTGCAGTACTACAGTCCACACTGTGCTAAGAACCGAACGAGTACATACGTATCGACGGCAGCAAGTTCTGAGCGACGGATTCTCCAGAAGTAGCTGATTTCTGCGGCAAGCAGAAGCTAGTGCAAAGTTCCCTGTCCTTGTGCTTTTCGCGGATAAAGCTTGCTTTACACAATACGATGTGTTTAACAGGCACAAAACCCATTGTTGCACAAGTGAAAAGCCGTATATGATTTAGCAGCGTGGACGCCAAAGTAATCTGTCCATGAATGTGTGGGCTGGTGTGGTGAACAACTACCTCTGATGTCTACACATAATTTCTAACAGGTGGATAGAGAATGGAGAGGTGGTGAATGGTGAATGGAGAGGTGTACTATACATTGCTGAGTGAAACGTTACCAGGACTGTTGAAAGGCCTTTCAGAAGATATTGGCAAGCGGATATAATTCCGTGTGGAGCGCCACTGCACTTCACCCTTGCGGTACGCGATTATCTTAACGTGACCGTCAAGAATAGGTGGATTGGCCGAGGCGGGCCGGTCGCTTGGCCAATCCAGCTATTCTCGGCTTTTTTTTCTTCTCTGGGGTCACCTGGTATATTCTAAGACGTCCAGCAGAATCTCTGCGAACGCTACCGAATCTGCCGAATGGTTAGCGGAGCGACCATCGAGCAGTTGCTATAAAATAATTGTGTGCATTTGTAGAGCTATGTCGAGTGACTGATCTGATGATTACCATACAATGCGCATCTTCAGAATGTGTTAGTTTCTGCTGCTAATTTCTGCGCTGGACGTAGGGTTATAATTTTGAGATATTTGATGTGGCAGCTAATAATTTAACTTAAATGTCTGCCAATTCTCTTCTAAACGACTATGCCTTCTCGCCAGCATTTTCATCAGAAGCAGAATTTTCTCACAAACACGATGGTGTTTTAGTTTCTCTCTAGGAGGATTAGTTGTCTTGCGATGGCCTCGATATATATATATATATATATATATATATATATATATAAACAGGGTGTCTAGATAGTCTCGCCCAAAACTCAGGGGTAGAGTTAAACTCGGTGAAAAAAATAATTTTGCCAATAGAAAGGGGGGGGGGCAGAAAATTCATATAGGAATAAGATTAACATTTTCCTGAGCTGTTCTTTTAGGGTGTCTGCCCGACAACCATTCATAAAATGCACGATTGTGAGAGAACGTATTGCTAAATTAAAACCAAACATACCGACGCATTTCGGAGAGAATTTTACATGGTGCTGAAATATACTTGGTTTTAACTAGAGCAGGAACTATTGAAATATTAAGAAGACTTTGCAAAAGCTTTTGTATGTTTGAACTTTCTCTCCCAGATTATCGTATTTTTCCCGTTAAGCGTGCACAACCAAAACGTTCATGCGATAGTACATCTTAATTGAATAATTTAAGTAATTATTTGGTAGAGCTGACATCTGCAAAATAAATCAAACCTTCCGATGGCCCTATCGGATGTGAGTGCATCCATGCAGCTACCATGTTCGCTTTCTTTGTCAATCAATTGGAAAATAATTAATTTAGTTCAAATCTTGCTCGAAAGGATGCCTGTCTATTCTACGAAAATGTAAGTTAAAAAACGCACCACCGTTAGTAAAACCGCCATGATGCGAGAGCAGACCTAAAGCGACCTTTTAGTCGTTCTATAGGGCGGTCCCTTGCGGAGTACTGTGGTGGTTGAGCATTGTGTTTATGTTTGATTAACGTTCCAATATAAAAGGCAGCCGTTTCTACCATGTGAATCGTGATGGACCGATTTACAAACGCCGAGAAAACTGGCATGCATTTAATGAGTATATATTTAATGAGTAATGTATTTGAGTATATGTTTGAGTATATATTTGTATATATTTGAGTATATTGTATATATATATATATATATATATATATATATATATATATATATATATATATATATATATATATTGTAATTTTGAGTATATGAGTAATGTATTTAATGAGTGGTAAAGCCGACGATAGCGCGAAGGCCGCACGCCGGTCGTACGCAGAGCGTTATCCTGACAGGAAAATGTTTACGAGACCACATCGTTTGATTACTGTCGCTGGTTTTTTGCAACAAACAGCGGCCATTGTGGAATATCCTGCACTTGTTCTCTTCACGAAGGACGAAGCATCCTACCACAAAGTTGTAAGTTCAACATACACAATGTTCTTTGGTGGGCCAAGGAGGACCCGCATATTATCCGCCCGCATGCACACCACTGTCGCTTCTCCACAAATGTCTGGGCTAGCATAGTAAAGAACTCTGTCATCGGACTTTATATACTTCCGGCAATTTAAAAGAATAAACATACCATATATTTCTGAGCACAACCTTACTAAAACTCTTAGCGTATGCTCCACGATGTATTCGGTCGAGGATGTGGTTCCAGCACGATGGTGCCCCAGCACACAGCGCCCTTCAGGTTCGGAATTATCTGCATGAGACCTTCGCAAATCACTGGATTGGCCAAAGCAGTCCACAAGGTTAGCCGCCGCAATCGCCCGATCTGTCCAGTCTCGACTTTTTCCTTTGAGGCCACCTAAAGGATTTAGTGTATGCAACTCTCGTTGAATCTTCTGAAGATCTGATTCTTCTGAGATAAAAGTTGCTGCCGCTAAAATGGTTTGATGGACATCCGTTTAAGCATGATATGTACTAAAATAAGTATTTTCCTGTGCTTCTACAAATTTGGAGAGTGATTTGATGGACAAAGAAAGCAAACGTGGTAGCTGCATGTATGCACTCACATCTGATATGACCATGAGTTGCTTTGTAATCGCGGACATCAGCTTACCAATTTCGTGTCCAAATTATTCAATTAAAATGTACAGTCGTCTGAGTGTATTGGTTGTACAAGTGTACTGGAAACATTTCGAGAATCTGTGCGTGAAAATTCGAGCTTTCAAAGTATCATAATATAACTTTGCGAACTCTTCTTAATAGCATAATAGCAAGCATATTTCAGACCATTTATTGTAGAATTTTCGACGGATTGCGTCGACATGTTTGGTTTTTCAATTTAGCAATTTGTTCTTTAACAATCGTGCATTTCATTAGCTTACGTCCGACATTCACCCGAAGTTGACACCTCATTTTGTTTTCATTTTACTCGTATACGAAACATTTTCCCTTCCACTTTTTACTAGCAAAAATGACTTTCTCACCGAGTTTAGCCATTACCCTGAGCTTTTGGCGATATTATCCAGACATTCTGTATATATGTATATTTATTGTTCACATTTCCGCTTTCTCTCTCAAAAGAAGAAGACCGGCGCGCACGACGGCCGTAACTAACATGTCAACTGCGGACTTGGCCGCTAGTTTGCAACAGCCTGGACATGGCCACGCCGACCCGAACGCATAGATGTACGAATGCGACCAATAGTGCGCCGACGCGATCGCTCGTAGGTAGGCGGCTGGCACACAGAGCACCAGTGTTTCATGACGATGCACGCCTGTCGGTCGTACAAAGTGCAGATACGGTGGCGGCGGCGGCGGCTACGAGCTTCCGTCGAATATCGCGTATTGGTGTACCGCTCACTGCGCGGCGAGACTTAAAAGTTTACGCTAACAACAAATAGCTCGACGCACAAAGTCGATACGCCGACCTGCTTCTGCTGACACCGCCCGCTGCCGGCCGGTGCCGCTGCACTCGACGACACACAACGTGAAGGGGCGACGGGCCATCCGTTGGGCGGCGCTCATGTTTCCAGGACATCGGGGGCACAAGGACTGCCCCAGCACCGGCGATGGCGGCAACATGACAGCAGCAACAACAACAGCAGCTGCAACAACAACAACAAGAACAACAGCAGCAGCAACAACAACAACAGGAACAACAGCGGAAACAACAGCAACAGAAACAACAACAAACAAGGGCGAAAACTTGCTGCCATGGCCTATCGGCCTTCAGACAGCAGACAAACAACATCAGCGGAGCCGATCTAAACCGAACGACGCCAAAGACGAATTTCTGTGTCCTTCTTCTGTCTCGCGCGTGTTTTCCTTTAGCTCTTTCTTTCTTTCGCTCTCTCTCTCTCTCGACGCGCGCTTGCCTGTCTGTATCTTGCAAGCCTTTAGTCTTCTTAGCCTCCTTTACTTCTAAGTCCTTGGTCGTCGTCGTCGTCGTCTTGGGCCTGTCACAGGCCACACGTTTCGACGGCCCGACCTATTATAGGTAACAACCATCCAGTACGGGTAGATAAATGGCTAGCTGTCTGGTTCAGTGCCTAGATAGCGTGCGGAGCGAAGGGGTAGGAGGGGGGAGGAAAAACAACGGGATGCGTCTCTCAAGATGCTTTTAGTCGGCATCTTGCCGTCAGCCCCCGGGGCAGGAACAAGGGGTTGACGACGACGACGACAACAACGATGAGATGCAGGTCGATCGACGCTAGTCAACGAAACTCTTGTCGTTCGTTCTCCTTGTTCCTTAGGGTTGCCTCCTGTACACTGCACTAACTCGAACAATGCCTGCAACACTCGCACACCGGGCCGCACCGGTACGCGCAAACGCCACGTTGTAATGCGCGTTGCACCACCAGACTGGTTTGTGCTGCCAAGAACACTTTTTCCTGCCTGCAGCTACTGCTGTTGCCACCGCTGCTGCTGCTGCTGCTTCTGCTCCTTTATCTACGGGACGACATTGCTGATGACATATTGTGACACGGTATTCTTTGGCGTTTAGCGCAGTGATTGCCATAAGGGCAGAGCTGAGCGAGCTTAGCAGGCACTGGTCGGTGCAGCTCGGTTGGCAAAGAGTGCTTCGAAAAAAAAGTGGAACAGAGCAACTATATGAGAAATCTAGCTTTGTAGGGCAAAACCTCTCTACACAGATCACACTCATCTGCACAAGATATTGAACCTGCGTGGTAGAATGTGTTTAGCTTGGTTTACAGTGCGTTTCCAGCGCTGGATTACAATCTACTCCATATCATACAGTTGTCTTGAACGTTCACAGCTTATAACGTATCGATCCGTATGTATACGACAGTGCCCCGCACAGTTCTACTGTAAAATGAAGGCCTTGGTAATTAGGTATATGTGTAGATGTGATGAGAATTTTACTTTGTAGCCACACTCGAATTACACCTTATAGATCGACCACGTATACTAAATGGTTTGTAATGGTTGTTAGAGGCCGTAGTGTTCTTTTCGTAGGCTCTTTCCGTATAACGCTTCGTTTAACGCCGCCACTTGTCTGCATTTGAGTCTGCACTGAACTCGACGGCTCCGTCACAGTGCGGTCTTTGGAGGCGGCTGGCGTCTCGGCTGCCGCTAGCATATAGATCGGCAATTCTGGCTCTATTTTCACTGTAGACGCGACTGGTCCGGTTTTTGTCTCAGTGCATTCCATTTCAAACAAATCCGTAAATTGGTCTGATAATTTCTGGCGCCTGCAGGCGTCTCTGTTGCTTTTAGTTGATCGACTTAGCGTCTCATTGCATCTCTGTGTATATGAAAAAGTACACCGTTTGCGTACCTAGGAAATTTTCAATGTTGTTTACGATGCTTTTGTACTTGTTGGCATACAGGCGAATAGCCACTCTTTCCCTCTCAATCAATCGGCAACGTAATGTTTGGGAAAACGTAGATCGTACTTGAAGTCATTCCTTTTGCTGAGACAGTATTGATCACGTTGCGAGTAACATTTGGCTCGCCTGCCATCCGTCGTCTGTGATAGTTGATTTCGGAGACGCAACAGGAGAGCACTAAATTCATATAGGTTCTTTTGTTTCCTCTTAGATGGTTCTCTGAATTTTTGTAGAGCCTTCTTAGTCGTAATCGGGTAACTAGTTCGTGTAATTCATAATATATCACGCCTCTCTGGTTCCATCAAACACAGACCACTGTCTTTTCTTTGAAACAATTTAACCGTATATTTAATGGGATTGGAGAGCCGGTTCTCATATGTGGTTTTTCGGCTAATTTGCATTCGTTCCGTCAGCTCAAGAGGCTATTTCTCCGACTCCAGGATTCATTTCATGGCTTTCAGGAGCACGGAAATGCTATGTTGGGAGGCGCTGAGTTGATTCGCGAGCTGTTGCGTTTGGCTGGCATCCGCATCCAACAATGCTGTCAGTTTTTGATCTTCGAAAACCCTTGGAGACCTTCCGCGTGTATCGTTCTGGATTCCAAAATAATCGTTTTTAAGTTATTTAAATCGCTTAAAACATGGAGTGCAGCCAAAATCATAGTCTCCGCAAGCTTCCTTCAGCGCTTTCCTCGCAGTTTGTTAAAAAGAAAAAAAAACAGATAATCAAGGAGCTACGCAAATTTTGGTTTTTGGCCACAATGGTGGACATGCTCATCACTGAATTGAGCTATTCTGTCCGGCCAAACTTGTGTGCTTCTGGGTTAGAAACCGCTGCCAGACAACAGAATAACATCATTCGCAGCATCGACGACATTGACTGTAGCGCCTTCTACAAACAAATTCCGGTTTTATATTGGTACACTCAGTAGAAGGTAGTTGTTTTGTTTTTGTTGTATTGTGGATAGCCCTGTCCGAATATCACATTAATATGGCCTTCAAGAGGGTGGAGCAGTAAAGTGAGCGGTGTGAACGATGGTGATTTATCTGATGAAATAGATCATTTATGCAGCACTCAATCTTGGCAAGATTTAGATCTCCTTCTTGGAAATCATAATTACCTCGCAAGCGTATCGCCATAGTTTAAATACCAATATAATCGTCATAAAATTTACATTTAAATGCATTAGTTGTGTAATGGTAGTACGGTTATGATTTTGATGAATTAAAAGTGAAAGCTAATAATAGAATTTCAATTTTTGCAAATTATCTTCTAAATGACCATGTCTCAACTTCTAGCCGGCCCTGCACAACCTTCATTTCATTTTCTCACGAACACGACGGTATGCTTAGTTTCTGTATAGGAAGACTGGTTGCCTCGCAAGTGCACATTTTGTGCTCCTATGTCGGGCAACAAGACCAGTGTCACATATTTTAGTCATTTCACTCTCACTTTGAGACAAGATTTCTATGAGAGCGTGTTTCATTTACAAAACGCTCATAGATGTGTGCAAACAATTTTCCACCTACACTAAAATCTCAAAATAGGAGTTGATGCTGGCGGAGAATAGAGTGAAATGTATCCGTGAGGGCGTTCATTTTTTTTGAAGGCACTTACTGAGTCAGGAACCCAGAGGCTCAGACGTGATGCTTCCTTCGAGTTCTTCCATGGTAACTGCTGGATTTCGCTATAATGTCTTTCTTCCATACCGAATATATTTCAGACCTTGGTTCCATTTCTAGATGAACGTTTACTGCACGAAACTGTTTATGCGCAAGAGCACCTGCTTTTAAATTCATCTTCAAAATTGAACTCAATGAGCAGTCAGTTATAGAACATTTTATAGACACGCACACCAAATCACCAAATACCATTCATGAGCCGTATTTATTGTATATTGTTTATTCTTTTTTTTAGAATAGCCTGGCTTTCTGTATATGCACTACCGACGGATTCAGCGGCGTGTGTCGTATTCGGCCACCTCCTATGCGAATTTTTCCTGGTGAGTTCCCTACAGCTTCTGGCTTTACCTGGCGAGCACTTTAGGCCTGCTTAAAGGGTGGATGCAGACACATCATGGTGGATTCACGCACCTGTTCAGCTCTACTGAGGACTCTGTGGATTGCTGTTAGGGCCGATCTGTGCTTACGGAAGCCAAATTGTGCCGGCGAAAAGAGTCCGCACTCCTCCGCAAACAGCCTAAGCCTTTCTTCGATGATGGCTTCATAGCCCTTGGCCAGGGCGTTTAGTAAACAGATTGGCCGGTATCCTCCATTCGCTTTGGGGATAAGGACCACTTCTGCCTGTTTCCATGTTGGTGGAAACTCTCCTGTTCTTATCGCGGAGGTAAGAGATTCTGCAACTGCAGCTGGGTGCTCTTTAAACAGGATTTTGACTGCAGAGACACTGGCAAAACTGTTGCGTCAGTTCTGCACATTAAATGTGTAATAATTTGGAAGTTAGTGGCTTAATATCCAGTAACTACAAACATGACGTAGCTGTTGCATACGTTTTCATAGAGGACTAGCCATATATCGTTTTTCTGTGGATTATTAACGTTAACTTAATTTCTGACTCCCTACTTATAAACGCAATGCCTTTACTTTAGTGTTTATCAGGATTCGCATTGCTTATTAATTGTTATACTCATCAGCTAATTCTACGTGTTTAATGATTTCCGGATCTACAGATAGGATGAGCTAAGCAAAAATAGAAGCGGTACTATAGGCTAATATAGAGCTGCCTGACCAGTATTTACAGAAAGGTGATTTAAAAAGGATACATATTCTACACCAAAATTCGAGAAATCAAGAACAACTATCGAGTGTTTTTTCATACATCCGGGATCATACTATTTGCTCTGTTGCATGTGCACCGTGCTGCTGTAGGTTTAAAATCTCAGGTAGACATGCTGAATTGGAAGTCATAGTTATTCCTTAACTAAATAAATGTACCATATGTTGATGGTACATCGCAGTTTTGACTCAGCTATCTTATGTCCTTGCGATCTGGAGGTTCTGGGACCAACTAATTAAGTTTGTACAAAAATAAAGGTATACCATACGGAAATGCTCTTAGTTCACCGCCTCATTGGACAGCCGAGTTAGGAGTACGATCTACCATCACATCATGATGAATGGACTGTTTCGGTGCGGTGAACTGTGAGCTTTTCCGTAGGGTATAGTTTGTCCTAGGGTCTAAATGCAACCTCATATATATATATATATATATATATATATGGCGTTTGCGTACGACATCATTATTTATATATATATATATATATATATATATATATATATATATGTGCATAATTTTAAGTAGACCTTGACAGCATTTTAAAGAAGGTCTAAGCAGAAACAAGAGCAAGTAATAAAAAAATCAATTGCATTTTGTCCATTACCATCTAGCGAATTCCGATAGTCGCGGAATATAGGTATATATATATATATATATATATATATATATATATATATATATATATATATATATATATATGCGTATATTCTTAGATATAATATGTACTATAAAAAAGGCTAATCCTATACGACAGGCGTCGCATAAAATCGGCCCACGAAGGAGCGCAGAGGGTATATATGTATACGGTGGTGGTGCTGCTGAAGAAGAAGGCTGACATTGGGCGTGGAATTTCGCATTGCCTAATCAAGATCTCAATCTGTCAGTTCGGCGTACAAACTGACTTGTTTTGGGATTGGCACTGCGATAGAACTACCGCAGTCGGAACGGATCGTCTGAGCTTCTTTCTATCCTGAACCGTCTGATCTTGCTATGCTATCCGCACACTTTATCACTACCGGAGGAAACTAATTGTGCGACACTGCTTGCAAAAGTTGTGATTTAAAAAAATGGCAAAAAACGCGCATTCCGTGCGGATTTGCCAAAACTATCACCTATTGCGTAAGCATTCCGAATTTGTTCGGCAGAGGAGAACACTGTTTATCTGAGTGCACAATCCGTGGCGTATTTGATATGTAGCGTTGCATTTATACAAGGATAATGTGAGACAGTGATGACGATGATGATGTCAATAGTGATGCTTGGCGAGCATCCTCTTTCTGTTGTTGCTGTTGTTGTTGTTGCTGTGTTTCTTGTTGTTGTTATTGTTGTTGTTGTTGTTGTTGTTACTGTTGTTGTTGTTGTTGTTGTTACTGTTGTTGTTGTTGTTACGATGCTGTTTTCTACGAACTGCCGCTCATAATGTTGTCGTTGCTCTTGTTATTGTTGTCATTGCTGCTGTTGGCAACGTTTTGACTATCTTATTCTAGTTGGTTTTGTTTGTACTTTTGCTAATATCGTTGTTGTTCGTTTCGCTGTTGCCGTTGTCATTGCTGTTGTTGCCGCTGCCGCATACTGTTTCCCTCGTTTCCCTCGTTCCTGCAACCCCACCACGACCACCACTACCACCTCTGCCGTCACTTCTTGCGTTCGGGTTCACCGCTAGCGTCTCTTGATGCTAATCTCCCCGCGTTTTGACGCTCCTCTGTTACCATCGCGGCGTCGACGAAGCGACGAAGCAGTCATGGCTGGTCGTACGTCAATCACCGCGAGCAGCCGAACACGACCGCCACGGCCTATAGTAGGTTATGCTCACCATATACATTAATTTATAACCGACAACGTGCCAGCCTCCGTTGTTGTCGTCGAAGTCGTCCTCGTCGAAGAAAGGTTTCCTTCATCGCTGCTCGGTTCGATGCGATTCGAGCGCGCCAATCAAGCGCGTTTGGGCGTCAATCCGGTGTACCCCGGTGTACCCCCCTACAGGCAAACAGACAGACAGCCCCACCAACTGCTTGCTGTTGGTCCGGACAAACTTCAACGGACAGAAACCCCAAGCAGAAGTAGACGTTTTCGTCTCGTCAATTTTTACTCGACGTCTTTTCGTCATGTTGCTCTCGACGTTTTCCTCGTCGAATTTTTCTTCTTCTATTTCTTCTTCTTCTTCTGCTTTTTCGTTTTCTTCTCTGCCTCGGCACTGTCAGCGCGTTTTCGTCGTCGTCGTCGTCGTCATGACTTATTCCATAGCCACGGTGACGACGCGCTCGCTTCAGACGACGAATTTCACGACGAAATGCTGTCGTTTGCTGTCGCGCGAACTGTTCATCGGCGAACAACACGTGTGCCTGCCGGTTCGTTTCTGTCTGCCTTGGCGTTACCGTCGCGACCCGACGCCGAGCGCCTAGAGCGCTCTAGCCGTCCACCGTCCCGTCGCCAATCGTCGCAGTGGTGGTGGTGGCATACGGTCGCCTGACGACGTCGAAACTTTACGGCTGACGAGTTTTATGGCCTGAAATACTTTATAGATAGATATCTTTATTTGTCTGTCTGTCCATCCGTCCGTCCGTCCAGCTATGTCAGCGTCAGCAGTCAAAACAATCGTCAATTGCCAATAGTCTGCCGCCAGAGCGGCAGCCAAAGCCCGAACAACAAACACAACGCCAGCGACATGCAGAGGATCAACAGAAGCAACTAGAACAACAATTTTAACAACGACTTTTTAAGAGCAACCCTACAGCAACAACAACAACAGCAACAACAATAATAAACAAAAACAATAATATCCAACAACAACAGTACTACTACAGGTTAAATAATTTTGAAAGAATAATTTTACTAACAATAACAACCCCAACAATGATAAGAGCAGGATACTAAGTTTTATTTCTAAGGCGGACCGCATGAACTCTAAGCAATGCTCATCAGCCAACAAGACTGGACCGAAATCGCTCCGACTTGGAAGGCCTAGATTGCTTTTGTTTACTATTTGTTCACCAGCCACTATTTTTCTGTCAACAGGAATAATCTGGCGGCCCTATGGCTCACCTGACCCCCCTCCCCCGCCACTGACGAGACTATACGCATAAATGCGCGTCAAATATCCAGGTGACACGGGGTTGTCAAATACCTTTACAAAAACAACAACAGCAACAAAAAAACTACGTGATTTTGCGCGTATGCAAACTTGTAAATCATCTGCTAATGATTAAACTTTAAAGAAATATTACCACGAGTATTGACAGTTGTACTGTGCGCATTTATAGAACACATATACAAAAACCAGTTCGACTCGACTTCAACAACAATATCAGCAACAACAACAACAGCAATACCAACAACAACAACAATGACATTCTAGGGGACGACGACAACAGCTTTATACGTGATAGCAACGGAAGCAGTAGAAACATAAAAGACAGCAACAAAACGACAACGAGTTCAAGAATGACAGAAGTATGCAGATAAGCTTCCAAGACCAAGCGAGTTTTTGTGCAACAGATATCAACTATAAAACACACACTGAGATGTAATCTAAGCCGTAAATTGTCCCTGTTCTCTTAACCTACACGTAAACTATATTATAGGATATAAATATAACTCTGTGATATGTTGAAAATAAAGGAAATTTACATTTATATATATATATATATATATAATCCCTGATGGGAGGCAAATACCAGTATATGTCTTCCATTTAATGATATACTCGTACATATGCATATTCCCGCCACTCGGGCAGGATTCGTGTTAGTCAAATGAAACCATGTGGCGCAACGCCTAATTGAGCTAAGCTTGTTAAAGTAATCTCTTTAAAATCATTAGTGTTAATGGCGGAGGACCTGTCGCGGTCTCAAATAGCTAGATAAATGACCGACTTTCGAACTGTTCAGTGTCCGATGGCACGGTTGTTAGCTACTCTTAAAGGTGACACCCCTCGTTCAACAATGAAGATGCGGTAACGACAACAATAGCAACAGCAACAACAACAACAACAGAGCGCGACAAAGTCATTTTCATTTAAACAAGGGTTAACGGTGACGACGATGCTGATACAAATAATAATAATAATAATATTAATTAGCATAATTATAGTGACACGATTGAAGTATAGCCGCCCCTCGGTTGGATTCGA